>OX439484.1:50978621-51578621 GCA_949320155.1 Melangyna quadrimaculata
TGTGTAAGTGTTTGCAAAAAAAGCTTTTCAATATCATTACTCCACAAGCCCTTAACACCCATCTTTATTCCGAACCAACTCCGACGACCGACACGCGCACATTTATACAGTTTACACATTCTTCTAGAATCATTTCGATAAAGTCAATCGCATCAAAGAAAATTTATTGCCTTCGTTGCTCTGTCCTACTCTTCGCGTCCAATAGTTTGGCATCATCAAACACTCGTCTGCTTTGTTGATCTTGGTCCCAAGGCACTTATAAAAAAAAAATAAGACTGACTAAGAAAAAAAAACCCCAAGGTTTATAAACGAAGAAATCAGAAAATCAGTCAATGCGGGCTTGCATATACCCTACCCTATAATAAAAAAGAAAGAAATTGGTTCGACTTGAAAATCATCGAAATGCGTCCCAAAAGACTTTTGATGACGTTGAAATGCTCTTCAAGATTTGTTCTTTCTATATTCGTCAATATTTCATTTTTCTATCATCATCACTATGCTATTTTCATTGTGAATGACTTTTCAATCAAAAGATGTTTTTTGAAAAAAATGAAGCATGTAAGGTCGGTATGTGCGTGAAGTTGAAACCGCCATTTTGTGTTTTCGTGTCGTAAAAATTTAAAACAAATTTCAATTTTTGTTTGTTAACGAAAGATTATATAAAAAACAAGAAATTAATTCCTATAAACATAAATAAAGAACAAAAATTTCCCTTTTTCGTGACCTTTCTTCAATTATAAATGAAAATCATAAAGTGGACTTTAAGTCATTTTTGGGTAGTTTTTGTACTAATAGATATTAATTTTGACCCAAAGCCCACTTTAGGATTTTCATTTAAAAATAAAGAACAACCAAGAAATCGAGATTTGAACGTTTAAAAGTAAAAAAAATAATAATAATAAATATATAGGTATTTGAAAAAAAATTCACCAAAAATTGGAATGATGTTTTCTGGAAACGAATTTAATATTTTTTTAAAAGCAAATAAAAAACGAAATGACCCGTATTTCAGAATTTTATGCTTTAAGCCATACTTTTGCCAAAGTTCATTTTTAAAATAATGCACATATTTTTCATCAGTTTTGGGTGGTTTTCGATTTATTCTTTTTACCATGAAAAACAACATCAACATGATGAATAATAATTATTAAAAAAATCGAAAATTTTTAGATTAAATTTTTAAATATGAGATTGCGACTTTGTGGTTTATGTATTTACATTTTTGTCCTAGAAGTACGATTTGCATTATTGTAAGCAATTTTAATTAAAATATAAGTTCCGAACCCAAGAAAGGCTGTCCCGAACGCAGCCAGTAAAAATCTTGAAAGCTTGCTTGCCGCCTATACGCCATATTTCACGTTTAGGAATTTGACTGTCAATCTATGTAGCCTCGGGGTAATTGGTTGAATCAATTTTTATGGTGGAAAATTGGAGTTTTCAAAAACGCGTTGATGAAATTTTTGGAAATTAAAGGAGGCGTTTTGGTCTAGCTATGGCTTACGAAAAAGATATTGTATATCGTTGGAAAGCTTAGCCCTAGTACATAATTTTTTTGTATGGACACAAAGCTGTAAGCCATGGAATTTAGGGAGTATATGGCAAACAAAGATTGCAATTAGAGCAAAAGTTAATTGCAATAATGTTCTATTTAAATGCCAGTATTGATCACTTTCGATGAATTGAATAGCCGTTCAAAATAAAGGAATTTTTATACCAATTGCCAATAATAGCGAATAATATCATGGTTGGCGATTAATTCGCTTAACAGTATGAACATTTTGAACATTCTAATTTTTTTATTCGATTTAGCGAAATTAATGAATGGGAATAATTGTGCGTCTAGTGCTACAATTGAGATATACAACGTTGGAGAGCTTAGTTGAAGAGCATTAGTTTTGAATATGGACACAGAACTGTAAACCATGGGGCTTAGGCAGTATATTACAAAATATGAAACAACTTGACTATGTTTATTCGAATATTCAAAGTAATTTTCTTATTTTTATGGTCGCTTATTTTACCCAACTCCCATTGTTGAGGACAATACTCGTACGTTGGTACACTCTATAGTACCTTATCATTTTTATAAGTCTCGTTTCAGGGCGTAGACCAGGTCCCATATGTTTTTGCCCATATCGTCAAAAATAAAATGACGCCCGGGCGTCAAAAAATAAAATGACGCCCCGGCGTCAAAAAAAATTTATGCCCGGGCGTCAAAAATAAAATGACGCGCCGGCGTCAAAAAAATAGACGCCCGGGCGTCAAAAAATAAAATGACGCCCGGCATCAAAAAAAATTGACGCCCGGGCGTCAAAAATAAAATGACGCGCCGGCGTCAAAAAATAAAATGACGCCCCGGCGTCAAAAAAAAATTGACGCCCGGGCGTCAAAAATAAAATGACGCGCCGGCGTCAAAAAAAATTGACGCCCGGGCGTCAAAAATAAAATGACGCCCCGGCCACAAAAAAAATTGACGCCCGGGCGTCAATAAAAAAATTGACGCCCGGGCGTCAAAAATAAAATGACGCCCCGGCGTCAAAAAATTAAATGACGCCCGGGCGTCAAAAAATAAAATGACGCCCCGGCGTCAAAAAAAATTGACGCCCGGGCGTCAAAAATAAAATGACGCGCCGGCGTCAAAAAATAAAATGACGCCCAGGCGTCATTTTATTTTTGACGCCTGGACATCATTTTATTTTTGACGCTCCTGTAGCTTATCTTAAGCCCAGAAACCCATTCTTGATTTCTCTTTTTCAATAAAGTTTTCTTAATCGACATATCTTCCCAATAACTTAACTTTTAATTTTTTCATTGATCATTGGTAAGGTTCATCATTAAAAAATTAAAAGTCATTTTATGAGAAAAGTTGTGCAAAATTGAATTTTGTTTTACCTAGAAATAAATATTAAGTCAACAAGCTTTACTTTGGCATCAAAATAATCATATATTTTTACTTCAAAATCTCTCAAAATTGACAATTAATATTTTCAATGATGGTTTCCAATGATAGCTATAACTGGGCCCTTAGGCATTGGATCCGTGTCAAAAAATTCGAGGTTTTAATAAAAACTAACATAACGATAACAAAGAATTAATAAATTGGGTGGTGCAACAGCTCGTGAAGAACCAGAACCATATTACACATGTTTTAGGGTGCTTTTCAACGCTAATTCTAAAGAGAACAAAACTGAAAAGATACATGTATCCTGTGGAAAGTTAATGTCATTTTTATGGAATGGTCACTTTTTTTAAAGTACAACAAGTAATATATTACTCCAAACCATTTTAAAATAATCGGATTTTAATGAAATTTGGTATAAATGTTTCATTTGGAATTAAAATCAAAAGAAAGAATAAAAAAAGTGCCCAAAAATATCTGTGGTGAAAGGGTGTTTTTTTGAGGGCGAGATGTTAGTGCGTTAATAAGTTTGAATAAGTTTTGACACTTATGAAATTTGCTAAAAATATTAAATTTATATGTGCACCGAGGATCAAAACCGGTTGCCCATATTAAATTTACTATCTTTCCTATACTAATAGTCAGGCCATCTTTCATGGCCTGTGGAGTCGGGGTGTTACGTGGACGAGGCTGGAAAGGGAACCCATGCCTTCAGCGTGACAGTCCAACGCACTAACCATTACGCTACGGGCTACTACAACATAACGATGATTCAGGAGTCCAAGAAAATTGATTTTCAGCATGATGTTGGTTCCTCGGTCTGTTTGTCTGTACGGCGTCACTTAAATCGAGCTAGAGCTTAAAACGATTTGCTTAAAATTTGGTGTGAATCATTGTTATGTAATTCCTTGGAGTAAAAATTAAAAGTTTTGTTCTAGCTTATCTAGGACAGGTAGCTGCCATACATAAATTTCGGTTGCATCGTATTTTCTCAAAAACGGCTATAACGGTTTTGATTAAACTTCGTATATGTAATCTCTAAAACAGTTTTAAACCAAGTTCATGCCAAAAATTATAAGAACAGAAATAAAAACTGGCAATGAAAATTGACTTTCTTTTTTTTTACACTATCAGATCGTTGTCAAAGAGCGCTTAAATCAAGCTGCAACTTACGACCAAAGAATTGTTAACACAGAATGTGTACACCGGCTTATCACTTAGTGCAGTGTTAGTAGTTAGTAGTAACAGACAGACTACAAAAGAACACTAATCAAGAACAAAAAACAAAACATAAATCAATAATAACACACATATTTTGACTTATACAAACATTTATGAGCGTGGTATACTGGTCTTCAATACACTTTTAAGTTTAATTTTATTAATATTGAAGTGTCAAAAATACCTTCATTTAAATTAAATAGCTTGCACATACGAGTTAACGGTTCATGCATTCCATCATTAGTACGATGCTGGGGTAGGTTCATCAAATCCAGACTGCGAAGGCTGTGGGCCCCTCCACGAAAGTTGAAACTTAAGCAATTTAATAAATCAGGCGCATCGATAACACCACTTATAAGTTGGTGTGCGAGTACAAAATCATTACTGACCCTCCGTTGAGACAAAGTTTGGATCTGAAGAAGATTTATTCGATGCTCGTACGGCGGAAGGTTATAAGGATCTGCCCATTGTAATCCCTTCAACGCAAAACGAATAAACTTACGCTGTACTGCTTATATCCTTTTTTTTATGAACTTTGTAGAAAGGAGTCCATATCTGAGATGCATATTCAATGTGAGTCGAACTAAGCAGTTGTAAAGAGCGAGGGTTACGTAAGGATCTTGAAATTCCTTAGCCCATCGCTTTACAAATCCCAACATAGCTTGGCTTTTTTAACAATAAAACTGATGTGTTCCGAAAAATCAAACGTAGAAGTAAAATGAACTCCAAGGTCTTTAAAACATTGAACACAAAGTAAAACATGTTCGGAAATTTTATAATTATATGAACTTGGAATCCGTTTTTTAGAAAATGTCATGGCTTGACATTTAATTGGGTTCAGATTCAAACCGTTTTTATGACACCATAAAACGAAATTGTTAATATCGTCTTGCAGAATCAATCGATCACTAGCAGATGCAATGCTTTTGAAAATTTTCATACCATCTGCAAATATAAGAATTTCGCTATTACGTAGACATAAAGGGACATCAATAATAGCTTATATAAAAAGGAGAGGTCCTAAATGACTACCCTGAGGAACCCCCGATTTAGCAAAAAAGGGGTGGAGAAAGACTCTCTAAATTTAACATGGTAAGATCTATTCTGGAGATATGATGAAATCCAAGCGATGAATCCATGAGGAAATCCAAACGCTTTAAGTTTAAACGTGATAATTTCATGGGATATAATTCAAATAAAAAGTACAAGTGACTTCAACTCCAGAAATCATTGTGTTTGGCCCAAGGTATAACAGTGGGCTCTTCAGTCAGTCCATTATACCCTACTAAGACATAAAACACAATGATTTCTGGAGTTGAGGTCACTTGTACTTTTTATTTGAATTATATTCATTCACTCCACTTAAAACAAAAGTAATTTTAATATTTTAATATTTAAATTTCTTTTTCTTTATTCATGGGATAGTTGATCAAAAGCCTTGGAGTAGTCTGTATAGATACAGTCAAGCTCTTATCCACGTTCTAAAGTATTTGAGCACCTGTGCATAAATATAAGAAAATTTGTCACCGTCGATCGCTTCTGCATAAAACCATGTTGTTGTTTGCAAATGATATTTTTACAGTTGAATGTCAAACTATCGCACACCACTTGCTCAAAAAGATTCGGAATGCAAGATAGTTTAGAGATTGGTCTGTTGTAAGCAATATCTGATTTGTCACCTTTTTTAAAAACTGGGGTGATGAATGCCTTCTTCCAAATACTTCCAATTCTCGGCCTATCCCGAATATATCACCAATGGCTTGTTTGACTTTGTCATTACTGTGTATTGAGGTACTTCTGAGTTTATCAAACAAAATATTGCATTTGAAATTTTCTATCAATGATATTATTCTTGAAAATTTTGAGCATTTTGCCTCTTATTCAGTTGAATAAGTTGCAATAAATAAATAATTGAGCGTTGTTCAGTTAAATCACGTGGGAACCATTAAATTTTGTATTTTTTCCAATTTATCAAAATAAATCAAGAAACCACCAGTATCAACAACAACTATACTGACACGCCTGATTTAACTAATAAACAGAAATCCAAACAGTTCATACAATTATTTAATTGCTTCAATATTGACCATTAACACTTAAAACATATAATAATTATTATTATTTACTGAATTGAATTGTAATTAATACCCTCGTGAATTCGAATGTTTTTCAATTTTCATGATTTTTCTGATAGTGATGATGATGACACATCCCATCCGCTGTCGTTCGTTACCGGCTTTCCTTCCCTATCCGAGTCCCATATTCTACGGTGCGTGCGTCCGTCGTGTCGGTCGTCGTCATCGGAAATGTCAACGGTGATGCTTGTCATATTATTGGCTTGGTCAGGAAATTCAATATTCGGCAAAACTGTGCGTCAACGATGTCAATCTCCGTCTATACGACCAACCGACAGAAGGTAGGTATGAACATTCTGGCAACTTGGAGTCCGGGAAAATTAAATAAATGTGTGTTGAAAAATCACATACAATACCAAAGTAATTGAATGAGATATAATTTGGCGATAAATTTTATTTATTTTCGATATTGAAGCTTTAGGGTGGCCCTGGCCATGGCTGACCATACAATGACCAGAATTGACAGGTATCAGGAATGGGCTAGGTTTTCGGAGGGGCATATACGCACTTTTGGAAAGCTTATGTCAATTGAGTTCGTAGCTATAATGGCTATAAATATAGGTATGTATTTTTTTTTTTTTTGCCAAGGACGTGTGGTCTGATGTCTGGTCAACTGAATCCTGAATGAGGCAGATTTTAGTCAATCAGTGGCTTTATTCCTCTTCATTAAATTATTTGAGAACAAATGAACTCATAAAAGTTGTATTAAACTTACATACAAATTATATGTGTGAGTGAATTAAACAAATCAATAAGCGGTTATTTTATAAACCTTATCTGAAAATTTACACTCGCACATATGTGTCATGTGATGTACCTACGTTATGTTGTTGTTTAAATTAATACCATTAGCATAAAGGTAGTGTAGGGGCTATAACACTCAGCGGTTAATGTTATAATACTTTTTTTTTCAATAAAGTGTGTTTTTATCATGACGAAAGCTTGCACGTTCAGCAAATTAGGGCACAGTTTAGGACAAGTTTGTTCACCTCAAATTTTTAGTATGTGACTTTTACAAATTAACTAACGCTAATCAACTTAAATTAGCTGATTAGCGATTTCCATATGATAAGCAGATCAAACTCTTTCGATTTTTTGTTTGTTCTTTTCAAAAAAATTTAGTACCTACACAAACACATTCAACGATTTAGCAGTTCTAATAACCATGGATTTTGAACAAACAGCTTAATGACGTTTTGTATTAAAACAATTAAATAAAGTAGTGAATAAATAATGACAACATTTTAAAATACTAAACATTTTTAGGTTTTTGTATATTAAATATTTCATGATGTATATCTTTTTCAAATAATGAACTGTTCATTATTATAATGAATGATGGATGGTGACTGCATCCATCAATAGGGCGAGAATTGGTTTCATGATGCCAAACAAATTTCGAATTTAAAATCAAAACTCATTACGATGATGCCGAAGTTCAAAACTGTGATTTTCCAAAAATAATCGTTTTTCCACCCTTAGTTCAAAAGTCATTCAACATTTCTTTTTTATAGCAACCCCAAAAAAATCGTTTGTCCACCGTTTGTCCAGGTTAGTCCAGCAAAAAATTTTAGACCTTCGTTCAAAAGTTATTCAACATTTCGTTTTTATAGCAAACCCCCCAAAGTCAAAAAGCTTGACCAACACCCCAAATGATAATTTACGATTTTCCATAAAAAATTATCGTTTTTCCACCAATTTTTTTTAACAAAATCGTTTTAATCCCAGTCCTTTGTCCATCGTTTGTCGAGGTTAGTCAAGCAAAAAAAAAAATGTTTAGACCTTCGTTCAAAAGTTATTCAACATTTCGTGGCTTTTTTAAGGACTTTCAAAATACGAGTTTTTGTAAATTTTGAGGTAGGATTTTTGAACTTTTGAAAAATATCGTCAAAATTAGAATTTTTCAAAACAATGTCAACTAATGTAAATAAGAGGCCCGATCCTTTACTTTGTGCACAGAAAATCACAAACTGTCAAATTTTGGAGAGCAACGTTGAAATATTCTCAAAAATATCAGAATTGTGCAAAAGTACGGAAACGCAAATTCAACCAAATTCCGTATTACCTTATGTGCCAGACAAGTACGGCACGATGTTTGGATTTCACTCTTTTACTCTCAAAATGGCATTTTTCTGTGCTGTGCCCGAAGAAATTTCTCAGACAGAAAATCAAATAGGGGAAATAATTTACTCTCGTGAGCGTTGTCTTTTTTCAAAACTGCCAAATTTTTCAGTACGGTAACGGCTTTGGACTGAAAATAACACAAATGCCTAGAAAATCACAGAAATTTAAAGTAAAGGAACGGACCTAAGGGTTCAAATTATATTCTAAAATAATTCTGACGTAATTTACATGAGTTGCCTGCTTGTCAGGTTAGATGAAAGCATTACGTTGCGTTTTCGCAACGCCCGCTGAAAGCAGTAGCATTTCATTCTCTGCTTTATATGAGATTGAACGGTTTTTTTCTTGGAATATTGGGTGTTTATGTTCATAATTTTTTATTGCATCCAGTCCAACAAAATGGTGCATATTTTAGTTCTAAAAAAAAAAAAAAATCATTCAAGAGTGCTATATTGGGAAAACCCTTTACCTTCCACTTGACTTTATTCTTAGAAATAATTAGGCAAATTAAAAATTACGCTGTAAGTTATAATGAGGAAATCGATGATAATGTGCAGCTTATGAAGGATGGAAACATGTTCCCAAATGAATTGGCTGGTGAAATTGTGCTAGAATGCAGGTTTGATGATTTAAGTTCTCAAAATCCTGTGGGCCGATTCCGGAAAGCGCGGCGGATTGTATTTCTTCGCTTTATGTTATTCTCAAAAGCGAAAGTGGAAGAAAACGATCCTTCCAGTTTCCTTATTTCAATGTCAATTATTTCCAGCCCACTTCCATTTTTACTTCCACTCTCTCAATTTTTCCAGAAAAAATCCATTTTTACTTCCACTTCTCAATTTTTCCAACAAAAAATGACAGTTGTTCTTGGCCGTCGAAGAATTGTGAAACTTCTTTATTAATATTTTGTGCAAAAAGAATAATTTTTTGTATATTTATTCGTTTTTGTTGCTATTAGTCATAAAATAAAACATTTAAATTTACCAAATAAGTGTGATTTAAAATGATAATATTAAGAAGGAAGATAAGAAGATATATTTTTTAAAATTCATTTTTTTGTTCATTTTTGTTTTCACTTCGCCAGCAATCCGTCACCTAAATACCTATCGCTTTCATACAAAAAATGGAAAGCGAAAGCGCTTTTGGGAATAAGAAAATACAAATCCGCCATTGAAAGCGATCCGCTGCGTTTTCCGGAATCAGCCCCCTGAAGAGATATATGAACTACCGGAAGTCGATGTTGTACCAAATGATCCAAAGAGTGCATCAACTTCCCAAAACGTCGCTAACTTACTTTTGATGGCGCTCACAGCCCAGGATGGGCTTCGGCCTCAACTAACAAGCCCCTCCAGCCAGCTCTGTCCCTAGCTAGCCGCTTCCAGTTGCGCACACCGAGTGCTTTGATGCCGTCATTTACTTGATTGCGCCACCTGTTACGGGTTCTTCCTCTGCTGCGTACCCCATCGGGGTTGGATTCGAAGACTCGTCGGGCAGATGCGTTGCTGTCCATACGCTCCACGTGCCCCAGCCATCTCAGCCGCTGTATTTTCAGCTTTTTAACCAGGTCAACGTCGCTGTATAGCCCGTATAGCTCGTCGTTGAATCTTCTCCTCCATACTCCTTCGATACACACCGGACCGAAAATCACACGAAGAATCTTCCTCTCAAAGCACCCTAGCAGATTTTTATCCGAATCTTTCAGTGTCCATGCTTCTGACCCATAAAGCAGGACCGGGATGATTAGGGTTTTGTATAAAGTCTCCTTGGTTCTCTGAGAGAGGGCCTTACTACTTAAATGCCTTCTTAGACCGAAGAAACAGCGGTTGGCAAGAGTAATTCTTCGCTTGATCTCTGCACTGATGTCATTCTGCGATGTTATAGTGGAGCCCAGGTAGACAAAGTCCTTGACAACTTCGAAGTTATATCTGTCCATCGTGATATTTTGCCCGAGTCGACGATGTTGAGATTCCTCTCTCGATGACAGCATATACTTCGTCTTGTCCTCATTAACCGCCAATCCCATTCTAGCCGCCTCCGATTCAATGCTCGCAAATGCCCCTGCCACAGCTCGCTTCGTTCTGCCGACAATGTCTATGTCATCCGCATATGCAAGCAATTGAACGGACTTTTGATAGATTGTACCGCTGGTGTTGACATGTGCGTTGCATACAATGGCTTCAAGAACGATGTTGAATAGTTTGCATGATAACGCGTCGCCTTGCCTCAATCCTTTCTCAACATCAAAGGAATCGGTGGTGTTCTTACCAATTTTGACGGAGCAGCGAGATTTCTCCATCGTCATCCTGCACAGGCGGACGAGTTTGGCAGGGATGCCGAGACTCGACATGGCTCTGTATAATTCGTCCCTTTTCACGCTATCATACGCGACTTTAAAATCGATAAAAAGGTGGTGTGTATCGATCTGGAATTCCCGGGATTTTTCTAAAATCTGTCGGAGTGTGAACATTTGATCGACGGTTGACTTGCCTGGCCTAAAACCGCACTGATAAGGGCCGATCAGATCGTTGACAAAAGGTTTTAAGCGGTCACACAGGATGGCCGACAAGATTTTATAAGCGACGTTTAGGAGACTAATTCCTCTGTAGTTGGTACATTTCAGAACATCTCCCTTTTTATGGATGGGGCACACTATACCGAGGTTCCATTCATCGGGGATACTTTCCTGCGACCAAATTTTGCAGATGAGCTGGTGTATGCTCCTAGCCAATTCATCTCCCGCTGATTTAAATAGTTCGGCTTGTAAGCCATCCGCACCTGCAGCCTTGTACGACTTAAGTTTGGATATCGCCAGCCGAATTCGGTTAGGTCGGGTGGACGGAACTCTTGGCCATCATCGTCCAAGTTGAATGGAGCGTTCTGCCCAAAACGTCGCTTCAACTTAAAAAAAAAGAATCGACATGTCTTTATTATGAGTTACCGAAGTGGTCAAAAAGTCATCATCAATCCAAACATGGCCACAGAGCTGTCAACCTACAAGATCATCGTCATCGATGTGAAAAGAGCTTGTGCAGATAAATGTCAACGCTGAAAAAAGTTAACCTGATTTTTGTACTTTCATACGAGCTGAGCACGCGGAAACCTCCTCCAAAAAAGTCTTTGTATTCTGTATTAAACAAGATTAATTAAAAGTATTATTTGATTAAATGAAGTAAATAAAATATTGAAAGTTAAAGAACAAAATAGTGTTCCTTTTTTCATTCTATTTATCATCTTCAAATATTCAATAATGGACCAACCAACCAATCAGGCAAAACGGTTTGATCGAAAAAGAGAAAACATATCATCATTCCAATGCCAAATGCGATTCGTGAATACAACATAACGATGGGTGGAGTTGACTTATTTGATAACGCTAGAGGCAATTATCGGATTCGAATTGGAGGAAAAAAGTGGTACTGGCCACTTTTATCAAATGCACTGGATGCAGCGTTGGTAAATGCATCGAAAATACATTGCATTTGCAAAAAAAAATGCCAAGGAAACACCAATGCCGCAACTAGAATTTAAAACGTTTTTTGTAGATTCCCTGTTGCGATCGCAAACAAACACTGAACCTGTGATTCAAACGGAAGGAAACCCGAATGAATTGGCCCGTTTCGACAACATCAAACATACTGCCAAAACAGAAAAGCCATCAAAACAAGAAAAGGAAAGCGCCAAACCGTTTTTTCCTGAAAGAAATATGATATCCCGGTCCATCCAAAATGCTTCGATGAATACCACACAAAAACCCATTCTTTGAACACATTATGGTAATTAGACCGTTGGTCTAAGTTAAACATAGGTTTAGTTGAATTTTCGGACGTTGATCTTTTTTTTTTTAAGTTTATAATTTCAAAATATTTGAAGCCATTTGTAAAGTTTACCAAGTTAATTATCTTATAAAAATATAAAACAAACAATTTGTAATTAAAATCGGCCTGTATTCATTGAGCCAAAATTGTCCTTAATTGTAGTTTAGTTAAACCTGGGTCTATTTGCGACTATGAATATGCCCCAATATATCTAAATATAATGTATAACTTATTACGAACTTTATCATTTTATTTTCAACCATCTTTCATCTTTATGTGTACGTACATACCTATATTTAATAAATTTCTTCATAAGAATATTCAAATAAAATTAATTCATACTCCATGTAAAAAAAAATGTATTTTAGTAATTTTGCTACCCCTTTGGGCGAGGGTTGCGAAAACGAAACGTTAATTTTCCGGAAAACCAGAAGCTTTTCCAGAAATTTTTTTTCAGATTTCCTCTAATTAGATCAAACACAGATAGTGTGTAAAATTTCAAGTTTCTAAGTCAACTGGAACTAATTTCCTCTAATTAGACCAAACACAGATAGTGTGTAAAATTTTAAGTTTCTAAGTCAACTGGAACTGGTAGCCGCCGGAAATGGGTTAAAATCAAACTTAGGTTTTCGGACTTGTGATCGTGTATTTATATCCGAGAAAAAGCTACCAGAATCTTCTGGTTCTGAAATATGCTGGAATGTAATTCTCCTCCACAAGTATCTCAAAAGCTTTCGACCAATTATAATTATAGCATTTCCAGTGGTTTAGGCATTGTATAACGATGAGAGTGGTTTAGGCATTGGATAACGATGAGAGTTGCTTAGGTATTGAAAATATCGATGAGAGTTGTTTAGGTATTGGATAATATTAGTTAATCTTTTGTCCAAAGATGGCGTGCTACTCAGTTCTTATTTTAAACAAGAAAAAAAACCCAAATATTTAGGTTAGGTAAACTGAATACTACTAGAATCCACATAAAAAAAAACCATAACTATACATAAACCCCTTCCGGTTGTGTTGGATAAAATTGAGTAAATAACTTTCATCCCGGCCTGCTTATTATCTTCGGCAAGCAAATTAATAGCCCCCCGGATATTGATTTATTAAAATCGAGAAAACTTTCTCAAAAACAATTTAATTAAAACTCACCATCTCCTCCGGAACATTTACAAAACATTAAAATAATGAAACAACAAGAAAATCTAAAAAAAAACAACTATCTTCCTCGCTTTGATGTTATTGAAATTTTAAGATCCCTTAAGCCCCAACCAATCAACCGACGACAACGCACGAGCTAAGCTTAGCACATTCCTGTCAAAATTATTAATTGTTTCGTGGTTTTTCTGGTCATTATCCTGAGGCGTAATATCTTCAATCTTAAACTCTTTCTTCTTCGATTTGGATCATTGAACTAAATTTCTTTGGCCATTATTCGGTCTGTGAAGCATCTGGTAAAGTGCGGTTATATGAGTATAGCTGGAAGGGGAAAAGGAGCGCACACAGACCTACTTTCGATATTTCTTAACAAACCGAAAGGAATTTATCTAGCCCCTAGCAGCACCACCATTGGCTCACTCACACAAGTCACAATATAAAAGCACAATGGTATTACTTCTTACAACTATGGAGCTAGTTGATGGGGGTGGGGGAGGTGGCTAAGAACTTGAGATAACATGGTCTGCATGAAAATGGCATGAATTTATAATATTAAGGAGCCACATGTTCAGCATAGGCTTTCATATGACCATTAGGACAATGGAAGAAGGAGTCGAGTCGTGTTCGATTCTTTTTTGTGATTCATATTGATTTACAATCATCCTGAGTCTGATTTATAAATAAAATCTCTCTGTGAGAAGCTTACCATGTATTCAGAATGATATTTATGGATTTCCTTAATTTACAGACTTAACCACCTCCTGCAAACCTAAGGAAAACAATTTTCTCGAGAGAGACTAATTAAGAGTTGGTAAAGTATAAAAGATCATTTCGCCATCATGATTGCAATTTTCCCCAAAAAGGATGCCACTGACACTCCTTTGTTATAATTATATATATATTTTTGTTTGCAAAAGCAGAACGAAAACTAATTCGCTCTTTCTCTCTAATGAAACACAAATTGCAGAGTGCATCATTTTAATCTTTTTAAAGTGAAAATTATAATTTCAGTGTATATTTGTGCAAATATTCATGTGTATAGATGCATGTACTATGTACAGTTACATTTGTAAATATATATAGTGCAAGCAGATACATGCAAACGCTATAAGACTTTGTTGAGGTTTCCCTTTTTTGGTTATATCCCTGCCACATGGTATTCGAAATAAAATTTTGCTTAAACGAGGAAGGAGGAAGGGACTGGAGAGCAATTCTAGTGGATGCAACGTGGGAAACCTCTTGTATGGAAATTAATTTTAAGTGAATTCTTAAAATTTAACCAAGAACAACAAAAAAACCAGGATGCACAAGAGAGCAACTTTGTTTCGAGAAATAGAAATTTATAATTCTTACTCACACATTAAGGACAAAGAGTTACTCACTGATGCATATGCGTATGTAAATTTATATAAGAAATTGGTGTTAAAATTTTTAGAAAAATCTTTTATCTTAAATTATTTGAAGAAAAATTATTTTAAAGAATAAAAGAGGAAGTTAATTTTTTCCTATTTATCATCTGCTTCTAGGTATCTATTTCTTTTCGTTAGTTTTGTAATAACTCAGAAACGGTTAGACCGATGCGGGTGAATATTCATTGTTTTGTTCGTAACAATACTTGCGACAGTTGGCACTACAGTTAAGTATTTAACAAATTCTATATTTATGTATAAGTAAAACTGATTAGTCTTTACGAATTTTTATCATTTTTTTTGTAGAAAACAACGAAATCTGGAAAATATAGATGGCACTGTAATAAACATATAAACAAATCTTAAATATATCTTTATTAGTCCAGTCCAATTAAAAAAATTTATATGGGGGACCTAGCAGTTTAACATTAGCAAACTTGCCAGTTTCTAACGGTTCATAGCAAATGAAACACGTATTCCTTTTTGTCACAGTTCACTTATTTTAACTTTCACTGAATCGTGCCTTGAACTGTTTCTTAATTGTGCAGTAAACAGACTCCAAAACAGAATGATATACCTGAGAAATTAATTTGCGTATATAGAGCCTTAAATAATTTCCCAATATTCGGTACTCGGGAAAAATTAATTGCTGGGTTCCAATTAAAAAGGCCCGTTTGCATATGAAAAGCGAAAAACTAAAATTTTAATCTTAAAAACTGTTTTAGCAAAGAGAAAATCTAACTACAGTGACCCTAAATCAAAATTTTCAGCCAAGATCAGATTTTAAAAAAATGAGTTCTGGTATAAAACATTTTTTTTAATAGTAAAATATTCATAACTTTTTCATTTATTGAAATACAGAAAACAGTTGAATAACAAAATTGTTCGAAATTTTGATCCCAACAAACTTGTTTTGGAAAGTTTTTCAAATTTTTGATTGAAAATGACCTAAATTTAAGAGAACACTTATTTTTTTTTTTTGTTGACCTGTAACTTTTTAAATACTTACAATAATGCAAAAATGTTTCACATAAAAAATAGGAAAGTTTATTCTACGCATTTTATGTTTTACAATATTTTTTTGTAGGGCTAATATGAACTGAGATATTTAGTAAGAAGTAAAATCCAATATGACGGCAAAACGGTCAATGTTGCGAATGCGAAAACTTCGATCTATCTATCGACAAAAATTTGGGGGTCATACAAACTGCTAGGTCAGATTATAAATGCACTGGACTATATGGATTCAGGATCAGGATTTACCCTAGAGGAAGAAACTAACCACAAAATTGTTTAAAGCATTTCGTTTATTATTTTATTTTCTCTAAAAAAGGTCGATAAATCACATATACACTTGGGCGTATACGCAATTTTTCTTATTCTATTTTTATTATATTTTAATTATACGAGGTAATTCGCATAAGGTGTGACAAAAAACTAAAGCGTGTGTAAATAAGGTCGAGACCAAAAACCAATGGGCGGGGGGAAGGGGGCATTTATACTCTGTTTAGGCTGGAAGGAAAAGTTTTCTAATTTCGATCGGTCTGTTTGGCTGTGCGTCTGTGTGTCCTGATGTACATCGAGCTAGAGCCTAAGCGGTCCAACAGATTTACTTCAAATTTGGTGTGTAGCATTTTAATGTGATTCTCTAGAGAATAAATTAAAATTTTTGTGCTAGCTTATCCAGGACAGGAAGCTGCCATGAATCGAACCCATAAAATTTCGTTATATACAAAATGTTTGGATGGTTGTCTTGTGGAAAAAGTGTGCTGCATACGAAAATTTGGCGAAGATATGACGTCATCAATAAAGGACTTCTAATAAAAAGGCGGCAACTGGTGTGCATACACACAAAATTGTGACTCACAATAATTTAACACAAGATTTGCAGTTTTAATGATACGCCTAATAAAGAAATACTTTTACCAGATTGTGGTGGAGGGAAAATTCAATTCTTTTTTGACTTAACGAGAGGGGGAATAGACTCCCTTCCTTTTTTAATGTTTCGGCCCAACCTAACACGCTCTAGCTTTTGCACACCTTAATTGAATGACCATGTATAGATATATAATTCCACTAAAATTACATTTCTTAATTATAATATCTATATCAAAAGTGTATTTGAAGTGATGAGATCTCTTTCAAAAGGTGGGTGTATCGAGATGAAAAAAAAGCATTCTAAAGCTTTAGATGATTGATTATTTTTTGTGGATATGATACATTCGGTATAGTGTTTGATTGCTGACCTGGAGTCGTGGTTTGAGCCCCACTCGAGGTAGCATTCTTTTCTTTATTACCCCTTTCAACTGGATGTCACCCGTGGAAACTCATGACATACGCAACACCTTATTCTCCATCAACTGTGCCAACAGAAATTCTTTCCTTTCCTTTTATTCCTTCCAACTAGTGCCGTGCATTGCATTTAAAAGACCCTTGGTCTGACAGGCATATATACATAGTTAAAGTTATAATTTAAACAAAGGGCATACTGGAGCCACGGTACGTCCGTTGTTCCGCCAGAGCTTATTTGATAGGTACCTACATACTTGCCCTATAGTAAAGAATAGAATACAATAGAATAGAGCATCAAAATGTTGAAAGATTTATGTACATGAAAATTCAAACTGGTAAAAATCTATAATCTTCCATTATATTGTATAAGCAAAACAAATTGCAAAACACAAATGTGTACGCAATGCCCCCTTGGATACAACATCAACACAAGCAACTCACCACAACATAATGCATCGCAATCAAGTTTTCAAATTTAACAAGTTTCGAGTTTATATGTTGAATGTTGATATATGCAAAAATCTGTGCACCAGTAGGTATAAATCAGTTGAAACTGAAACTGAAATGATTTACAATCGTAAGCGCCAAAAGCATTTATGTCTCCCGATTCATTCAATACAACAACTTATCAATACGCGCGGCTCCATCCACTCACCGCTACCACCGTCAGACACCAGAGAGTCGTCCGCTTAAATAATATTTGCCAAAACGCTGAATTTCATTGCAAACAAAAACAAAAGCTTCTAAGCAAACACAAATAATGTTCAACTGTAAATTATGTTCTAAAATTCACCTTTACCCACCAACAATACCACATCTGGCTCTCAAAAATCCAGACTCCCATTCTACAAACAGAGGGGCAAAGAGGGAAAGTATCCTGATCCCTGATGCGTCCGTCAGCTGCTACCATCACTGCCGCTGAATCTGGCCAAAACTCTGGTAAACCAATAAATTGGAATTTTCAATGTGAAGAGTTAATTATCGAAGGGAATTTAGTTTCAAAACTTTATGCAGCCCCCAGTTTTGAGTCCAACAGTAAGCATTTTCAATAGCACCATCATTCACCAAAACTTTATCGTTCATTTAAACAAGAAACACATTTTTGGAAGTTTAACTGGTTAAATCGATTACAGGGTGGATTACAGATTATAAACGATAATGACAGATGATGAAATATTCTACGTGTTTCTAAACAATAGCCAGAAAGGTTTTTACATATTTGTTTGGTATAAATTTTTTTATAATTTCAAATGTGTTATCCACTCTAGTTATTTTTTCTCGGATAGTTATGACATGACCATCAGTCCGGCATTTCCCGGGACAGGTCCCAACTACATTAGATTGCCCTTGGTCTAAACTTAATAAAAACGGGACGTAACTGATTTCCACCCACCCCCATTAAAAAAAAAATGCACACAAAAGGGGCCACCATGGCACCATGAGTTTTTAGTGAAGTCAGTGGCCGAAAGAAATAAACGAATTTAGAGTCGCTTAAATTTAATTTTAATTCCACCTTTTTCCTTTGCTTTTTTTTAAACACCCTGTAAAATTTCCTCTTACCAAAATTTAGAAACGTAAACAGAGAAAATTTCCTGAAATACTATTAGAATTAATTTGGTAACATCACTGTCAATGGGAATGAGAGAATGCGCCATCAAAACAAACTACAAGAGTACAAGCTAACAGCAGCACTGAAATGCGTTTCACATCCTGTTGTACACAGAACAAGAGGATGTCTAAATTTACGCACATTACGTAGGTAGGAAGGCAAGGTATTAAACAAAGAATGGTTGAAACTTCGTTTGGGATTGGAAACATGTTGCAAGCTTCCTCTCATGGATGACGAAGGTTTGGGAATGGCACTGCCGCAATATGCAAATGCCTTTCTGATTATCGAAGTTAAGGGATAAGGGACCCTTTCGTATAATTTAAGTACAGCGCTGTACAAGGACGGGCAACAACAACCCATATAAGAGTGCAATGGACTAATAGTTGGATTCGGAACACGTGCAATCAAACAAAACAAAATTGTCACAAAATTTCGTGCCAATTGTTTTAATAAACGTTGCCGTTCTGTATTGTTGTTGTTGTTCTCATTGTCGACACAATAATGACCATCGGGCTTGGGGCCATTATGCGAGAAAGCACATAGGCATGCATATATGGCCAAAATCGAATTCAATCGCATTCCTATCTCATTTCCAGTCGACGAAGTCCTCTTTATCAAGGTTGGAGAGGCTGGGATTTGTTAATTTCACAAACAGCCAAGTCCCAAGTTCCCAAGCATTTGGGGTGTTTCGCCCTTTGCTTTAAATCAATGGGCTGTAGAATTTGAAAAAAAAACTACTAACGGCACTGTTTTGTTTGTGTGGGAAATATTATATACGAGGTTTTGTTGACGAGTGACGCTGCATCTGTAGAAAAGCCCTACAAAAAAGCGGCTGAAAAGCAATTTAATGCTCCAATTGTATACAGAAAATCCACAAATTAATTGGACACTTATCACCCGGACATCACTGGTGAAGTGGACAAAATGGATATTTTTTGTCTAAATAGGAAAAACCGTTTATGGGGGATTGGAAAAAAATCGAATATTTAATAATAATAAAAGAACGGCGCAGGGTCAAAAGTCCACAGGCCAAAAGTCCATAATGGAATTTTGTCCCACTTGGGTGGGTCAGAAGTCCACAATTGTGTTGTGTAGATTTGACCCACCCAAGTGGGTCAAAAGTCCACAAAAAAAGGGTCAATATTCCCTAATTTTAGAAAGAAAGTGGGTCCACAATAATTTCATATTATAATATTGAAAAAAGCAGAACAATTTAGAATTATTTATTTATTTTGTTAAGAATTAATTTGTATACTCTTCACTACTTGTAAACTTAAAGCACACCAACTGACAACATAGGCGCCTGCCTAGCCACTGAGCATACCCTCACGTGGGACAGAGGACCCGAAAAGTTAAAATCCTTAAACCAGCGAAACGGGCCACCCAAAGCAGTTTTGTTAAAGAAAACTATATATCAAGTGGTCCACTGCAGTGGGTCAGAAATCCACAATCAATGGGCCAGAAGTCCACAAGATTTTTGTATGGACTTTTGGCCCATCGGAGAGGGTCAAAAAGTTCACAATTGATTTGTAGACTTTTGACCCACAGAAGTGGGACAAAAGTCCATTATGGACTTTTGGCCTGTGGACTTTTCACCCTGCGCCAAAAACACTAGTCAGACTTAAAACAAATTCCTGTTACCTTTGTAGCACAAATTCAATTTTTTGAAAATATATAAAATCATTATGTTTTTTTTTTTAATAAAAAAGCAAAAAAATAGTCTAAGTAGCTTATTGTATTTGTAGAATATTTGGATGCTCTTAGTAGTAGCCCGTAGCGTAATGGTTAGTGCGTTCGACTGTCACGCTGGAGGTCTGGGATCGCTTCCCAGCCTCGTCCACCTAAAAAAAAAGATTTTTTTCAGGGCTACTGTCTCTTGCGAGGAATTGACAAATCCTCCAAGAGTATCACTTGTCACGAATAAGTGCTTCTCGTCTAGCCGTTCGGATTCGGCATAAAATTTAAGGTCCCTTCCATTCCTGTCGAAAGGCGCACACAGGAATGGTTGCGAGTTGTTAGTCACTAGGCCCTGGTTCTTCATGAGCCGTTGTGCCACCCGATTTATTTTTTATTCGATGCTCTTATAAGTTTTTGTTGGAATAGAAAAAAACAAATAGCTACTTTTCTCCTCTCTATTTCTTTGAGAAATTTGAAAATTATAACAAAATAAACAAAAAAATACCAAAAATAATTTTTTTGGCAATTTTTAACTTTATCAAAAACTAAAGCTGAAAAAGCATTTATTTTTTTCTATTCGAACAAAAATTGGCATCATATACAAGATTTCTTTCCAATTTTTGTTTTCAAAAATGTGAGTTTTAAATTCCTTATATAAAAAAATTATTGTATAAGATAATTTTATTAAAAAAACTAGAGTTTGAGCTTAAAAAAAAAGCTACATGAAATTTGGCCCAAATGAAAAATGGGCCCAAACGTAAAATGAGAAATGGCCCCAAATTTGTTTTCACAATATTGTAGGTCTTGCTTTAAATAATTAATTTTAGATTTAAGGTTTTTTTTAGAAATTTAATAAAGTATTATTAGAACTGTTCTACAGATAATTATACGAAGTTTAGTATATGGCAGGTACCCGTTCCATTATATTAGCTCATCTCACAAGATAAGCTCACACAAGAATTCAAATTTCTCCTCTAGGGAATCACATTGAAATGCTTTTCATACAAAATTTGAATCAAATCCGTTCAACCGCTTATAGGTTCTAGCTCTAGTATCACGAGGCACATACACAGAGACAAGAGAAATTCAAACTTGTATTTTAGCTCATAGTACAGCAAAATTAGTCCAAAAACAGTCGTTTTATGGAACGAAATATAGGACAGCTTAAGTCTTGATTTTCGGGATACCATGCATGGGGAAAATCCGGCATTTGGGAAAACGCGAATTAATATATGTCTCCGAAACTATTAGTTTGAGGTGAAAAGTTGTCGTAACTAAAATTGTTGGAAATAAAATTATCTTTTGTTTGGCAAAACTTTTTTCTGCGTTGACAATATTTTTGAGGTCATGTCTTTTATTTTTTTTTTTAATTTTTTTGCATTTTTCTCAATTGCTAAGACACTTATTTAAATTTTTGTATGATACAGATAGTAGAACACAATTAAGTTTAACACATTTTTAAATATTTTTGAAGATAATGGGATATTCCAGTGAAAAATTAAATCTTTTGGAAATTTGGCTGTTAAATCTAGTTAAGCGATCGATATAGTACAGTGAAGATGGACTTTTTCGCGGAACGAAATATTTAGGGCTGGCCACGAGACGAGAAAAGCCTCGGTCTCGATTTCGGTCTCGCATGACGAGACCGAGACGAGACGAGACGAGACGAGACGAGACGAGACGAGACGAGAATGCCTTTTCAGCAACCGAAACGAGACCGAGACGAAACTGTATATTTGGACCAAAATTTACAGAGAGTGAAATAAATTAAAAAATCCAATTTCAGTTAAATATTTATTTTGTTCTGAACATATTTAAACTATAAAACACGAGACCAACGCGAGACCGAGACGAGACTAAAAATTTTCGATTTTAACGAGACCAAGACGAGACTTACAAAAGTCTCGCCGAGTCTCGTCTCGTGGCCAGCCCTAGAAATATTGGTAAGCTGATTTTTTAAACATGAAAGAAGGCTTTTAGAAAAGATTTGTTTGGGTTTTTGGGACGCTTTACATATAACCCTGGAGAAATCCGCCATTTTGTAAAAAGCGAATTGACCTATATCTCCTAAATTATTGATCTTACGGGAAAAACTGTAAGGCCTGACCAAGGTTGTAGGCAGTTAAAACATCTTTCATTTTTACAAAAAAAAATGTCCGTGCGGGCAATATTTGCAAAAGGTTATATCGTTTTTTTTTTTTTTTTTGTAAATTTACACATTTTTACCGTTCCCGAGGAAACTTACGTAAATTACTTTTTTCAACATTTTGATATATTTATGAAGATGATGCGATACCGCAGTCAAAAGTTACAGCTATTTTGGTATTTGTATTAATTTTAATAATAATTTATTATTTTATTTTACTCCAGTTTTCATTTTAGCGCAACCAAAATGGCTGTAACTTTTGTCTGCGATATCGCATCATCTTCATAATTATATGAAAATGTTGAAAAACGTAATTTACGTAAGTTTGAAAAGTAATTCACGTAGATTTTCACGGGAATGACAAAAATGGGTGAATTAAAAAAAAAAAAACAAAAAATAAAAAATATGAAAGAAAGATGGTTTTATTCCCTACAATTTTCTCGCTAAGAACTAAGATCAATAGTTTCGGAGATATAGATCAATTCGTGTTTTTAAAATAGTGGATTTTCCCAGTAGTATGTGATCCTTAGAAACAGGACTTTATCTTTTCCAATATTCCTCTTTGAGGTGCACAAAATTCAGCCGTCCTATAAGATAATTTAAGTTTTTACTCGCACTGAAAAGGTGATCGGATTACATTTAACCATTTTTTTTATAAAATCTACAAAAGCCCACGTTATGTTTACAGATTCCAAATGAAGAATTTAATAGGTGCATGTCATGTACATTTAACTGCCCAACTAACATTTTAACTTGTATAAGGTCCAATTTTCAGAATTTGATTGGCTATTGCTAACATAGAAACATTTTAAGGCTTTATAATGCAATCCAAGCATTTAACGATTTATTTATTTCAAAATAACTTGTTTAGTGCATTTAAATTTGTTCCTTTATGAGACTTCATGTAATGAGGTCTGCGGAGACCTTTTTAAGGCCTGCCGAAATTGGTTCCCTTAGCTAGAAAAATAATAGTTTTTATAGAACATTCAGCTGAAAAACAATACAGACAACTCCTTCACGACTCCTTTAAGAAAGTAATCGCGTATTTTGAAAATGTCTGATAGATGTTTAAATAATTTGATTTTAGTCAGAGTTGTTATATTGCTTTGAATAACGCAATTTTAGTAAATTGTAAAGCATATTATAAATGTTTGAACATACGCCTACCTAAAATTTTTAAACATGAAACAAATACAAACTATAGGAATTTTGCTTCTGCCATTTTGTGCATGAAAAATATCTTCGTTTGAGTTTCTCAAAAGTGAAGTCGTGCAAGAATTTTTTTTAATGTATTTAAAGCTCCAACAAATTAAAAAAAAGTTGGTCGCATATTCTACTTAATAGCCTTAATTTGTTAATTAGAAAACAAATTTAGGTACATATATCGGAAAATGAAATATTATACATACCTAATTGTCCCCTTAGGTATTACTGATAGAATTCAGAAACTTAATTACACAACTGTATCGCACATATCTACTTTCTTGACAAAAAAAAAAAACTTAGGACTTCTTTCAAACATGGTACGATAAAAAAGGTCATGGATACCTTTTATAATTTTGAAAACATTATAGATGAACTGGTGTATTTGAAAAATGTAAGTTTAAAATATATACATACTTAAGGTATATTTTTTTTCAAACACTAAAAAGAATTGAAATTCAATCTTCTAAACCCCTTTTATGAGTACCAACGTTTAATGAAAATTTAGTTTGATTTTTTGCCTATAGTATATTGCCAATTGGCCTGGTGTGTTGCGTGGTGGCCTACTAATCGAGAGGAGCTGAGTTCAATCCCCGGATTCTGAAATTTAATGTGAGTAAACGTTGATTTTTTTCAAATAAAATAAATTTCTATACATTTCAGAATAAATAGAAAAGCGGTTGATAACTCCCTAACGTAATGGGAAAAATGGAAGGAAAAATAAAAACAATAATAATAATAAAATTAAAATTAAAAGCAACGATTTTTTTTAAATAATTCACTGCTTTACTAGGCCTTTTTAAGGCCTTATAATGTAAGTCGTTTCATTTATGCGACCTGTCTTATAAAAATCAGATAACTTGTTTAGTGAAGCAATTACACTGTTTTGCTTTGTTTATTTTATCAATAAGACTTTCCATGGAAATCTATTTAATTATATAGAACTTCTGGTCAAAGGTCTTAAGGAAATGAAATAACTTGTATAATGCGCGCAAAACTGATTTGCATAAGGGTTTTATTAGTTGCTATACAAATTATAAAATAGCTTGCATAGACACTTAAACAGGATAAATTGTTAGTTGGGTGAAACAGATGTCTTTAAATTGTCTGTTTATATTCAAAATATACCCGAAAATATGAACTTAAAACCAAATATGAGTGGCACAAGCGTTGGATGGTGATAGTAAAAATAAGTTCTTTGAACAGAAAAAAAAAAGAAATCAAATAGGAACAATAAACTAAAGATTACAAATAAAATTTAAATTCTCTAGACAATATTTATTTTGTTCACTATGGCGTATACGCATTTTTTTGTTGCATATATTTTGAAAGTTGAAATTAAAACAAAATTATAATAAATTATGTATTATAATTTTGTGAGATGAAAGGAACTTTGCCTCTTATATGAACGTTTCCTCTTATACAGGGTGACCCATACAAAATGGATAACCCTGGAATGCCTCATAGTAGACTTTGTGACCGTCCTTAAAACTGTTAAAAAAGAGTTCTATATACCAACCACAAGAAAAGATATGTGCATTTTTTTATTTTCAGTGCATAATTGTTTGCCTTACTAGAAGTTTTTGAATACCACGACTACAAGTGAATGAATATTACCATTTCTTTTTTGTAGCAATATTTTACATTATTTGTGCCAAAACATAACTAAAAGAAAATTGTAATAACTCTTAGAGAACAAAATTATTTCACTTTGACTTTCAATGCAAAATGTGAAAGAAAATAATTTTTGAAAAAGTTAAATCATCTCTGGTAAAATGCATGAATACCTATAGTGGCCAACTATTTTTAAAATATGCGCGTTAAATGCTGATTTCAAAAAGGATGATGATAATGCTAGTGATAAATCCAAGCTCTTAACTTCTAGGGCCGAATGCAATATTGCTCAAAATGTCAACAAAGTGCAAAAAAGGTTAGGTTTCGAGGTTGTTTTGAGATACCTCTTCAATTGGGCTTTAACAAAACCATCAAATATTTTGTTAGTTGCTGATGATGATTTTTTTTTATATTTTTTGTAAAATTGTATTTTATTGTGTACCTACTAAAAAATCTTGTCAAAAACCACTTTTTTGGACTTGAAAAAAGGCAATTATAGAATTTAACAAACAAATTCTGAATGCGGAAATTGCAGATTGTTGTTTCAAAATTAATTCGTTAAAAAAAGAACTTTCTCAATTATCAAATGTAAATTATGCAGTCCCTTCTTTATTATTAGTTCATTCAAACTCTCCCGTTTATGAGAATAATAATTTTCAAAGACTTCTTCAGACAAATAATAAAAAAAAAATAAATCGGGTGACACAATGGCTCATGAACAACCAGGGCCTAGTGACTAACAACTCGCAACCATTCCTGTGTGCGCCTTTCGACAGGAATGGAAGGGACCTACAATTTTATGCCGAATCCGAACGGCTAGACGAGAAGCACTTATTCGTGACAAGTGATACTCTTGGAGGATTTGTCAATTCCTCGCAAGAGGCAGTAGCCCTGAAAAAAAACTTTTTAGTTTTTTAGGTGGACGAGGCTGGGAAGCGATCCCAGGCCTCCAGCGTGACAGTCGAACGCACTAACCATTACGCTACAGACTACTACACAAATAACAAAAGGCTTAGTAAAAAATTCCAAAAACTTAAGGACGAACAAGAAACATTAGAAGACATAAAATATGATGACAATTTTATTAAAAATCTTTTTGATGTTACTATTCCCCGTGAAATGCTAATTTTACTTGGACTTGGCCCTAAATTTGCTCTCCCAGTTCAGACAATCCCGACTCTAGACTTAATTGCTGATTTAGAATATATTATTTCACGATTCGCTGCAGAACCAATTAAAAAGGCTATGAGAGCTCAATTGCCTTATCTTATTACAAGACATATAAAATCAAATAAAAAGCCAAACAGAATCACAAAGTTTTTGATTAAAGCGGCCAAAATTACAGCAAAGTTTCTGAAAGATAATGATGAAATTTTTGTGTCTTCAAGTGATAAAAGTAATGCGACTACATTGCTAAGCGTACAGATTTTGATGATAAATTAGTAAACTTATTTAATGATAACGATAAATTTGAAGTTTTGGCTTCAGATCCTACGTCATCGCTACAAGCTAAAAATAATCGCTAAATAAGTACTATTTTTAAGAAAAGTAGAAAATTAATAAGCCAACAAGAATCTAAACAGCTTCGTACGTATATTGCTATTTCACCCCGTACATTTGGACAATACAAATATCATAAAGAAATTTTACCTGTTCGACCTATTATTTCAACAATAAATTCTCCTAGTTACAAATTATCAAAATATTTAGCTTACAGTCTTAAAGAATCTTATAAATCAAAATTCACAATCAAAAATTCAAAACAATATGTTAAAACAATTACAAAAACCAAAATTCTACCTGGAAATATTCTTGTATCTTTCGATGTATCAAATTGATTTAATAATGTTTCAACTGAATTGGCACTACAAACTGTTGAACGTCACTTTGATTTACGTATCAAACCTTAAACTAAAATTCCAAAAGAAAACATTTATGATTATGTTCAAATTTTGCCTTTCTGACTGCAATTATTTTTGTTTTAAAAATCAATATATACGTATGAAAACTGGACTTTTTATGGGATCATCTTTAGCTCTAATTCTCGTCGAATAGGTTTTGGATGAAGTGATATTGAATGCGTTTGATAAAATAGATCTAACACCACAATTTTTGATAGCATATGTGGATGATCATTTAACAGCTATTCCAAGAAACAAAATTGATGTAGTAAAATCAGCTCTGGAATCTCTTGACAAAAATATTATTTTTACATATGAATTGGAGGACACACTTACTCGTGAAATAAATTATTTAGATGTCACAGTCAAAAGAAACAATGATGGTAATATTATAACAAATTGGTTTCATAAGCCAATTACATCAAATCGTTTGTTAAATTTTTATTCGGCTCATCCAACTCGAATGAAATATAATATGGTTAAAAACTTTATTCGTAAGGTATTTTCATTTAGCCATAAGACCTATTTTAACAATAATATAATAAAGATACAAAATATATTGAGAAAAAACAACTATCCAATTAAAATAATCGAAAAACTTATTTCATCAGTTAAAAACGAAAATTTACAAGCCAAAATTAATTTACCACAAAGATTTGACCAAAGTAACTACAGCTTTCTATCTAATAATAATGATCGGACAAGAAACTTATTAGATATGGATAATAAAATTTATTCAGCAATAACTTATGTACCTTAATTAAGTGAGTCCTTAGCTAGAGTGTGCCAATATTTTGTACCAGATGTTAAAGCAGCAAGAAGCCAACTAAACAAAATTCAAAATTCTTTCTTAATACAAAACAAAAAATTAACAAAACAGAAAACAATGGATTAGTTTACTCTGTAAAATGCAACGATTGCAAAAAACATACATAGGAGAAACTATTCAAAAACTGGGGTCAAGAATAGGTCAACACAAAAACGAATGTCAAAAAGTTAACGAAGGATCGGTCAACAAAAATATAGCTGCTTTAGCTGATCATGTAAAGGAAAATGGACATTCTTTTGATTTTGATGGAGCTAAAATTTTAAAATTAGAAAGAAACAAATTTAAGTTACAAATTCATGAGGTCAACCAAATTATAAGGAATGAGGGCATTGCGTGTAACTACAAAATAGATAAAAGGGACTACACTATTACATACTACAATATCATAGTAAATGCTAATTTACAGAATAACCAAATTCAAAATCAAACAAATTTGTTAACTTTAAATACTTGAATAACTCTATAAGAAAATTTGTTCAATATTTAAATTTTTATTTCATAAACAAATGTCTAATATTAAAAAAAAATGTATAGTTAATGTTAAACTGAAACAGATTGTTATCAAATTCTATTAAATTAATTAACTTCTTATAAATTAATTTTGGTAATTTTGTATATATTTAAATTTATTATGTATTTATTTAATTTTGAATTAAAACGCATGTATTTTATTTGTATAGATCCTGACGATGAGGCAAATAGGTCCTCGAAATATATAGATTAGCAAAATAAAATAAAAAAAAATGCGTTTTATTGAATTAAAATGAAGAAAAACAAAAAGGTAAAATATACCTAGAATTTTTCTTGACGCTCGAAATCAATGAAATGGTAGGAATTTATAGTAATAATTTATATTTTTGTTTTTTTTTTTCAATGTTCCTATAACGATATCATAATATGATTCAATAATAATAATACTTCTTCAATTTCTTCCAAAAATAAAGTCTTTAGCTATGTTCATCCAACCCAGTCGTGCATTTTTTTTTTTTTTTTTTTGAAAACAAATTAAAACAAAACTCAAAATTGAAAAAATAAAATAACGCAAATCGAGTGTAATGAAACTGAAAGTTGAAATTAATTAAAATATTCACACAGGATTTGGCTAACAGCTATTATAGCTAACGGATATTAACAAATTACCTGTATTCCATGCGTATTAAACGTATATGCAAACCGAGTAATAAAAATGATTGGCATCGATAAATAAAAAAAAAAACACAAACAAAAAACCCTGAGCTCTGGTCGAATACAAACAGTTAGTACATACACAAAGATACATAGATAGATATTATAAACATTTATAGGTATTTATTTTCAATCAGAGTGCATTCTTTGTAAAATTTCAAATGATTGCGTTTAATGGAATTCTCATTATTAAAAAAAAGTGATGTTAAACATGGACATGAATGTTAAAATCAATTAGTTTTATACCCATTAAATACATACAAACATAAATGTATGTATATTTGTTTAACTCGCTATAAGTAAATAGTTCTTTCTGATATTTACAAAGAAGATTTTTACTGATCGCTATAATTGGAAACTGGCTCCTTAGGTAGTTCATTTCGTACAGTTAATACCTAATGCAAAACAAACCGAGCGAGTTTAGGAATAAGAGTAATCGCCAATGATGTGTAACATTTTACCTTGGAAGCGAGTAGAGTCGGATACTGTTTTATTTAAAATTTGTTCGTTACTTAATTGAATGAAGTCATTTTCAAGATAGGGATTTTTTTATATTTCATTTGATAACTCGTTTTTTGAAGATTGAGAGAGAATTATCGAAATTATAGGCAATATTCTGAACTGTTTTAGGGATTTTCGATGAAATTAGTGTAAGACTTTAAATATTTTAAATATTGCAGAGCTTTGTATTATAAAACGAAATAAGCACTTAATTTCAGTCTTAGTCACAGTTTTTTTAAAAACTTTAATTTTGAATATCCGCACAGAACTTTTTTCAGATATAGATTTACCATGTCGATTCGTTTTTTTCTATTAAAATCAATTTGTATTTTAAAAAAAGGATACAACCATTTTTAGTATCGTTCCTGTCGATCATAATTTTTTTGTATATAAAGGGGGTTTTGCTACCCTTAAACTGATTAAATAATTCACTGCGTTAGGAAATTGAGGTAAGGTTTTAAAAGGAGAAAGGTACCGATGCACATTGGTTTTGAACCTCTGAATATCAAAATAGAAGGGAAAAATAGTGCCAGGTAAAAGAGTCCACATTCAGGTAGTGCGAATAAAAAAAAAATTCTATAGACAGTACGTTCGACATATTGGACTCGAGGGTAAACTGATGTGCATTCCTAAATATAATGGTAAAATAATGGAGGACATGAAATATTGCGGCGGTGTTCAAGATAGATAAATTTAATCGGGTTATTGGCGAACCAGCCCAATTATGGGAATTGTACCTGAGTTTTGGAAGAATAAGGCTTTATAAATTACGCCTGATTTTAACAGTTAGACAAGTGGAGCATACGCAAACCCTAAATGCAAACTGCATTACAATTAAACATATTGTGGTGAATATGCCCAGTTATGTAAACAACCACACATTAGTACAACTTTCCGCGCCATCTTTGAGTGAAATAAATAATTAAATCCATCACGGTTGGTGTCTAGCCTCGTTCGTACTGGAATATTGACGAAACCTTTTTGAAAAGCACCTTCTAGCAGACCCTAGAAAATTCTAGAACCCTTTATTTTCGGTTATAAAAACAGGGGCACCAGTCCGAAAGCGGCAGTTTTGATTTTGAAAGTGAATGAATAAATGTCAGTGTGAATAAAGAGTTGCATACTTGTGCTTGGTTATAAAGGGTTTTATTTTGTGAATTAATTGCAGTTTCAGTTTGAATAAAGGAAATAAGTTTTACTTGCGAACCCTTAGTAAAATATTACAATATCATGTCACCAACAAAAAAGTAAGAACGAGCTTAATTTCAATGTAGTTTTGTTGTTTTATTATTTGAACACTAAATAAAAGATTAACTTTTATTTTTGTCAATATACATATACATTGGTATTACATGTAAACAACACATATATACAGGGTGTCCGGTAAACATTGGATAATGCTAAAACGGCGTGTAGCCTAAATTATGACTGCTCTGAAACCGGAAATAAAAAGATATCTCAAAGGGTGTTCAAAATATGTGCATTTTTTCGTTCAGTGTACACTGAGGAAAAATGTATGTATTCAGGACATAAATCTGCTGACTCATGCCATAGATTTCTGCACTCATAACTTTATCTACTCATTATATGATAAATCTGTCCTAAGTTCACACATTTTGCCTTAATGTATTAAATAAAGAATTCTATGAACCCATCGCATAAAGTTGTGTCGAATATCTGAAATAAAATGGCATTTTTCGAATTTTACACATAAAATAATATAGACTGAAAAGATACACGTTGTTTAGACTGAAAAGATACACGTTGTTTATACTCAACACATAACCCTATGTGATGAATAAACATTGCTACAAAAAAATTGGATGTACACGTTGCTTAGCTCGTGTGATGAGTACATTGTTTTATGTAAACACCTTCCGAGTTTAAGATATGCACACATGTATTGAACTCGACACATAATAAATGCCGCTACAATAATTTGCAATATAATTTTGTACAGTATTACGTTAGTATTTAACAAAATAAATTAATTGTGTTATTATTATAGCGAATTTAGTAAAATAATTTACTTCGGTACATTGTTTTATGTCTTCTTTTGCAAAAAATACTGGTTTTGTTAAAAACCAATTGAAAAGGTATAATTTAAAACAAGCTCATAAATGTAGCACTTTGTTGACAGTTTTGGTAATGTTGCACTCGGCCCTAGAAGTTAAAAGCATGGATTTATCATTAAGAACAACAAGGAATTACATCAAATCAATAAATCGGAAATCTACCATATTAAACTCATATGGTATTACTTCTCGCCTCTTGTCGTTCGTATTCGGCATAAAGTTGTAAGTCCCCTCTATTCCTGTCGACACGGGCACACAGGAATGGTTACCGAGCTATAAGTCACTAGATCCCGGTTCTTCACGAGCTATCACGCCACCTAATTGAGTTATTTATTATTATAAAGTCTACTATGAGGCACTCCAGGGTTATCTATTCTTTACGGGAGACCCTGTACAGGGGCGTAGATACCGCGGTATCAGACGTATCAATTATACGGGGCCCCCGAGATATAGGGGCCCTCGAACCGAGATAATTTTGTAAGAAACTGAAATACATTTGAAAAAAAATTAATAAATAAAAAAATCTCTTTTCTTGGCAGGTATTTTTTGCTACACCCTATACAAAAAAATTGTTTTCATTTTGTTTCATTTTGTAAGGAAAAAAATAAGATGTAGTATCTTTGCGGAAGTCGCTTACGCCCTGAGTCCTTGCGATGAAAAAGATATTTCAGCCAAATTTCAAGAACATTGGTTGAACATTGGTTTAGAGGTTGCACACTTTGATCACTTTTCTAAAAGAGGCAAAAAAACGATTTTACAATGTTAATGTCTTTTATTGGGAGAACTAAATTCACAAAATTGAAAAATATTGAAACCTTACACCATGAGCATAATATTTGTATGATGAGGATAAACATTTTGTTTATATTAATTAAATTTGAACTAGGAAATCCCGTTTTTGTTCGCTTGGTGAAGACTTTCTTATGATACTCTACTTTCATCAATAATATTTGTTTTTGTTTTTCGTCCCTGGCTGATTTGTTAAACTTTGTATGCAATTACTATTTCTGTGGTAACATTTACCACTTTTAAAGCGTCACATGTTTCGTTGAAGAATCACTTCTATATTATTTTACTTAATGGAGTCCAAACAATGGTTTGTAACGAAATTGATCATGTATTTTCTATTTAAAACTATTTTTTACCCTTTAATAGTTTCACTTTCTTTTTCCTTGCAGGTTTGATTTCTAAAATTTTAGTCATATTCCCATTATCATCAGCTAAATGATGATCCACCGTTTTGATCTGACAGATATCAAACGGAAAGCAAACAATAAAAACGCTTTTCCGTCCCCTTTAGATAAGTCGTGTATTTTAGATGATGTAGTATCAAAAGGCATACCCAACCCATGACATTGTCATGTACCCCAGGTCAGTTCATATTTCCACTTCTGCCATCTGTTCACACCAGTGCATTTCAGAGCAACAAGGAGTATGCCAAGCTAATAATGTTCAAAATCTTAGCGAGTCACTATAGAACTTAATTCTTTATTAAACACAATTCTGACAGAGGGCACCAATTTACTATCCCAAAGCAAGGCTAAATGAGAAGGATTTTTAAAAACTGAGACTTAGTTTTTCCTTTCCATTTTCCTTCTATTGATCATGAAAAACGAATAAGTACAAAAAACGTCATTATTTCATATTCCACTAGTTTTATAAAAAAGTGATCAAAATGTGCAACCTCTAAACATTATCCAATCTTCATGAAAATTGGTATATATTTCTTTTACATCGCTTAGACTCGGGGCGTGAGCGACTTCATATGAAAATCACAACTTTGGAAAAATGAAACACCCTAACCTACCTACTTAGGCAAATGCAAGTGAAAATTTTCTGCACGAAATTCTCATAGGTTCACAAATCTGCACACCAACAAAAAAATGTGTTTTTTCTTATTCGATGCCCTGCACCAGTCGTTGATGCTGCAAAACACGTCTTAGAAGTGTCAAATTGTTTTGACAATTTGAAGAAAATATATACTTTTTTGGCAATAGCATAAAACGGTGGTCAATGTTTAATAACGAGTCATCTGAGGAATATAAATTTACACTTAAAAGGTTTTGCCCTACTAGATGGTCATCAAGAAATAACGCTTTCTTCCCTGTACGGAAAAATTATTCATCAATAATGAAAGCATTGTACCAACTTAATTTAGTTTCAAAAAAAAAGATGAACGTGATGAGAGTAAAGATATAATTAACATTTTAGAGAGTTACGAATTTATTGTATTTTTCTCGTTTTTTTCTTCTTTATTCGAAATCATTAACCCTGTGTCCAAAGCCTTACAGCATAAAGACAATGATTTACAAAAAGCAAGTATTGTATTTTAATAAGTAATCTTTTAAATAGACTTACAGCTATATTATTGACTTGATTTAAAACTTGTTTTATGGCAAAACTAGTTCAAAAGAAGTTACAAGTCCCAAATTTTGGATAAATTGGTATTATTAACTAAAGTTTTTATATTTTAAACTTAAAATATTGAAATTGGGATATCAAAACATTCATAAATAATATCAATATGTATAAGACTTGCAACTTGAAATCTCCATAAAACTAGTTTTGCTTTTTAGCTAGTTTTGAAAAACTCAAAAATATAGTAGTTAAGGACCATTCACATGAGAGCGACCAACGACCGACGAATGAACACACAAATGGGAATTAAAAAATTAATAAACCTTAATATTACACAAAATCTAGCCAAAATGGTAGAATTCGGTTTAAGATTAATTTTAACATTTAACGAATTGCGGCTATTCGCGACGAAAAAATTATATTCTTAAAATTATCTTGTTTTAGCAATTAAAATGAAAGTTTTAGTACCTTAAAATAATCCTCAATTATATTTCTTCCATTTTGTCTAGATTTTGTAAAGAATTCAAGTTTTTTAATGTTTTAAATCCCATTTGTTAATTCATTCGTCGGTCGTTGGTCGCTCTCATGTGTAAAGTCTTTAAGAGAATTAAAAAATTAAAAATCACTCTTAAATTTGCTTATCGAGCCCAGAGATTTAGAAAAAGAGCGAGGGACAACAACTGTTTTTAAAAATAAAAGAAGGAAAATAACGAAAAGCTTTTTTGACGAATTATCGGAAGATGGGAGAATATCGGACCCGGAACCTTATATGAGGTCTCTTCCTTTACTTTGAGTTTCTGTGATTTTCTGGGATTTTTAGTCCGAAGTCCAGTCAAGTTCATATAAAAAAAATTAAATTGAAAGAACTTGGGACTAAAAATCACAGAAATTCAGAGTAAAGGAAAAGACATATTGATTTCTCAAACTGAACAAAGATTTCAGAGCCTCTATGATCTAACTATTTTATTTGAAGTTTAAGAACCAGAAAAACTTTTATCCTTTTCAAATGAAAAAAATGAAAAGGAAGCACAAAAACTGGTTGCTAAATACAATGAGGACCGTCAGTTGATCTTTTTGAACAACTAGTTGCTTTACTCAGAGTTATTGCTAATTAAATAAAAAGCCTTATATCCAGTTTTCCGGAAGTAATAACGGCATGCCTTTTATTTTTGACGCTTCCGGTAACGAAAGAAACAACTGAGAGAACATTAAGCTAAAAATAATTAAAAATTATTTAATTTCTTCTATGGGACAAGAACGCTTGTTGGACTTAGCGATCATATTTATAGAAGTTGAAAAGCTTGAAAAATGAAAATCGTCGTCAGAAATGGATGATTTAATTACATCCATATTATTCAATTTTCTTAAAACTCCAAACAAAACTAGTTTTGTTTCGAGTTTTAGAAAAATGTATCAAAATTAGTTTTGAAAAAAAAAATCGGTATTATTCATTTTCAAGAGGTAAAACTAGTTAAGGTTTAAAAACGAGTTTCTAGTTTTGATCATAAAACTAGTTTTGTCAATGAAGTTTGTTTTTATTTGTCAGAAATTAATATTTAAAAGTCAAATTTATTATTTTCTCTATAATTTCCAACTTTTTGTTTGACGAAATAGCTGTGTTGTTAGTTATTGATAAGGGGAATGTGTTATGTCACCTAGATGGACTGCATAGTTGTGCTGAAAAAAAAATGGAAGAGAGGGATATTGTACGAGGACAAAGTAAACTTTCTAGCGTGTTTGGTGAAAATTTTCATGCATGGAATAACCGCATGGACAATTTGTATTATTAGGTTTCAGCGTCTTGTAGGCCCTTTTGGGTGTGCAATATGGTGCATTTGTGCATCGTTTCGAATCCACTATTCCCAAAATTGGTAAATACCTAACATTTCAATATGTATTCATTACATGTGAACATTGGGGCGTTAAACATCTATGTTACCAAAGTGCTAAATATTCAATTAAGAAATATTTCCTTAGATTGTTTTACTAATTATTATGGGTTTGGGAACAGTTCATTTTTAGGATGCATCATACAGATGTACTTTTTGTACGTGCATCCGAGACATTTGGAACTGTCAATCCACTTAGAAGACGCTGCAATGTCATAATTTCTACAAAAGAGCTTAAAATTAAACTATGAAATAAAACTCTAGGGTTGTTATACCAATTATAAGGCCTTTGGAATGAGTGCATTTTTGTGATGCATCTTAAAATGCACTTTTTCCAAAGCCCTGATAATTAGTATTAAAACCTAAAAAATCATTTAATAATTTAATGCCAAGCTCCTTTGTAGCAAATATGCCATTAGAGTGTCTTGTAAGTGGATTGACAATTGGAACATTTGTTGAACGAACATGCCTATAGGTTATGTTTCTGCATAGACACATTTAAATGCATTATTTGAGCCTTGGAAAAAATTTTTGTGATGCATCCTAAAATTGCACTTCCATGAAAAAAAATCAATTGCGATTGTTTTAATCGCAAAGAACAATAATTCCTAATTTATTTAATACCCTGATAATATGATATCGCAGCGTTTTCTTCTTCTTCTTCCCAAGAAATCCTCACGCCTTCACTGTGTACGGTGTTGCATTTTGCCTTCAATTTTATTAAATGTGCTTGTATCATATTTCATGATTTTCCGTCATCGATTTCTTGATTTTATTTTCTGATGAAAATTACGAAAAAAAGTCAAAACTAGTTTTGAAGTCCTTAAAACTAGATATTTCCAGTTTTATGAATTTCTAGTTTTATGCAAAACTAGTTTTAAGATTTCGAGTTTTAGATGTCAAATTATTGTTCAATAATACCGATTTATTCAAAACTTGAAACTAGAAACCCCTATAGAACTAGTTTTGCTGTAAAACTAGTTTTGAAATATATCAATAATATGGCTGTTAATAAATTTGGGGAAACAAAAGCAAGAACAATTTTTATTTGATTTTTTTTTTACTGTTAGTTTAAATTTTATAGCACCTACATTTATGTATGTACCTATTTAAAGACCATATGTATGTACCATTAAATATATTGAGTTGTTATTGTGAGTGTTTTTGTTTTTTTTGTAAAAATATTTTTTTTTTAATTTGTAATTTTGTAGGGGGGGGCCCAACTAATTCTTGATACGGGGCCCCTCGAGAGCTAGCTACGCCCGCCACTGACCCTGTATATGTGTTCTTTATAGAATACAAAAAAACTTTATATTGTTTTTTCAGTGTTTAAGGTTAATACTAATAAATTGTTTATTTTATAACACCCCTAGGTATACCAAATGTCATTACAACAACCATAATTCCGACTCACAAACCAAACGTTACAATCCTCGTAATCAATTTTATGCGCATAAACAGGATGCCTATGGCTATCCTGGTTGCCTATGGCTATCCTGGTTGCCTATGGCTGTATTTCCTCTCCACAAAGCGGTGTTGCACTTCGGGTAAAAAAAATGTATATGAATTCAAAGGATATTCTTTTCATTGTTATTTTAATTTACATGTCATGAACATTCGATTATTATTATTTGCTGTGCATGAGGATATTAATGCACAAACACGTTCGGTGCACAGTGAAGTTTTTTTTTTTTTTAAATACATAGATGGAAAAAGTTACAACAAAAAAAGGACGAAAAATATTTAAAATTTGCATTGTTATACTAGACGTCTGGCAGTGTGGTAAATTTGAAAAGTAAAAAAAAAATACAAAAAAATAGGTGGGTACCTTTAGTAAGATAAATGTTATCGAATAAAATATGAATTTTCTTTATGGTTCAACGGCAGGACATTTATTTGTTGTGAGGAATTTTTTGGCGAGAACGACGACCCAGACACTTAAACCACGGAAATTGAATATTGAAAAATACTTTAAAATAGTAGCTTTCAACACGTTTATAAGCTTTGAAAGTTTGCAGATCAAAAGTACTTTAATTTCATTAATAGTCGTGGAGACGGCCATGGGACAACCTACCCCCATTTCTTTACCAGATGAGAGGTATACAGTTTTTTAGATAGTGTCCAAGCAAACAGTTTGTGCATGGGTTGCCTAAAAAACAGGGGGCCCTTCATAGGGTTGCCACGGTTTAAAGGTCAATTTTTGCGCTTATTCAATTATCTAATTGCGCTTATGTGGTAAGCCATAAAGAAACAAAAAAAAAATAAAATATGAAAGGAAATTTAATATAAAATTTTTTAAATTAGGGATTTTTTGAAATTTTAAATTTAAGTAGGGTAAATTAGGGTGAACATATTAAAAGGTCGAAATCTTATTTTACAAACGGTAAGTCATAGCGAAATGATTTTTTTTGCAATCGATAGATTTTATTGAATACATGAAAGTTTTATATGACAACAAACATTTTCAAAAATTTACAACTCGAGTTATGTTGTCATAAAGCTGATTAATAAAAAGATAACAGGTATCTGCCACATTTTTAATTGAAGCTTAATACAGATAATTCTCCCATATAAGCATGATAGTACCAGGATTTCTACAAAAACTTGGCTAAAACTCAGGGTTGCCACACTTTAATATTTATCTTTGCGTCAGAGAAAACAGGTTTGTAACTCTCTGCCAAACAGATGCCTACACATTTGTTTCCTTCGGAATATCTTAACAAAATTAACATTTTCCCAGTGCTTTGTCAAAAACTCAAATCAAAAATTGCCACGAGACGAGAAAAGTCTCGGTCTCGCATGACGATACCGAGACGAGACGAGAGTGCCCTTTGAGCAACCGAGACGAGACTGTATATTTGGACCGAAATTAACAGAGAGTCTTATAAATTAAAAAACCCAATTTCAGTTAAATATTTATTTTCTTCTGCACATATTCAAACTATAATCGAAAATATTTCGTTTCAATAATCATTAGGTGGTCCGGAAATCGTATTTTTGGGAGACGAAACCGAGACGAGACTTACTTATACGAGACCGACATGAGACCGAGACGAGACTGAAAATGTTCGATTTTAACGAGACCGAGACGAGACTTACAAAAGTCTCGCAGAGTCTCGTCTCGCGGACAGCCCCAACTGTTAATAACAATGAAAATTAAAATAAAGTTAAAAAGTTGATACAATAATTATTATTATATTAATGATCAGACACATTTTATCGTACATCAAAATTGTTGGGGTTTTCAAAATTTTTTTGATACGCGTTGTTATTAAATCAAAAATAAGGATTATTATTTTATGTATCCTTAAAAGTTATAGTTCAGTTTTTTGTTTGTATGACTTAAAATTGATAAGAGCATTAAATTTTGAAAACAGAAATAGGAATTACAAATGTAAATACGTAAAATTTGGAAAAAAAGTTTAAATTTTTTGTTTATTTTTTATTTTGAGTTTGAAAAGTAATTTTTCAAAAATTGTTCACATTAAAAAATGTATCTAAAAATAAAATAAAATAAAGGATATCTGAATTTACAAAAAAGTATATCAAGGCAATGTAAGCTTACGAGTTTTTTTCAATAACTTGTTTTCTGCTTTAAGTAAGTTTTTGTTTTTCTTTTTAGAAAATTGAACCCCTCCCCCAACTATACCAAAATCAGATTTTTAATAATATCAAATTAAATGAATTTTTAATGCAAGATCTTAAAATATAAAGTTAAAAAAATAGGCATGTTCATCTAAGGTTTGAATAGGCTAAACTATTACTTGGGAATTAAAACCACAAACGTTTTACAGACTGTATCAGCTTTAGAAGAAACAACCTAAGAATTATAACGGGTCTCCTCACTGGACACTGCAAACTAAAAAGACACCTTAGTTTACTTGGCGTAGTAAGTAGTGCCACGTGACACAGATGAGGAAACGCCGGACCATATTCTAGGCCGATGTAGCACACGCATACATCAAAGAAAGAAAAGTACCTGGGACGCTACCAGGTAGAAGAGAGCGACTTACCATCTCTTAAAATACTCCAAATACTCCAATTCTTAAGAGGAATACATCTGGAGGAAGAGCTGTAAGATGAGCAGGCCTCATCCAGCTCTAGGGGGCACAATAAATCTTAAGATCGCAGTGCAATATCCCTCAAAATTATATCCATATTCAAGGTCTGAATAAATATTATATGGTTTCAATCAATACTTTGCTTTTAAATCTCATCTGTCGTTTCGCTTACTCTAACTACCTGGAAATCCCCCATTATTATCCAAAACTCTTCAGTTTACGTGGAATTGAGTTTGAAAATGTTTAGTACATTTACATTCATTTACGTTTTAAAATTACTGACCGCCTAATTTGTTCTTAAGTTTTTTTAAGAGCACATTTTATTTTAGTTGCTCCACAATGACCTATCCCTAGGTTTCTGTTTGCTTATATTTTTAATTATCGTTGTGGTAAGTGAGAAGCTTTTTGCCTTTTTAAAACCAAAGCAGTGGGAGTAGACAAAACTTGATGTATTTTCAAATGACCTAATTCTACTTCTAACTAGAATTTATTAATTTTTTTCTATTGTCAAGTATAGAAAGAGCCAATTTTTGGCACATTCGGTACCCATTTTCAACGTCAGATCGTGGAATACTAAATTGAAGATTGTGGTACTAAATTAGTCCCTAAATAGCCTCTAATCCCTGCATCCTTAGATTTTTCCGTTGTGGTGTACCCAGCTTGACGCACCTGAAGCGGGCCACCCAAGGTACTCTTGTTAAAAAAAAAAAATGGGCACGCATGGATCGCACAAATTTGCTCTCGTAGCTATAACAACTTGAACGTAGCTCAAAATTATCAATGTGCATAAAAAGTTCTATAACATTATGATATCATTAAAAAAAAGTTTTTAAAACAATTTAAAATATAAATTATTACTAGAAATTAATATAATTTTTTTTAATAGCTAAAACGTATAGAGCTCAAAAAAGGAGTATGCTATTTGATTTGTTTGAAAAATTTCAAAAATCGTTAGAGCGGTTTTTTTTAATAATTGTTTATATATAAAAATTCTTGAAAATTTAAAAAAAATTAAATTTGGTATGCCAACTTTAAGTATTTAATAAAATACAATTTTTCACAAAATTTGAAAAAAATACATTTTTCTTCTTTATATAAAAAAATTGCTGAGGCCTGTTGTTTTTCATCACTCGTCGTGTTTTGAAATTTGTCTGCTTTGGTAGTACCTACTTTGTGAGAATTATTGTTAAAGTAATCCTCTCTTGCAAAATGCTCAGTATTCATGTCAAAAATAGGATCTTGCACAAATGTATCTAAAACCTACAATAAAAAAATAGACTTTTTAATATTTTATTGTGGCAATGTTCAACATCTTTCCTATATGGCCTATTAAAACACCATAAAGAGGATCTCTCATCTCATCAAAACCATTTTGAGTTGTAATTTTGTTCACAGAAAAAGCTTCTTTCTTTTTAAGTATGGGGCTATAAATAAATTTGTACCTACAAAGTGATATCATTACATGCCTTGTTATATTTCATTTTAAACAAAAGGGTTGTAGATATACTCGTATCTTCCCTCCCCCATTATATGTACATAATATTGAAGCCCATTCACAATAATTAAATGCTTTTCTTGCTCAATGTGACATTACTTAAGAAACTGCCACAAGGTTAGGTACAACACATCCTTTTGAAAATAGTCAAACCCGCAATTTGACAGAGTCCCTTATACCTACTCTTTGTTCATGTATGTATGTATGTACTGTACACGAAATGCTGAATCAATTTAAAAGATTCACCCTTTTAACAACCATAAAAGGAAGAGCAATTAAAACCCAACCAACCTTTATTCGTTTTTCGCAATTTCTCCACCCCTTCGAATATATAGTATCTACATAACCTGAAGACCTCCTGGTAAAACACGTGTAATTAGTTTAAGATGAGATCCTTCTCGCATTGTCTTTTCATTTCAAATTAAAATCTTCCACAATATACATTAATTCGTTGTATAATACTTGTAAAACACACACACGCACATACACATACTCGTATACTCTGCTGGCTGTTGGAGCCCTTCTCCCGGGATTTTTTTTTTGTGTGTAGGTATACTCACTCTATGACCCAGCTATAAGATTGTTATAGTTGTATTTTTGTGTATGGAGGAGCAAAACTCAACACCGCACTTCCGTTTGCAACCCTTCCAACTTTTAACCAAGACCACATTGCCACCTGTCAGCAGTTTACAACCCTTTCATCCAAATAATGCTGCTCATAATTCTTTTGTAAGGATCTTCTTTCTGAATTACTTAATAACAATAGATGGCGCGTACAAAATGAGCGCATTTTCTCGACTTAATTTCGAAATAAATGTTCTTAACATTACCCCAGGGGATGAAGGATTTGGCGGGGGGGAGGGGTGGAGAGAGATGAGGATTGAAAGACGTTTTGTTTTGTGTGACTTAGAGTAAGGTAAGTACATCGTATACCTTTAATATGATCCTTTTCAAAGGATTATACATTAACCCTTGTAAAATGAGAAAAATCAGAAATAAGTTCACCTAAAACAATCACCGACTTAATGTAGCTTGTTCTTGTTTTTCTTTTTGAACTTGAAAATTTGTCTAAAAGACTCAAAGTCATAAAATATAAATTGAAAACAGCTTAAAGTCTTCTTGTTCTTATAATGTAACCTAAAACTGTATGCATTTATGCAACACAACGAAAAATATTTTCTGTTTAAACAGTTTGTGCAGAGGATGATGTAATTTTAATTCTTTAACTTTCGTAATATTGCTTATTATTGCCGGTATAGAAAAGTATATTTTGCCTTCTGCTATACCTAGGGAGGTATAGGAAGGAGTATATCCTTCTTGCTATAGAAGAAAAAGAAAACTGTCGGTCTATTGCATTGCGCGAAGGATCTAACAGAGAAACAGTTCCTCTTAATTAGGCGAAAAAAGTTAACTTTCTTTGTGTCTGCTCCTTGCCGTTGGTAAAGATTTACTTATGATTTTCTTTGTTCTCTCACTCTCTCTTCATAAAATTTACATTTTAATATTTTTTTTTATGCACAAGACTTTGGGTAGATTTAGTAAATGAAGCTATGAGAATACGTTGAAATTGGCTTCGCACTATTTTTCTTTTTTTGATGTGGGTAATGGAATGTGAGAAAAAAGTTTTGGTTTTGTTCAAAGAACTTATGGTAAGTTGAGACTTCAGTAAGATCACGTTTATCAAAATTAAGGAATTAATTTTTTTTTTTTTAGAACAATAATTTCCTTGTTTTTTATTTAGATTGACTTCTGATTACCTGCGCTATTAATTCATATCTCAAAAAAAAAACAGTCAACACAAGCCTAATACCAACTCATCCTGGCATGTGCCATCTTGGGTGCCTTAAGTTTTTCGACATTCCTATATGTATATGCAGGACATACATTATTATTCTTGATTTTATATGGATAATGGGTAAGATTTTTTTCTTTTTAATTTGTTTAATTAATCGTTGTACGTTCATATTTTGTGTGGATTGACTGCTTTCACACAAGGAAACTGAGTTGCTGGAAACTGGGAGTTTGTAGGCGAGAAGGGCAAGAAGTAAGGGGAATGAAAAAAATCTCCCCGGTCAACGATTGAGGAGATTTTTATCACATTCCTTCTCACACTGTCCGTAATGTGCGTTCAGCCAATAGACTTTATATGGAAAAAACAGAAATCTCCGGCAATTCACTTTCCTTGTGTGAAAGCTACAAGGCAATTAAAGGAAAACGTCAAAAAAATCTCCAGCAACTGGTTTCCCTGTGTGAAAGGGGACATTCTTTACAATATTGCAGATACATTATGGTGTAATGGTGAGTCCGTTAAACTAGTGTTTTAAAACTGTGGGCCACAACCCCATGGGGGATTGCCAAGAATTTCTTGGGGGGTCGCGGTCGCAAGCCGGTATTTAAGAAACCTAATTTTCCTCATAAAGTCTATTTTTTCGGTTTTACCTTGCTTCCGCCGCTTGTAGGGGAGAGTGGGGCAAGAAGGACCTCGGGGCAAAAAGAACCAAACCGATTTTTGGCGTGGTTCTTAGCTCCATCCTCTATTCAATAATGAGAACTTATGAAGAACCTACTTTGTGAACACATCACTTAGTTTCATTGAAAAACTGAAGTTAGTTGTGGTTCAAATGAAGAAAGTTTGAAAACGGCCCATATGTTAAGAAAACAACCACTTTGCAAAACCGATCCAAGACGAAACGTTGAAATTTTCCATTTCAATTTTATATTGTTGGTGATCGTTTGTGTTCTTTAAAAATACTGTAAATAAAGGTTAATAAATAATATTTCAAACAATTAAAAATATTTCTTTTAAAAAACTCCTTGTGGGGTAAATGGAACCAGTACGTCGGGGGGCAAAACGGACTACCAGTCCGTTAATTGCAAAGCAAAACAACCACAACCTAAGATAAAGTCTGTTTTGCTCCATGACCTTCACGAAGATGAAGAAGATCTACTTAGTTCTTATTTAACAAATTGACGAGTTTTTGTATTGCGAAAATTGTCCGTAATAAAAAATTAGAAAACTGACTAGCCATTTCAATGTTTTTTTTTATTTTTTTGTTATTTTTGTTTTAGTTCTTAAACTGATATTAATTTGTTATTAGTCTGAGCCCACAGCAATTTGTGGGTGTGAACGATAGTAAAAATTCCATTTGTTTTAAGATAGATCTATACTATATGTCCATACTATAGAAAGGCCCCAACCCCGACATGCCAGACTTTACTATTTGCATATAAATAGTAGGGACATATCTTAAAACAAAAGCAATTGTTGCTATCGTTCACACCCAAAAATTTCTGTCGGCTCTCGGTCTATATTGTTTCGTTTTAAAGTTACTTTTTATTTATTTATTTCTCTACGCTTCCTTTGTTTATTTATTCTTTGTATCCTTCCAAGACGAAATTTAAGTTTTTAATACTTTGAATAAAATATAAGTAATAATAATACCCATTGTTTTTAATATAATTGTTAAATGAAATCAGTGGTTCAGTTTACCCCTTTCAAAGGTCTTTTTTTTTTTCAATTTTATTTCATTCCAAAATCTTAAGGCTAAGTTAACAAATTTTATCAAAAATAAAAAGAAAGGATTAAACAATATTTCATATGGCTTCTAAGTTAGTTAGTATCACTTTTGTTTTTATTTTTATTTCTATTTTTTTTTATGTACATAGAATTAATAGATAACTTATAGCAAGATTTAAGATGAAACAGTTAGGTTACTTCTGTTATTCAACAGAATAGGTGACGAAGAAACCTTAGAAATAAGAAAAGTTATTACAATTTTTGTGTGGGGATTTACACAATAAATTTAAATTAAAAAGTAATAAAAAGTATTAATTTCAAAAGAACATTATCATTAATATATACAAGATAAATCAAATCAATGGATTAATAATATTTTCTATTTCAGAATGATCAAAATAAAAAAGCCAACGTTTAATTGAACCTAAAAACCTTGATTCGTTTCTCACACATCTGAGTTCCTCAGGCAATTTATTAAATAAGCGGGGCGCAGTAACTGTATAAAAATTGCTAAAGTGGGATTTAAAAATTCCAGGAACATTCACGAGACGACGTAAATTTGAGCTCAGACTAGCTATCTCTAGAGCTCTCAAATTATTATAACCTTTACTTTTAAAAAATGATTTTAAAATATTATAAAAGTACAAATGTTTTAAAGGAAAAATACCGAGGTTTGATAACAGGTCGAAACTGGGTGTCATACGAGGCACCTTAAATATAATACGAATCGAGTGTTTTTGACTAATGAGCAACGGTTTAATTTTACAGGAATGAGTTCCACCCCAACAAGAAATACCAAATTGAATTTTCGATTGCACTAGGCCATAATACGAAAGTTTTAAGATTTTTTGAGGGCAATACAGACTAAGGTGGTAGATCTGTCTTACAACTTTATTAAGATAAAGTTTTAAATTACTCGTATGTTCAACCCAACTAAGCTTCTTATCGAGTAAAACTCCCAAGTATTTAAAGTGATCAACACGTTCAATATCGAAGCAACCATCAGAACAGCGAAAAGCTGGACAATTCATTGGTGAACAGACATGAAAACCAGAACAGTTAGGTGCATGATAAGTTAGGGAAAAACTTTCGGGAAAAATTCCCTTTAAATTAAAGAGCATGAATTTAGTCTTGCTACTTATAACTAATTTATGTGACCCAAACCAGTGTCGTAGTATATCTAAGTCGTGGTTCATACTAACAAAAGTTTCAAAGTAATTATTATTTGAGTATGAAAGAGCAGTATCATCAGCAAAGGCAGATAATTTCTCCTTAAAAGGCTGTAAGAATAAGGAGTTAACAAATATTAGAAACAGGATAGGACCTAAAACAGAACCTTGGGGAATACCCATTCTGAGATAAGAAACCGAACTTAGAGTATCTTTTATCTTGGTCATTTGGTTACGATTTGTTAGGTACGAACAAAACCAATCATAAACAAAGCCTCTGAAACCAGCCAAATAAAGTTTTTTCAGTAATAAGTCATGGTCAACTGTATCAAAGGCTTTTGTAATGTCAATAAATAAAGCCGCCGTTACTGTAGAGTCATTAATTGAATTATAAATTTCACCACAGACCTTTAACAGGGCATCTTCTGTTGACTTACCTTTAAGAAAACCAAACTGACTTTCACTAAAAAACTCAGTTCTAGAAAGAAAGGACATGATTCTGTTCTTCATTCCCTTTTCAAAAACCTTGGAAAATACGGAAAGGAGAGAAATTGGTCTATAGTTATTTAAGTCCAACGTATCTCCTTTTAAAAGGGAGTACTATAGCAGTTTTTAGAGAATCAGGAAACACACCTTTTCTAACACAAAGATTAAATATAAAACAAAGAACATCAGCAATTAGAAAAGATATATTTTTTAAGATACGACTGGAAATCCTGTCATAGGAAGCCGAGTTTGACGATTTAAGAGAAAAAATCAATTTGTGAATTTTAAAAGCAGAGAAGTCATAAAAACAGAAACTACTTCCGTACAAAATATCATTCTGAACGGCATCATGGATATTTAGATTATCACACTGTAAATTATTGGAAATTGTTGAAAAATGCTGATTGAAAACATTAGCTACATCAATAGGATCTGCGATTATTTCTGTATCTTTATAAACTTTGAATTCGACATCTGATGGATTACGATTCAAAATTTCATTCACTAGTCCCCATTCCTTTTTAATATTTCCAACGTTTTCAGCAAGTTTATGAGCGTAATAATTATCTCTGCACTTAGGTATTTCATTTTTCAAATCGCAGCACAATTTGTGATAAAAATTCTTAAGTCTTGAATTGTTAGGATGCTTTAAAACAGATATTCTAAGACGATTTTTTTGTTTTATTTTATTTAATAATGGCAAGGATATCCAAGGCTTAAGACGTTTAAATTTGTTAGATTTTCTAGCGGTAGTTACGGTGCAATTTTAAATATGTGCCTGTAACTTATTCAAAAATAGATCAAACGCTATAAATTAGTTATATAAAAGTACCATATTTTTTGACCTAGAGCTGTTTAAAAATTCCGAAAACTCAGACAAAAAAATTGGAGCGCTGCTTAAATGCAACCTATAAACACCAACAAACGTGAAAGGTGAACCATGAATTTCCAAATCAACACATATTAAATCCGCGCTCTTCAAAGTAATATTATTTATTTTGCAAACCATATCTCTTCGATAGAATACCGCAATACCACCAGCGGAATAGGAGTTGTTACAATTAGCAGCAAAAACGTAATTAGGAATAGTAAAGTAAGTTATTTCAAAGTCATAAATCCAGATCTCCGAAATAAAAATGAGATGCGGAAGGTGATCAAGGGAAATCAGATGTGAGTAAAACGCATCAAAATTTTTTCTTAGGCTTCGAATATTTTGTTACGAATTGTAACTATTTGACACTAATAAACTGAATTTAGGAACGATGTGATGACGTCATATAGTTACAAATCGTAACTATTTTGTAATAAAGGAACGACCATTGTTAACTATAGTTAACCATAGTTAACTATGGTTAGTAAAAGAACGCACCACAGTGCTACATATGTTCAGTCGCATACTCAAAAAATTTGAAAAACACTACGTTAGACGATCACTACACCGCCGAATAATAATTCTAGACTTGACTCCAAATTTCAGCCGAGTTCGCCTCTTGCGAGAGGTCGAGAGGTAGTGACAAATCTTCCAAGAGTGTCAGTGTCACTTAATATGAAAAAGTCCATATAACGTTTTCGATGTTTTCTATCAAAATTATTTTTTCCGCGAATTTTGTGTCATGCGTCGATCTTGATTTTATAGGTACGAAAATCGACTACCTAAATCTGTTGTCAGTAACACACTTTCTCCCCAAATGTGAAGTTTTTCACACACACTTCCTCATGGAATCGCAGTTTTCTGTCATTTGGGCTTGTGAAAGGGTTTGTTTCAATTAATCAGTCATTGAATACACGCCTACTTGGGTGAATTAAATCGTTAACATTAATTTTGTAATTTAATTTTTGTTTTATTAACTTTCCATTGGAGGTTTATTGTAATAGTTCGATTTTTCGATTCAAAAACATTGACATATATGTATTTCGATGCTTCGAGGTTCCTAGAACACAAATTCATCGTTGTTAGATAGATGTCTGTATGTGTGTTTATGCATTTCTTCGTACGTTGGTACGTTCGGGTTACCATATATCCAGAATGAACTAAGGTATTGCCTTCGGGTGGATTTAGTTTTACACGTAATAATGTCATACAGAAAGGGTTATCAACAAAATTCAATTAACGTTTTAGACCGAGAGCTGACAAAAATAACCAAAATTTGCGAACATGTATGTTGAGGTACTAGGGCCACGATTTCAAATTCAACCGTCTGGCAGGATTATTTTGTCGCCGGGGCTGGAGGCGGGAGGTTGAAAACCGCGATTTTTCAGATTTTGTTTTAGAGTATATAACCACTTAAATATATATGTAAACTAAAGAGAACTAAGCTCTCATCAAGAATTTCGGAGTCCCCAGACGATTTGAGTGTCGCCCGACCCAGACAGACGCCCTCGAAGGCCCATAGGGACGAAAACAAACTTTCTATTTCGAAGGTATAACCATATAAATTATGTATCAAAAAATCAGGAAAAATCTCCTCATTACAAATATGTATGTCCCAGACGCTTAAAGTGTCGCCAAAACCTACCAGACGCCCTCCAAGGCCCAAAATTTGGTTTAACTAAGAAAATAAAGTAGTTTAATATGTGCTTTATAGATGAATTAAGGTTTACTAATGAATAGAACAAAATACATATTTAAAAAATAAGTAACATTATTTTTTTTTTAGGTTTAAGTTCAAGACAAAATTTGAACGATTGGTTAAGGAATGTACGTATCGGATTTTTTTTGTTTTTGTTTTTTTTTTTTAAATTAGTTTTGCTTTTCTAAAATGTTCAAATATATCATGGATCTTATATAAAGTAGTAAAAAGATAACCTATGACGTATCCATGAATTTGGTGTTTGTTTCGCTGGCCGAATATTCGGTCACTGGCGGTACTAGAAATAAAAAGTTGTTTTTCGCTCCTATGGGCCTTGGAGGGCGTCTAATAGGGTGTGGCGGCATTTTAACCGTCTGGGACATATATATTTGTAATGAGGAGATTTTTCCTGATTTTCTAATACATAGTTTATGTGGTTATACGTTCGAAATAGAAAGTTTGTTTTCGCCCCTATGGGCCTTAGAGAGCGTCTGGTAGGTTGTGGCGACACTTCAAGCGTCTGGGACATACATATTTGTAATAAGGAGATTTTTCCTGATTTGTCGATAAACAATTTACATGGTTAAACCTTCAAAATAGAAAGTTTGTTTTCGCCCCTATGGGCCTTCGAGGGCGTCTATCTGGGTCGGGCGACACTCAAATCGTCTGGGACCCCGAAATTCTTAATCAGTGCGTAATTCTCTTCAATTTACATATATTTTTAAGTTTATATACTCCAAACCAAAATCTGGTTTTTTGCCTTTTTTTGGGGGGCGTCTGTCGGGGTCGGGCGACACTCAAATCGTCTGGGACCCTGAAATTCTTGATGAGAGCGTAGTTCTCTTTAGTTAACATACATATATATTTAAGTGGTTATATACTCTAAACCAAAATCTGAAAAATCGCGGTTTTCAACCTCCCGCCTCCAGCCCCGGCGACAAAATAATCCTGCCAGACGGTTGAATTTGAAATCGTGGCACTAGTACCTCAACATACATGTTCGCAAATTTTGGTTATACCTCCAAACCAAAAATCTGCTGTCAGCTCTTAGACTATTTGTTTTTCCACAACGATTTAAAAAAGTGGCACAAAACATCCGCCAACGTCAATTTTTATTGTATTAATCATTGTTTATTTGTCAATTTTGTTATTATTGTTAATGATTCGCCCTGCAGAGCGAATGTTCCGCGTTGGCTTGGGAGAGCCTTAATATATCAATTTTCTCAAATATCTCGAAAACAAATAATGCTATCAGCTTCAGAATTATTTTATTTTACACGTAAAGGCGTAATGAACATTTGATAATAATTAAAAACAAAAAAACAAGTAACATTTTTTTAAATCAAAAACTGTACGAAATTATTACAAAATGTATTTCAGTTTGAATATTTTGTGAACTTCGGACTAATTTATCTACAAATAATGACATTAAACTGAACAAAATTGCACCTTTTGATTGATGAATGACATATCTCACATGATTTCTACTAATTTGACGTCACTGATTCTTAATATACCCTTCTTCTTTCTTTCTAGTAGCCTATGTTCAACAGTTATAGCTGTCATTAAATAACCGCTGTCTTACCGTGTTTATTTGCTATGATTATTTAAAAAAATATTAATTTCTTCCTTCTTCCATTCCAAAGAGAAGGGTGAAACACGAAACTGCGACAGCTACCGTTCGATCAAGCTGATTTCACACACCATGAAGATCGTTGAGCGGGTATTGGATGGCCGCAACCGAAAAATAACACGGCTGTATGACGACCAGTGCGTGTTTGTTTTGGGTAAATCAACCACAGATGTATAAGAATCAGAGTATAAGGATCAGAATGGAAAAATATCGAGATCCCCTAAGAGATTTGCATATTGTATTAGTTGATTTTGAAAAAGCATTCGACAGACAACCACGAGATCTGATATTGGTTGCACTAAGGCAACGAGGAGTTCCGGAAGTCTACGTGCGGATGATCATGGACATTTACGAGCAAGTTCAAACAAAGGTAAGATTCCCTGCAGGAATCACCGAAGAGCTCCCAATTAGAGTAGGTGTGCACCAGGGAAGGGAAGTGATTTATTTGCTCTTTATTACTGTCCTTGACTTTCTGCTTGAGAATAAGGTGACGGAGCCCAAAGTGAATCAGTTATTCTTTGCTGACGATGGAGCCATCATAAGTGAAGATCCTGTGTCCTTGCATCGAGCACTTGATGTATGGGTGGATGATCTGGAGGGAAATGGATACCGCATTAGCGCGAAAAAAAATGAATACCTATGCTGTCCATTTTCTGATCCACACAGGCCTACTCCGGACATCTATTTGAACAGTGCTTCCTAAGTGCGAAAAGTTTAAATATCTTGGATCTGTGATCAAAAGCTAAGGATCTTGTGATGACGACAACAAACATCGCGTAAGCGTAGGGTGGATGAAGTGGCGGGAAAACTCTGCCATCTTCTGTGATAGAAAAATGCCCCATAAGCTGAAAGGAAAGCTCTACCCGGCAATTGTTCGACCAGCGCTGACATACGGTTCACAGTGTTGGACAATGTACAAGAAGTATGAGAGTAAATATTGACGGCAGCTGAAATGAAGATGCTTCGCATGGCAGCAGGTGTGACAAAGCGTGATCGAATAAGAAGCAAGAGAATCCGAGAATAGCTGGGACTGTCATGTACAAAGAAGATGCCATGAGAACCCAGATCAAAACTCAAAAGGCATTGGGAACTTACGCTTAGTTTAATACCAGAACTGTTTTGAACGTTTCTACTAAATTTCAGCCTGTTTATAATTTGTACCGGGTCAAAACCTAATTTAACTAAAGTTGTATTCTTTAAATCATTTTAATATTTCAAAGTGTGTATATCAATTATTGTGATGGAAATGTGTGTCGCTTTAAATTCCAAATGTCTATTAGTACCTTCTAACATACATACATAATATCGTACATTTATATCTAGGTATGCATACAAACACAAACTGTCTAACAAATTCTTAATTACACGTATCTAAGCTCAACTTTTATCGCCCACTTTATGTCTCTTGAATTAAACACCGACAATCTCTATAATAAGAATAAATAATTAATATGTAGAAGTGCACATCCTGCCAGCCTGGTTATTCAATTAAATACTAAACTATCAATTAGTAAGCCTACCCTGCTTAAGTCTTAACCATAAATGGGGTGAGGCTCTATATCTATATACTCCTGATTCAATTGTAATAATTACTATGAGAATCATGTCAGACAGACAATAATAACAATGAAACAATATATTGTTAGTGGAGTTTCTCCCTTCCGTTCGCCTCCCCACCAATCTCTTCTCACCTACCCTACCCGCACCCTCTCTTAAAACAACAAACACAAATCCTATCATAGATATTCATATCACGAGACTGAATCGGGGAGCAGTCATATGATGATAGTGAAAGGACTCATGATGGCCTACCTCCACAATTGTGATGATGATGTTGATTGCTTAATGAATGCCTATCGGAATACGATATGAGCTGGAAAAAGGACGAGCTAGGTACATATAACTACATTTCTATATGTTTTCTGAGTGCAAAGGATTCAATAGAATATAACAAAAACAAATCAAATTATTGTTCAACTACTATACTGTTCTTATACCTACGAGTAGAATCGAACGTACCTATGTATGTATATGTACGTATGTATATGTACGTATGTATATGTGTATTGTTCTGTAGGGAAGTTTGTGTGGTATAATCATGTCGTCATCGTGTCGTTCGTCGAAGTCATTTGGAAAGGATCTTTATCTTTTCAAGGATTCTATTGAGAAACTTATAGGAATGCTTTGCTTTCACTTTCTTTCAAGAACAATTTGTTCCCACTGCCAAGTGTGAATCGTGCAAGCCTTGAGGGTTATTCATTCACTCCAGTGTCTTTGACTTTGTCTATATGAATATAGCAACACGAGGACAATTAAGTGGCTGGAAAAAGCACCCTTGTAATTGGTTGAAAGCCAAAGTTACACTTTGGTAATAAAATAACAATATAGCAGTTGAATAAAAGTAAAATATTAATGTTTGTCTTTTTATGTGTTGAAATGAGAGAAGAAAGGGTACATTGGATCCAATTAGCTCCTTTAATTGTTTAATTTTTGTTCAGCAAATTTAATTTGAAGCTCGATTCCTCTTGAAGAAGAACTATAATGGAGAAACGCAGACCTTAATTGTGAATTTAAGGATACTAAACGTGGATACTAAACGCATAAATATGACCGCTCAGCATATTGTCCCAACAACTTCACATGCAATTTCAATTGAAATTCAAACAGCAACAATAATGTGTACGTACATGTTTGGAAATCAAAAATAGATTTAAAAAAAAAAATCAAGTTTTTTTATTAATCAACTCTGCGACGAAAAATAATTAAGCAAACGATCAATTTCATTCACAGCCTTTTCACAACAAAGGTAAGGAATTTTCTGAGGAATTGTGTTCAGGTTTATGAAATTGCTGGCATCTCAGCATACCCTAAGCGAAGTGACGGTGTCGCGTGAGCGGGACAGAGGGCAAACTATATTTTGACGTATCGATAATATTTCGTTCCAGCAATTATAATCAATAGGTTACGCTGAAATCTTATTTTTCGGAGACGAGACCGGGACGAGGCAGCAAATTTAAATTTTCTCGCGAGACTGCGACCGAGACGAGACGAGACTTAATTATACGAGACCGACGCGTGAACGAGACGAGACTCTAAATTTTAGATTTTAACGAGACCGAGAAAAAACAATAAGGGTATTCATGCAACGTCGTAAAACACTAGATAAGTTTACGATTTGATTAAATTCATTATTTGGTTAATAAACTGTCAAATTTTGTATGGAAAATGGTTTACACAATTTTTTTAAAATTGTCCAAGGATTTTGCTGCGGAAAATTAACCAAATTTATTTGCTTAAACTTAGCTTAATTTAACGTCATTATGACGTTTAGAGTTAGGCGTGTTCAGAAATATCGGGTTTTTCAATAAGAGCGCTACAAAGATTTTTTCAAATAAAGCCAAAACGGTTTTGGATATCAATGAAATTCTTTATTTCTGTGAAATAACGTTCAATGCCATAATGTATGGAACTCGATTTTTTTTGCATGGCCAGCACGGGCACGCTTGCAGAAGTCCAGACGCTGAATCCAATTTTCGACGGTTTTCAAGCATAAATCGGCCGATACTGCTGCAATTTCACGTTCGATATTCGTACGAAGTTCATCAATCGTCGCTGGCTTGTTGGCATAGACCATAGACTTGATGAAGCCCCACAGGAAATAGTCTAACGGCGTCAAATCGCACGACCGTGGCGGCCAAGCGACTGGACCATTTCGTGAGATAACACGTTCTCCAAACTTGGTTTCCAATAATTTGATTGTGACATTCGCTGTGTGGCTTGTGGCGCCGTCCTGTTGGAACCACATGTCTTTCAAGTCTATATCATCCAATTGGGGCCAAAAATATTCGTTTATCATTGAACGGTAGCAATCCCCATTCACAGTTACGTGCCGGTCTTGATCATCACGGAAGAAGTACGGCCCAATGACGCCGCCGGCCCATAAACCACACCAAACCGTAATTTTGTCGGGATGCAATGATGACTCTTGGAGTACGTGTGGATTTCTGCCTGACCAATATCGCATATTTTGTTTATTGACGAAGCCATTCAGCCAGAAATGAGCCTCATCGCTGAAGATGATTTTTCGGTGAAAATCCGAATCATTTTCAAGTTGTTGCTCAGCCCAATTCACGAACATACGCCGCTTCTTGTGGTCAAGCGGCTTCAGTTCTTGCGTCAATTTAATCTTGTAAGGATGTAGGCCAAGATCTTTTCGCAAAATTGGCCACAACGACGTCACAGAGATGCCCAACGCTTGAGAACGACGTGTGAGAGACACATTTGGGCTTTCTGCAACTGAAGCCTCAGCGGCAGCAATATTCTCGACACTCCGGGCAATTCTTTGTCTCACTGGCACGAGAACGTTTTGTACTGTGCCTGTGGATTAAAAGTTTTCCACTAGACGCTCAATTGTTGATCTGCTAGGACGATTATGACGACCATAAATTGGACGTAGCGCTCTTAACGTTTAGGCCACTGGTTCGAATTTCGGTAGTAAATTTTAATAATTCGACTCGTTGTTGGCTCGTATGTCTTTCCATTATGAAATGAGCGGCAAGAAATATGGCGTCGTTTGATGTCTATGTTGTTCTACTTTTGTAGCGTCCCTGTTGAAAACCCCTTTATAATGATATCGCTGAGAACTAGAAAAAACTCTGATCGTGATCTAAAACTTTCGCATTGCGATTAAAAGTTGTAATTTAAAACATTTTTTTTAGCTACCGTATTCGAAATTGATTTCCATACGGATTCAAAACAAATATTCCGAATTTCACTTTCGTAGTAGCCAATATCCAAACCTTTTTTTCTTTCGAAAACTTAAAAAAAAAATTTATAAAAACAACACAAGAAAAAAACACGATTTTTATTGATTTATTAAATGTTAGAAAATACAGATTGTCACACTTATAAATTTTCACAGATTTAATTCGGGGAACAAAATTAAAATAAATTCTAAATGTCAAATAAATTAAAAATTCGATCAGAAAACAAAACAAAATCGTTCCTTAAGTATTGAAAACGAAAAGTATTTCAAAACACCCAGAGTTTGAAAACGAAAGGATATTACAAACAATATGAATTCAGAACAGGGGTGATTGTCTTACATTTTTTTTTATCGTTCCGAGACATTCGGTTCCGATTTCGCGTTGGTTCTGCCGTTCGGGAGAGGCTCGCCATTTAAAAATAACTTTGAAATCTGAACACTTATAATATGTCGCACACCTTAACTGTCAAATAAAGGAACAGCTGATTCGATTAAACAGCATGACATCATTTAACGAAATGAATAAAACGATCGTTCGTGCAAACTTTTTTTGTAAACTTATCATTTAACACAATTTGTAAACTTACAACTTTGCATAGATAAAATTATAAATACATAACATATATTATAAATACAATACATAAATAAAATTTTATATATATAAATAAATTTATATTTACAATATTTGTTTCTTTTTATTAAATTATCCAATAATAAGAAATTCGAAAATATTAAAAGTTTCAAAAAAGTTTGAAGTTTTTTTTTTAACTTTAAGTATAATAAAGAATAGGTCAAATTTAAAACTTAAGTTTCTCCTTAAAAAAAGTCGAGTTAAATATTCGTTGACAATTTAGAATTGGGTACGTTTAATCGGCTTCTTAAATATCGACTCTATAAGATCGACTTTCATAATATCGACACAAAAAATTTCGATAGTTATCGACATTTTAATGATAAGGATTTCAACAGTCGAGATTTGTAAAATCGCTTTTAAAAATCATTCCCGAAACCATAATCTAACCAAAATGTCGACTACTAATATCACTCATTGGCTTGTTTCTTATCGTATTCACTATCACGCATCAGTCGAGATTTTTCTGACCCTGTTCTGATTTTCGTTTCGAATAGAGTCCGTATACGAAATTGAATTCCGTACGGATTAAAAAAAAGTGTTCTGAATTACGCTTTCACAGTAGTCAGTATTCAAACCTTTTTTTCTTTCGAAAGCTGTAAAAAACATAATTTTTTCGTTCGAAATCTGAACATAAAAATTTAATTTCAACAAAGAAACATAGCTAATTTATTTTAACGAAACTAAGGGGCACCGTAGATTTAAAGTTAAAATTTCTTGTAAAATATAAGCTCTTAAAAATTTCAATCCTCACAATTTAAATTCAAGCGTCAAAACTAAAATAAATTTCAAATGTCAAGTCAATTATAAATCTGGTAAAAATAAAAGCACACTGAATTAGCAAGTTTTGAAAACGAAAAGTATTTCAAAACACCCAGATTTTGAAAACGAAAGGATTTTTCAAACGATCGGAATTCAGAACAGGGACCTATTTCACCAAACACTTTTCACTTTTCACTTTGCAACTTAGCAAAATAATAATTTCCTGCAAAGTAAAAGTGCGAAGTGTTTCACAAAATTTGCAAAGTGAAAAGACTTTTCACTTATCATTTTTCTGACTATTTTTGAAAAGTGAAAAGTAAAAGTGTTTCACTAATTTAAAATAGAACTTTGCATTTGAGTTCGTAGTTTGCAAAGTTGCAAAGCAAAACTTTGTTCAAATTGATCTACTATGCATTGAAAAAAAATCATTGTCAGTAACTATTGACATTTCAAAATAATGATTTAAAAAATTGTACAAAATGATTCGAACAGTAAAAAACAATACAAAGTTAGCCGTCTTGGAGGTTGTAAAAAACAAAAAGGTAATTTTTCAACATATTGCCTACAATAGCCTAAACCCGAAAGATTTATCATATTTTTTTTTTTTTTTCGTTTTTTATGAAGGACATTCTTTTTACTTCGTTTAATGACAACGCTGTGACAAAAAAAAACAAAAAGAAGAAGCTTAGGAAGAAGTTTTATTAAAAGCAAAGTCCCTTGGAATGGTCACAGCCAACCGCAAGTGCACTTTTGCAAGGGATAAACTTTTCGGTTTGTGGAAAAGTCGGATGTTAGTACAAAAAAATGTTACACAAAAAAAATAAACGTTACAATTTTCTCAGGCTAAAAAGGACAATTCTAAAAAAAACTGGAACTGGAGGTGGAAAATCCAAATTATTTGATCTTGTCGATGAAGCGATTCTCGACATAATTGGAAAAGATTCACCGGTTATTGCAGGACTGAATATGCGAGAAGCTGGCGGTGATGGAGTTGACATTCCACCTTCTGAGTCGATTTTACAAACTACTCAACATGAAATTTCTTCTTCTCCGAGAAAAAAAAGGAAAAGTAAATCTCAAGTTTTGGATGACGAGTTTAATAAATTGAAAAAAAAGCTCTTAATGGTAGAAATATATAAAACTACCTTAGAAGCTTTTAAATTGGAACGTGAATTGCGATTACCGTTATCAGAATTTACGAATAAATTAAATAAAGCAGAAGACGGAAAAGATGATGCTGGTTAAGTGTTGAACAAATTTTAAATTTACTTGGTTGTTAAAATAAAGAGTTTAAATAAAGAGATTAAAAAAAATTGCTATTCAGATAAAATCTTCTCAACTCATTCAAAACTGAGGAATTATTTTCGATTGGTGGTTCACTGTCCTCCTCTGAAATATCTTCCATACTGTCATTTTCTCTATCAACATTACTGTTGTGTTCCCATACTGTTTCCCTTGTTCTTATTTCTAGATTGTGTAAGATGCAACAACCTAACACGACCTTACCCGCAATAGAAGGTTGCATGCGAATGTGGTTCAAACAAGGGAACTTTTCTTTCAATATTCCTGAAAGAATTTAATGCTTTAATTGCAAACAAGAAGCATTATGTGCATCGCATACCAAAACTGTTTTCAATGATTCGCCTATAGTTCTTTTATGAGCCCTGTTAAATCTCTGTTCCACTGGATCTGCCGGATTCGTTCTGAGTGGAGTTATTAACCGTTCACTCAAAGCATAAGCACTTTCTCCCAAAATTACTGCATTAGGAAATGGTCGATATCCTGCATTGAAATTAGTTGCCAAACGAGAATTCCTCAACACTCTTGCATCATACACGCTACCTGGCCAGCTTACGTTTACAGCGAAGAAAGACCGATCTGGGCCACAAGCCATCATTGCATTAAGAGCATGCTTTCCATGTCTGTTGACAAAATGTTCTTCATTTTCATTGGGTGCATCGATATTAATCATTGTACCATCAACACAACCAGCTAAACAAGGAAATCCAACTTGAGAAAAAAATTGCGAGGCCATTTCTGAAGAATTTTGTGGCCAGCAAATGGTGTTTGCGATAAATTCATCAATAATCACATCCGACACTCGATGAACTACTCTGCAGACGGTTGCTTTGCTTGTTCCGTGCATAGATGCAACACCATGATATTGGGCTCCGTTTCCAACCCAATGTAGTGTACACAAAAGTTGTTGCAAGGGACTTAAACACATATTCCTTTGACTGTTGAATTGTAATTTTGGACAAAATAAATTCAATTGTTGTTTTTGTTAAACGAAAACTCTCTTTTGTGGAAAAATATTTCCGATATCAAAATTAATTCTTAACTTCACTACTCTTTGTTGGTCACTATTATTAACTTCCTCGATTTCAAAAAATTGTTCAAAGCTGTTTATTTTTATCTTTTAGGTATTATTTTTCGACAACTTTTCACAAAAATCGATTATTTCCAAAGGAAAATTTCTCACTGAAAAGCTTTTCAAAATTCTTAATATAATTTATTTGTTTGGTGAAACAAAAAGAGCAAATACTTTGCAAACTAACAAACCTTTTCACTTTGCAAATGTGTGTTTGGTGAAACGTAATTTGCAAAGAGGAAAACTTTTCAACTTTTCATTTCAATAATTTCCTCTTTGCAAATTTGCGTTTGGTGAAACGAAATTTGCAAAGTAAAAGTGAAAAGTTGCAAAGTGAAAAGCGAAAAGTGTTTGGTGAAACAGGTCCCAGGTGTGATAGAGTCTATATTAAAAAAGTCGATTAAAAGTGCCAAATTCTAAATTTTCTTGGGTAAAAATATCGACAATCCCTTTTTGTTCTTTTGTAATGTCGCCATTTTTTAAGTCGATCATTTAATTTACGGCAAAGTCAGTTAAACCTCAAATAGTACAGTTCAATTTGTTACTGTTGCTTTAGTATTTATTCCTCTGGTGATTGAAAAGTCAGGTCTAAAATGTAATTAGACCAGTCAAATTAGACATTAAGCCGGACAAAATTTTGTACAGGTATATTTTTTAGTGGGAATGTTCAGAACAGTGTCCTTAATCAACTGTTAAAAGTCCCAAGTAATTTCAATTACATATTTATTTTCTTCTGCACGTATTCAAACTATAATCGAAAATATTTCGTTCCAATAAACAACTAGTTGGCCGTAAATCGTATTTTTCGGAGACGAGACCGAGACGAGACTTAATTATACGAGACCGACACAAGACCGAGACGAGACTGAAAATTTTCGATTTTAACGAGACCGAGACGAGACTTACAAAAGTCTAGCAGAGTCTCGTCTCGTGGCCAGCCCTAGTTCATAACAGTACCAATAATCATATATAGGGCTGGGATTTTCATGCAAATGCATTCTTTTTCTCCCAACATTTAGAAGCCTTAAACCAAATTATCTATCTATCTTTAAAATGGCATTTAATCGTTAGTGCAATTTTTGCATATTTTATGCAAAATGCATATTTTCATAATAAATGCATATTTTCATACTTACTTACTTAGGTCCTCGGACCTATTACGTCCGTGATGTTTCCCTTACGGGACATAGGGCCTCCACTACACCTACGCGCCATCGTGTACGATTTCTTGAAATATATTTCAGCTCTCTCCAACTTTTCCCCAGTCGTGCCGATTCCTGTTCGACCGTTCTTCGCCATGTACTTCTAGGCCGGCCCACTTGTCTTCCCTCCTGTGTGAGCGGGTTCCACTGCATTGCTTGAGATGCAATGCACCTATCGCCTTTTCGAAGCGTATGGCCAATCCACTGCCACTTTCTTCTTCGTATAATGGAGTCTATGGGCTCCTGACCCGTTCTCGCATGAAGTTCGGCATTGGAGATACGGTTGGGCCAGAAAATCCTGAAGATGTTTCGTGGACATCTATTAACGAAGGTTTGCAGCTTTCTAGTGACAGTGTCAGTGACTTTCCAAGTGCTTTCTTCGATCCTTGCCCAAGTTTTACCGGAAAGCCAAGCAATATTTCTTCCTTGCGCCCGGCCGACTATACTTTCAGCGCCGGATATGAACACATTTTTCACAGCACACCAATGATTTTCGATGGATGTGGTTTCTGTGCTGCTGATTGCGTTCAATCCTTGTGAAAGGTGGTCCCCTAGTTGTTGGCGCACTGCGGGATCCTTTAGTCTATCTGTATTAAACTTGGGCATTCGAGTGTTTCCTTGGGATCTCCGAACTGCAGCTGTACGCAATCTTACGGTAGCAACTATCAGATGGTGGTCCCGGGCCATTCCCATGTCAGCACCTCTTCTGTTACGGACGTCCTGGAGACTGCTTCTAAAACACCGGCTGATCGCGAAGTGGTCAATTTGGTTGGAAGTTGCTTGTCTGTCAGTCGACACCCAAGTGACTTTGTGGCACGTCTTATGCTCGAACATGGTCCCTCCAATAACAAGGCCGTTGGCGTTGCAGAATTCGACAAATCGTTCGCCATTGTCATTTCGGTTACCAACACCATGTTTTCCCATGACATGCCTTAGCCCAGTGTTGTCATTGCCAACTTTGGCATTTAAGTCTCCCATCACGCACTCAGCCGGTTATAAAAGGCCTCCTTCTCTTCGTCAGAAGAGAGCAAAGTTGGGGCGTAATACTGTATGATGGTGACGCGACCTACTCTAGTCCGGAACCTGGCTTTCCTATCACCTAAAGGCTCACAGGAAATAAAGCTTTTGAGAGCTGTTTTGGAAAGCAGCTTCCAGGTGTTTTTCCGGAATAGAATAGTACAGTGTTACAGGTTGGTGACTTAAACTTCCCCGAGCCCAGCCATCTAACTTCACTTATCCCTAAGATGTCCATCCTATACCGCATGAATTCCTTCTCTAGTTGCAGGAATCTGGCATTCTGAGGACCTTCTTTTCCATCGTCAAGAAGCGTCTTCACATTCCAGAAACCAATCTTTGTCCGGGTACAATAGCCAAAAGTCGTCAACGAGTTATCATTAATTATCCGAGGCGTAGTGTTGGTTTCGGTAGCGGGTTGATTTCAGTTACGCAGAATGCTAACCTCCGTAACCTATCCTAGAAAGCTAGGCCTTTTCGCACTTGTAATTTTGGCCTATTTCTGTGTATTGGGATACACAAATAGTTGCCCGGGACCACCACGAGCAGGTAAAGCACTTCATCGTGACTGATTGTTGCGCTACTGGCCCAGACCGAGTTCTGAGCAATCAATAGTTTCCCGATCAGGCACGATGCAGGTCGCCCATTTCACATATAAGGTCGCATATTTTCATAATAAATGCATATTTTAAGTGCATATTTTCATATTATTCGTGCAAATTATGGAAAAAGGCACCAAGTCGAATTGATTTCTATATAGACAAATTTCCTTCAACACCTCTTTCACCCCAGCCCATAGTTACTAGGCGGGGAACGTGGCTAGAAGCAATTAAGTATTAGGTATACAAAATATTGTGAAGATTTCAAGCAGTTGTCAATAGTTTCGACGATGGTGATACCATCGCAATTAAAAAAGCAAAAGAAATAATGACACGGTCCCTGTGAAATAGTATTTATTAAAGGTAGGAGCACATTGAAAAATCAAATCGGTGTAGTTGATGAAATTTTTGCAAAAATAAATTCTGTTGAAGGCCCTATTGGGGCACTTATTACAAAAAAAAATTAATACTGTTTTTGAAATAAAACGAAGGCAATGAAAAGTGTAAACAATTCATTAAGTCTGAGCAACAATAACGAAAGCTGTTTTAACAATCTTACATCAGATGAAATTAGTTGTTTGAAAAACGCTCCCCTTACGTTCGTTGACTTAGAACGTTCTTTCTCCTTTTGAAAACTTTAAACAAAGTTTTCTTATTTATGCGAACAAAACATAGAGAAAGAGATGTATTGTTAATGTTTTACTAATTTATTGTTTTTTTTTTTTATATTTTTTAATGTTATCTTAATTTTTGTGAAATAAAAGACTGAATTCAAATCTAAAGCCCGTATGATACAACATTTTTTCCTCATTCTTAATGCATTAAAAATGAAACTAGAGTAGTTCAAACAATTTATAATTGAAAATACCGATATGAGTGAGCGCCTACACAAAGTCACAAAAAATGTATTAAAAATGAACATATTTCAGATTCTAACAGTTTTTATTTTTTGACTCTTCAGAAATTGAAAATTAAAACTTATTTCAAAGTACACTGTGACTACAAAAAAAAATATACACTTGGCTCATGAGAACACTATAGGTTTTTGGTGTATATTTACTTTTGTGGAGATTTGTAATAAGTCCGTTCAATTGCTTGCATATGCGGATGACATAGACATTGTCGGCAGAACGAAGCGAGCTGTGGCAGGGGCATTTGCGAGCATTGAATCGGAGGCGGCTAGAATGGGATTGGCGGTTAATGAGGACAAGACGAAGTATATGCTGTCATCGAGAGAGGAATCTCAACATCGTCGACTCGGGCAAAATATCACGATGGACAGATATAACTTCGAAGTTGTCAAGGACTTTGTCTACCTGGGCTCCACTATTACATCGCAGAATGACATCAGTGCAGAGATCAAGCGAAGAATTACTCTTGCCAACCGCTGTTTCTTCGGTCTAAGAAGGCATTTAAGTAGTAAGGCCCTCTCTCAGAGAACCAAGGAGACTTTATACAAAACCCTAATCATCCCGGTCCTGCTTTATGGGTCAGAAGCATGGACACTGAAAGATTCGGATAAAAATCTGCTAGGGTGCTTTGAGAGGAAGATTCTTCGTGTGATTTTCGGTCCGGTGTGTATCGAAGGAGTATGGAGGAGAAGATTCAACGACGAGCTATACGGGCTATACAGCGACGTTGACCTGGTCAAAAAGCTGAAAATACAGCGGCTTAGATGGCTGGGGCACGTGGAGCGTATGGACACCAACGCACCTGCCCGACGAGTCTTCGAATCCAACCCCGATGGGGTACGCAGCAGAGGAAGAACCCGTAACAGGTGGCGCAATCAAGTGAATGACGACATCAAAGCACTCGGTGTGCGCAACTGGAAGCGGCTAGCTAGGGACAGAGCTGGCTGGAGGGGCTTGTTAGTTGAGGCCGAAGCCCATCCTGGGCTGTGAGCGCCATCAAAAGTAAAAGGAGATTTGTAATTGTCAAAACACATTGTCGTTCTTTTCATAAAAAATACTAATTTCTCTTTTCCTCTTTGCTGACAATATGTCATGATTTAATGAATTAAAAATGAGAAAAAAATGTAGTATCATACGGGCTTAAATAATTAAAAACTGATTAAAAATTCTTTTCTTTTTTTTTCATTGTGTTTTTTTTTTTTGAGAAAAATAAGATAAATTAATGGTTTTAAGTGCATATTTTCCTTTTTTAGTGCATATTTTACATTTTTAAGGGCATTTTTTCGATTTTTAAGTGCATGAGAATCCCAGCGCACATCATATGTGTAAGTTCCCAAAAAATCCCTTTTGTGGTTAAACTGCCAATTATAAAAGAGTACCATCATTTATATTTGTCGGCTTTAGGCTATACCTGGGGTATATTTTTGTCCAAGAAAGATCATTCAAACGTAAAATGGACATGCTGTGGGGATGGGCGTTAAAGAATAGACTCTTAATAGCAGTCCCTTCTAAAGCTGATCCTGCTCCAGAGGATATTCTAAATATTATATTTATATTATTTTAAGAGCTAAGTGGTCTTAAATTATCCACCTTTGCGGCGATGGATAAAACAGTAGGACCCTGCTAGGTATCTATTGGAAGGGTAAAAGAAAGATTTTAGCTTTGAGGTATTCTTTTGACAATCCGATGACGTATAGTTCTCGAAGGCAGATTACAAGACCGCCTACACACGGCAAACATCTTATTGTTGACAAATTTCATTTTTTTCACTCCACACTTAATATTGTCAGATTCATTTTTCGTCTACTTTAATTTTCGGTTCAATGGTCAGTACTTTTAAAAACTGATGTACAAATTTATGTATGAACATATATGAAGATTAAATTCAATAACTTCCATCAGTTCGCAAATCGCAAACGAAATCTTTCATCTATGGTCGAACCATATCTAATCAAGTCAAATTGAATTGAATCTATGTATTTGATGAAATTAATCAAAAGTAAGTTTCCCCTTTTATCAATATTAACACTTCAAAGCATTTACCCTTTTCACACATTTTAAGAAATATACGCTCTCTCTGCTAACATAAACTTTATTTCCAAAGGGAAAGTCAATTTTGATATACCTATATATGCATTTGCCAATAAAGCCACATCCCTACTTTCCAATCTTTTCATAAAGTCATCTCACAATCCACTGCAGACACCCATACCTACTTACCATCCATCCATTTTAAATACAATTAACTTAATTCAATGGCCCCCCACTCATCACTTTCTGTAATGTACGTTGTACGAACAGTATATCGCCTGCTAAAGGCATAGAGAGACTCCGTGTTTGGAAACATATCCGTTTCCTTTTACTCGCTCTCTGTATAGACGCAACTTGTTCTTCCTTGGCAATGAATTGAATTTTGAATACAAAAAAATAGACATTAAATTAGGAAGAAATAGGCACTTACTTTATGGCATTATGTTTGCTTTTATGTGTATGTATAAACGTATACATGCTCCTAAATGATCTGTCTTACAAAAAGGGATATGAGAAAAATAAATTAAAAGGAAACGACTTGATGAGAGGATCCTTATCATATTATCCTCCTCTCATTTGAATAAGAAGCATTTCATTAGAACTAATAGACCTTTTCAGCATACAAAAAAAGTCAATAGGAACATCGAAGATAAACTGACAAAAGTACCTTTAACAAAAATACATACTTATTTTACTCTTCTATACAATTGAATGACAAGCTAATGATTTAAAAAGTAATAGGGATTTTCTATTTAATCAATGAGCATTTAACACACCATGAGAAGATGTTTTCAGACTGGTTTTGTTGCCGATAGATTATGGACATTCAAAGACGTTTTATTGCTTCATATTGTTTCATCTGTTGACTTTGACAACAGATGGTCACTTTTATTGGAACTCGTTTCTACTCGATGTCTACAACAATATTTATCTTAATTCATGAGTTGCTTCTTTTCAATATGACTGCTGTTGCTGTATAGTATCCAATTTTAATAATCAGTCAACAAAGCTTTGGCACGAGACAGGCGGTGGCGCTAACTTCAGTTCAAATGGTCAGGATATTCAAGGTCAAGATGTCCAGCCAAAAGGCGGTACATTCGTGTTTAAAACTTATTTGGGAGGGGTAACAAACTGTATGTTAAAGTTATTGATTTGATATGTTAGATATTTTTTAATCAAAAAAATTCATGGAAAATTGAAGAATTTGTAACAATTTTTAGTAAAACCATCCTCTACAAATATATCAGCAGTTTAATAGCTGTAATTCTAACTAGAAAAGCGCTACGGAGACTTGAATCATATATTTAACTTCCCATATTGGAAGTTATTTTAATTGGTGCAGTTTGACGAATGGAAAAAGTTGACATATCTTTACGTTTTGAGGTTCTAGAATCAGAATCCGTTGTTTTTAGATAGATGTCTGTGTGTTTTTATGTGCGTTATACGTTTGGGGTACTTTTTTCGTCCGCCACACCTAGAGAACGAATATAATATATCGCGGTTGTCAATAAGAGCGCTACCAACGGTTTTGGATATCAATGAAATTCCTTATTCCTGTGAAAGTACGTTCAATGCCATTATGTATGGAACTCGATTTCTTTTGCATGGCCACCACGGGCACGCTTGCAGAAGCCCAGACGCTGAACCCAAGAATAAATCGGCCGATACTGATGCAATTTCACGTTCGATATTCGTACGAAGTTCATCAATCGTCGCTTACTTGTTGGCATAGACCATAGACTTGACGTAGCCCCACAGGAAATAATCTAACGGCGTCAAATCGCACGACGGAGGCGGCCAAGCGACTGGACCATTTCGTGAGATAACATGTTCTCCAAACTTGGTTTCCAATAAATTGATTGTGGCATTCGCTGTGTGGCTTGTGGCGTCGTCCTGTTGGAACCACATGTCCTCTAAGTTCATATCATCCAACTTGGGCCAAAAATATTCGGTTATCATTGAACGGTAGCGATCCCCATTCACAGTAACGTTCCGGTTTTGATCACCACCGAAGAAGTACGGCCCAATGACGCCGCCGGCCCACACCAAACCGTAATTTTTTCGGGATGCAATGATGACTCATGGAGTACGTGTGGATTGCTGCCTGACCAATACCGCATATTTTGTTTATTGACGAAGCCACTCAGCCAGAAATGAGCCCCATCGGTGAAGATGATTTTTCGATGAAAATCCGAATCATTTTCAAGTTGTTGCTCAGCCCAATTCACGAACATACGACGCGACGCTTCTGGTGGTCAAGCGGCTTCAGTTCTTGCGTCAATTTAATATTGTAAGGATGTAGGCCAAGATCTTTTCGCAAAATTCACCACAACGACGTCACAGAGATGCCCAACGCTTGAGAACCACATGTGAGAGACACAGTTGGGCTTTCTGCAACTGAAGCCTCAGCGGCAGCAATATTCTCGACACTACGGGCACTTCTTTGTCTTACTGGCACGGGAACATTTTGTAATGTGCCTGTGGATTCAAATTCTTCCACTAGACGCTCAATTGTTGATCTGCTAGGACGATTATGACGACCATAAATTGGACGTAGCGCTCTTAACGTTGAGGCCACTGACTCCGAATTTCGGTAGTAAATTTTAATAATTTCGACTCGTTGTTGGCTCGTATATCTTTCCATGGCAAAATGTCAAACCTTACTGAAGAGAAATGTCAAAAGAGCGGCAAGAATTATGGCGTCGTTTGCTGTCCCTGTTGCTCTACTTTTGTAGCGTCCCTGTTAAAAAACCCTTTATATCTGCTTTGGATGAATTTTATTTTACAGATAAAAAAGTCATAACGTGCTGCAAAGGATTTCTAACAAATTCAACAAACCGTTGTTTTACTACAGTAATTTAAAAAAGAGCTGTAAGTCTTGAATATCTCGAGAACGGAAAAGAGATATCGACTTTGGATTATTTTTTTTTTCTACGCATATTTATGTAATAAATAATTGGTAGGTAGGTAGGTAGAAATGGCGGCCACGGGGAGCCTAGCCCATAGCCCAATTAGCGCTAAGTGCGCCGTTTTGATACCATAACTCGTGAGTGAGCCATGAGGGGCTGATCCTTGCCTGGCCAGCTCGTCAGCCCGTTCATTGCCCCCAATGCCACTGTGACCCGGAAATAATTGGTAAGTATTAGAAAAAAAATTCAACGAACACTTTTTTACTTAAACGAAGAAAAACAGTTTAAAATTAATTTTCGTCTCAAATATTTCAAGAACAAATAATGAATAATGAACCCAGTCTAATTTTTTATTCTACACATAATGACGTAGCCATTAGCTGGTAATTTTTTAAAAACAAATTCAATGGACAGATTTATTAGAGCAAGAAAACTGCAAAAAAAATCCTACAAACTCTTAAAAAATGTTTTTCAACTCGAATATCTTAAGAGCAAACAACGACATCGACCTCAAATTTTTACCAAAAAAGTATATAAAGGGTGGTCGAACCACCCTTAAACACAGTAAGATACATAATATCTTATAAAATAGTGCTAAGCATTAGATAAGGAAGTGAAATGAGAGCTACATGACGTGAAAAATGAAAAGAAAGTTAAAAGAGTAATGAAATCTTAGATTTCAAATTTACATTATTATATTTAACCAAATTAAATATATGAGAAAAAAAAATTAAAGGCATTCAAATGAGAAATTAAAATAATTAATAATATTACTAGGCATATGAAGAAAAATAAGCCTTTAGCTTGCTTCCAAATCTTATTGTATATCAATCTTTCTTATATCACGTGGCAAAGAATTCCACAACCGAATAGTACTAATAAAAAACTGCCGTCCTGAAGTCAAATAAGAATACCGAAGAGGAATCAACTGAGCTGATCTGATTGAAGACGTAAACCTGATTTTTTCATAGACATGTAGGTTGATGTGATAAGATAATGCTTGACAAGAGACTCAGAGCACGATACTGTAGGAGGCTATCAAATCACATATTATGGAAATAATTGGTATAGTTGGAAATATGCGAAAAATGTCGCAGTCTAAAAACATAACGCACTATGCTGTTATATGCGATTTGGAGTTTGCGTTTGGAGGCAAAGCTACAAAAGCTACAAATTGCACAGCCATAGGTAAGGATGGGCATAGCAAGTGATTTTGCAAGAAGGCATCGTGTTTTAAAGGGGGTAAAGGAATGTGTGGCCCATAGGGTACGAAGTACACCATACGTCTTTTCAACCGATACATTGATATGTTTATCCCAGGTTAAGGTCCTATTAAAGGTCACGCCAAGGTTCTTTACAGTTTCAACATACCTTATTTTGTAACCATTAAGAAATATTGATGGCAAGTAAGACAGATCTAATAACTTTTTTGAAATAATTATGCAATTGAATTTTTTGGGGTTCAAAATAAGACTGCTATGGTTTGACCAGCGTGCTATTTCTGCAAGATCTTCATTCATGCAGAAAGCCCCGTGCTCAACCAAACCCAATGGACAGCTCAAAACTAGTTGCACATCGTCAGCATACATATTAATCGAATTGTGCTTGATAAGAGTAGGGAGCTCATTGATATATAAAGAGAAGAGAAGGGGCCCAGGATGGATCCCTGTGGAACACCATTGGTTACAGAAAGAAATTCCGATAGATTATCATTCACTGCCACTGCTTGTGTCCTCTATCTGTTAAGTAAGACGAAATCAGTTTAACAGCGCATGGTGAAAAATTAAACAACATAGACAGCTTGTGACATAAGGATTGATGGTTCACCATATCAAATGCCTAAGAAAAGTCAAGTAAGACCAAAACAGATACCTGTTCTTCGTCAAGAGCATAACTTATTTTTTCGGAAACACCTATTACAGCAGTACTCAGTAGTACAACTGTGATTCTGTCGAAATTCAGATTGTCTAGGGGCACGTAGGCTATGCCCGGAAAGAAGATGATTGATTTGCTTTTGCAAAAGCTTTTCGAAAGCTTTTGATAAAAAGGGAAGGATGGAAATCGGTCTAAACTCATTACCTTTGGATGTTTTGGGAACATGTATGACTTAAGCTGACTTCCCCTGCGAGGGGAAGTACACAAGTACAGGCAATATTATTTTCAGGAATGAAGGATGTATTTCATCAAGTCCTACTGCCTTGGAATTTATGCAGAGTAAGCTTTCGAGCACATCGGAGCAGCTAACCGCAGTAAAACAAAAGATAGAGTGATGAGTAGGCAGGGAGTGATTACCAAATCCTTGATGTGATTTTTTTTGGATGCAATTGGTTGGCGGCGAAGATAAGAACTAACGATTAAGAACATTAGGGTTCACTGACTCAAGACTGAAAAATTTAGCTTTTCCAATGCCAATATTACGCACGTTCTGCGACAAGGGTATACCACTGAGGGAAGCTTCGAGCTGGCTAGAATAAGTTCGTGTTTTAGCAGCTCTTATTACAAAAACGACTTTGTTTGCGAATCGAACTATAAATTAAATGATGTTCTTCCAAACGGTAGCGCTTCCAACGATTATATGCTAGGTCACGTTTTCGCATAAGCAATCGAATTTCATTAGATATCCACGGGACACACTTGGGTAATATAGTCTTTGTTCTTAATTGAACGTGCGAGTTAAAAAGATCTAAAATTCTAGAGTTGAGAAATTGAACTTGTTCAGTGGGACTAGGAAGATAGTATAATTCACTCCAATTGATGCTTTGTACTTGTTCTTCAAGGAGAGGTTAATTGATGTTTTTAAAGTCTCTATATGAAAAAGTAGGAGGTGAGGAAGTGATATCAAAATCAAAGGCAAGGTATAAAAGATCATGTCTCGAAAAGGCAGGTGCGGATAACTGGTCATAGAAAAGAACTTTGCTTCTAGGGCAAAGCTACACATATCATCATTAAATTCATCTCTAAGCCAAGTTTCCGGCACAGAAACCACATAAACCAAAGAATTTTCAAACAGAAAGCGGAACTCGTCAATTTTAGGAAAAAGACTTTGTGCATTAATGTGACATACGTGCAGTCCAGAGCTTTGTCTTCTGAAAACTTTAACCATAGTACTTAAACATACATCCATTATGATTCTATTTATTAAAAGAAAAATGATTGAACAATAATATTTTTACAATGAGTTGAAGCAAGAGGTGAAAAAAGAAACAAAAATAGAATAATACCTATGTAAATGTATAAAAAAGGAAGAGAAAATATAAATATGTATGAAGAAAAAATTTCTTTAATAAAGAAATAGGATATAGTTCACAATTGATTTTCACTGTAAAGTTGATGTAAGCTGGACTGAACTTAATAAAAATTGCGTCTTGACAAGGCCCTCACTGTCAACTGAAGAGCCCAAGTGAGAACGCAGGGACGAAACGCCAATTTGTATGGACTAAAGGCCGTTAAAACTTAAAAGCTATATTGAATCAATAATTCAACAAGTCCAATTAAATAATGCTAAGTCTTCTACTTGGCTGATGTATTTCAGTAGTATATAGAATTTGTATTATAAAAAACACTCATATGATTCAAACATAAATATAAATGACGGAGCGAAAGCTATGCAAACTAACTGCGAGTGTGTTATCATACTAAAAACCCAATCGAATCATGCGTTCTCGATGGACCACCACATATCAATACTTACCTAAAATACTTTTTTAAAATCATTCTTTGCAAATATTAAAATCAAAATGTTGCCAAACTACAACTGAAAATTGAATGGTTCTAGGACTTTTACTTTTCAAGATATTAAAAAAAAAAAAAAACAACATCTTAGTAAAAACAAGGTTGATGATGATCAACTGGTTGCCGAAATGGTCATTTAGCTAGATTCTTCTTAGTTTTATGAGAGAGTTGGTCAACCTTGTTTTTTTCTTGTTTTTACTAAGTAGCTTTGTGTGTTTATTTTTTTAGATCTTGAAAATTGAAAGTCCTAGAATCATCTAGTTTTCAGTTTTTGACTAAAAATTGATAAGAGCATTAAATTTTGATAACAAAAATTGTACTTAATTACGTAAAATTTTGAAAAAAATTAGTTTCAAAAGTTTTTTAATTTTGAGTTGGAAAATTAGTTTTTCAAAAACTGTTGACAAACATAACATTATTTCAAAAGACAATAAGAGAAGATATTTCTGGCCTTACAAAAAGGTATAATATGGCATTATTGTTTTTTAATAATTTTTTTTAAATTCTGTTTTAAGTAATTTTTTTTAGAAAATTGCCCCTCCCGCCTAAACGGGGTGAAATAAACCCCCCTCTCACGCGATTTTTGTCTTGTCACGGCACAACCTACACGCTCTATCTTTTCGTCTCACTTTAGGTGAATCACCTTGTATAATGGCATTAGATAATTAAAATAGATAGTTATAAGTTTGATTGAAAGTGATATAAAAAAAACTGATTGCTGGCTTTAAAAAAATGTGAAGCGGTAGGTGTTGCCCAAGGTACATATATTAAAGGTAATATCTTTAGCGTTTTCATTTTCGTTCAGTTCTGCCCATGTGTCAAAATCAATAGTAAAAAAAATTAGTCACAATAAATTTGTTTTTGTTTACTGTGTATGGGCACAATTGGCAGCCATCTTAAACTGCGCAATATAATACCTTAGATATGTGTAATTGGGTGTTGCCATTGTTTTTGAATATTTTATGTTTCTATTTTAAGCAATTTATTTTTTGGCTACATGAAATTTGGCCCCGATAAAATAATTATAATAATATTTGGGCCATTTTTCATGATTTTGGTAGCCCCTTTTCATATTTAATTTTGCGGTGAAATTTAACTATGAAAAATGGCCCCAAATTTTTTGTAAGATTCTCATTTTTTTTTTGTTTTTTAGGGGGCAATTTTTCATTGGGCCTATATTTCATGTAGATTTTTTAAGTTATTTTTTTTTTTGTAGGCTTTTTTTTTTGTCAATTTTTTCGTTAATGCAAATAAAACAAGTCTATTACATCTTTTCCCGACGTTTCGTCGTTATTCACGACTTCTTCAGGGGTGTTTTGTAGATCTTTATTAAATTATTTAAATTTGTACAATTAATTATTTCTATTTCTTTTAAAAGTTGGAAAAAACTTACTTATTTTAAACTTTGTTGATTTTACATAGTTTAATTTAATTTTCTCTTTTTTAAATTTTTATATAATGAACTCTGTAAATAAATTAATTTGAAACAGAACAAAATAAATTAACATTAAAGAACAAACAAAAATTATCACAGTAGTGTTGACTATCACAGGGGCGTATACAGCTTTAGTTCTTGGGGGAAGGGGGTCTTTTCCTTTTCTAATGTTTGCTTTGTGCTCCGTCATTCTTGTACCTATATGCAGATTTATATTTTGTGTTAGACTGCCCCTTCCATAGCAGAAATAGACAACTTCCTTTTAAACTTTTTCTTTTTTATCTGCAAAAAAAAACCTACAAGTTCAAGCGTTTTTATCGTCATGCAAAATATCATGTAGGTACACTCGGGCGCATGCGTACTTTATTTGCGATTTGCTTTTATGAAATTGATGGTGAATTATTTTTATTTTTTTTTATAATATAGCAATAGAACAGAGATAGTCACTCCCTTTCCAAAAAGATCACAAATTTTGTAACATTCCAATGGAGATCATAAAATACAGAATATTTTTACGAAAAATAAACAATCTATTTGTTTATGTATAAACACTTTTTTTACCATCCCCACGTTTCCTTTATATGTTTACATAAAGGTGAATGATTAAAATGCCTATACTTATTGAGACTTGGTAAGTTGCGTTCAACGCCGTCTGCATGTCACAAAAAAGTACCCTGTAAGTGATATCAATTTTTTTTCGATTTAGCTTTCAACGCATTTCCCATAAGAGAAAACCAAAAACAGCTCTAAGAAAAATTATTTTTTCAATATAGCTTTTAACGGCCTTTAGTCCATACAAATTGGCGTTTCGTCCCGGCGTTCTCACTTGGACTCTTCAGTTGACAGTGAGGGCCTTGTCAAAATTATTTTTACCAAATTATACTATATGAACGGGAATACAAAACACAATTAGAATAGAATAATAAAATATATAAGTTTGTAAATCAAGAGGAAAATATTATCGAAACTTAATACTCATTTGCTGTATTTTGCAGATAAAAATGTAAACAGACCTGTGTTGTTGTTTTCTAAAAGGGATGAATGTCGCCGTCAAAATGATATCATGTGCGTAGAGGGAAGGGCTTTAAGGGAACTAGAGTTACCCATGGATTTAAATGAAATATTATTTTACCATACAAGTGTCGAAATGTCAAATCTAGGGGCGCCAATCGATTTAGCTGGTGGATCTTACCAACTGTCACGGCCACACTCTAAGCGCAGTGGAAACCAAAAAAATACCACTCGACACTTTGACAGTTTTTGATAGTCCGAAAAAATCACACCTTTCACTTTGACAGTTAATAGTTAGGGAAGATGTAAAAAAAAACAAGTAAACCCCCAGATTATGGCGAAAAGTCAAAAAACCGATGCCTTCTAAATCCAAAAGAAAATGCGCAAATTTGCACTAAAAGTCTTTGTAAATCTAATGTAGAAATGTAAAAATTTATGGAAACTTGGCATGAAAGAAAAATTTGGCATGAATAAAATATATATTTTGTTTTAATTTTGTAGTCCAGATCTACTCTTTTTTTATTGTTTCGGTTGCATTCCTATCGAGTAGTATTAAAAAATGTGTGAATACCGGGACTCAAGGGGATGATGTGTAAACATCAGTGTTGTATATAGTTTATACTATAGCTTACAGTATATAGTAAACTGATGAGGTTGCCAAAGGCGCCCGTCGAACATGTTATGTTATTTCATGTGATTCAGGGCTGAGCGTAAATATGTATTTAATTTTGTTTCTAACCTCACCCTCCACTTTCAAAAAAGGTACTTTTAGAGAATGTGGCAACTCTTAAAATCATACCCAATTTAGACCTTAAAATCATAACAGTTGCACCACGCCTTAAAAAACTGCATTTTCCACAATTATATGATAATGATAATTTTCCGACACTATTTAATGCACCGTTGGCTTGGTTGGTGTCGTAGGTGTATTACTATACCCAACCACATTACCGACATTTACCACATTATCTCAATTTACTCTATTCAATACACGAACCATTCGCATCCATTAGTTAAAAATCTAAATAAACAAGATGGTGGCGTATCCGTAATTTTGTCTTTCCTCTTTCAAGTTTACCCATACCGAGAGTTTGTTTTTTTCTTAATACCTAGCGCTAAGATGTTTACACATCAAAATCTGGAGTAGAAGGAGCAATTCCAAATCGTCAACTCAAAACCAAGATTACCCTCATCTGTTTCATTGCAAAAACTGCAGCAAAAAAAAAAAAATTCATCTATTCAAATACATAACTTCATTTTAAAAACTAAAAAAATATGTATGAAACAAACAATTCACATATATTATTAATAATCCTAACTACGCCTCTGTCTTGATTTTTGTGTAACCAAGCATTATTTTTGTAGTTTCTCGTTGTTTAACGTCGAAACCTCTTTTGGAATCGACTGAAGGTTTAAATTGCTTTGTTGCTCCTTACCTCGGGTGGGGGGTAGCGATGACAAGTAAAACACTAGATTGACTTCTGGATTAAAAGTGATTTTATTCAAAAATTTGTGTGACTATTTATACTAAATTACATCAATGCGATTCTATAATAATTTTATTTTTTGGGAAAATAAATGTAATAGGATAGGAGAGCACCTGTAAAAAGTGCAGATCTTGCAGTTTTGGTGGGAACCATATAATTAAGTATGGAATGTGAACTTTGTACATAGTAATAATAAGTTGTTGGCTAAAACACTCGTTGTGAAAGTAGTTTGTTTACATTTTTCATCTACAAAGTAAAGCATTTTATTTATCGTTTTCGATATATTTCACGCTTGATTTAAAAACTCACATTTTTAATTATTCTATTGCAATTATAATATGAGTACCCTTTCATATAAAAGTAATTAGAAAAAGTAATGTTATACATTCAATGCGAAATTGGAAAAAATGTATATCACATACAGGGTTCACGCTTTGACTGCTAGGTGCCGTAGTACCAAGTGTCAATACAGTTTTTTGAAAAATATCTTCAGATGTGTATTATTTTCGTACTCAGCCGGAGAGTCCTTCATATCTTTTTGATTAACTTCGCATTAGAGTAATTGAAAATTTTCCCCAAGATTCCATTCTGATATTTCTATAAGTTCCTTTCTTCCGCTTACTGGATGGGTGGCTTGTTGACTAATGGTATGACTTTCGTTTCTTCCTTCGAACTCCTCCGCAAATATAAATGTATTAGCTGTATAGCCTTTTAAAACCGCTTTCTCGTGGAAAAAAATTCAATAAAAAAATAAATATTTTCTAATAGTGAAATTCCAATGGTAAAGTTGCAGCTCAAAGGATAAAATGCTTTTTCCTTGCCGTCCCGTCCCCGGATGCCCCTTTTTATTATCATCTCTCAAATGCTCAACCCCAAGACACATATTTGTGAACATCGTTTGTCGTTATTTTGTTGTCTTTGGTGCTCTGGTTTAAGTAAAACAAAGCGAATTTTTATGAAATTTTAAAATCATCACACACATTCTTGTTTTCTTTTTAATAAAATATCCTTGGGATAAATATTTTTTTTAATACAAAAAAGTCTAATAGAATTCGATCTATTCCATTCTCTTCTTTGTCCTATACACGAGATCTTGGTGGGATACAATATGCTGCGCTGTGATGCTGAGCTATTGAAGAGGTTTTCCGCATCCTTGGCCACAGAAATTATTAATTTCTTGACTGCTTCAGCCGCTTGTGTGGTATTTGACCACCATTTAACCATGTTTTGTATATGTAGTAGATTCTCAAAGCAACATTTCTTCACTCATCCTTTCTCTCAAAGGACTAACAATATCAAGTATAAAATATTGAGTATAGTGGTGGGAAGGTGGTGCCAGTGGTGATGGTGATGGTCTTGGTCTTGTAATAAAGTTTATCTCCATCGATGAAAGATTAAATACACGAAATTGTGTAAAAAGTATTTATTATCCTTGAGGGCATATTGACGATGGGTCGGTGGATAAATTTTGACTTTGGACAAAGTAAAGTTAAAATTATAGTGAAGTAGTACAGTAAAAGAATTTCTCTTCTTATCTTTGAAATTTAAAAGGAAAAGAATCTAATTAAAATGTCTGGTGCATGGATGAAGTTTTATATTCTGGGTGCCGCAACTCACTTAGAAGCAATCAAATAAATGAAATGTTTTCAAGAAATAAGGATGTAAATCTTGAAGATTATAAAAATAGAAAAGAAATCGATGTTTTAGGCAGTTCGACTTAAGAGCAGTTAAAGGCAATAAAGATGGTGCGGTGGCGTTAGTTAAAAATATTGTAATTTAAAAACAAAAGTTATTTTGAAAAGAGAAAGAGATTACTGAAAAAACCCAGAAACCCCGAAACTTAGTTTCTGGTTTTTAAAAATTTAAGAAGTACATCAAATATACCTACTTCTTCACCTAAAATGTGACAAAAAGATTGAGCGTGTAGGTTCGGGCAAGACAAAAAAAAAATTGTATGAGAAAGTGCGTTTAGGCTGCAGGGCCATTTTTTCTTTTAATTGACTTGCTTTAAAAAACAGACAGTTTTTGAAAACAATATTTTGAAACTCCAAAAAAAAAAGAATTTAAAAAAAGGTTCAAAATATTTTTCTGGTAAAATTTCACGCAATGAAGTACTATTTTTGTTTTCAAAATTCAGTGCTTTTATCAACTTTTAGTCAAACACTCAAAACCGGATGCTACTAGAACTTTTACTTTTCAAGATATTAAAAAAGTAAATGAACCAGCTTTCTCATAAAACTTATTTAAATCCGGCTAAATTATCATTTCAGCAACCAGTTGATTAGTACATGTAAAATAAGTACAAACATGCGAACAAAATTCTAATACGTTGGATTTACTATAACAATGAAGAATAAAAAAAAAATCAATAAAAATATTTGTGTTCCATTGCTGTTTTTTTGGATGGGGAGAGGCAGGTATGGACTTATCGAAAATAATTAAAAACTTATATTGATACAATTTGAATATAATGAGACCTGAATTTAAGGAATTTTTCAATTCGGAATCTAATGACATCAAAATTAAGGCGATACAATGATCCTTATAAAAGTTTTTGTCCATTCCTTGTCAAGAGATTACTGTATTATCAGTAAAACAGGTGAGCACAACAAAGCAGAGAACATGTTTTATTTTTCACGAAATCGCAAATTGTTTAATATTGACGGCACTTTCCAGCACAAGTTTGGCAAATTACAAAATAACTTTTCTTTTAAATTCAAGAATGGCGGTGCTTACTTCACGCTTCGCAAAATCTACTTTTGGCCGTAAAAGTTGCAAATGTGCGATATTTTTCATTATCTCTTCCCATAATGGGAGCACCAACTAAGCACAACACAGCACAAGTTGTATCTTTCGCAAAATCACAAAATTTAAAAAAAAAATCGTTCGCAAAATATTCAATTTTGCTATTTTTTGTGCACGGCAGCACAAGTTGGGCACATGATAGCAAACATTTTTTCTTGTCGTAAAAGTAGCAAACATGTGATTTTTTTAACTCTTCGGCGCTTATAGCATCATATTCTGAGCTCGAAACAGCACAACTTTGCTTTTATAACTCAAAAATTAAAAAAAAAAATCGTTCGAAAAATACTAATTTTTGGGATTTTTTTATATCTACTTATACGGCACATGGGAGCAACATTAACAATTATTTTTTTGGAAAATCCAAAATGGCGGTGCTAACTTCACGCTGAAAAAATTAACACCTTCTCAAGAAACCGTTGGTACGATTTGTTTGTTTAAATACGGCACGCATGGCAGCATATATTTGGGGACATTGCAGCACAACAAAAAACGAAAACAAGTGGTGTGCTAAAGAGAGAGAGAGAGGAATTACAATGCAGTGATGAGTATAAAAAGTTGTAGGTACCTATTAACAGCGCATTGTGTTGAGTACCGTCTCATTGTACTCACTATATATCTATGTGATGAGTGCATATTTTTTATGTAATTAGTACATAGTATTTATGCAATAAGTAAACACTACTCTTTTAACGAGCACATACTATGTATGCAATGATTACATATATTATTTATGCAATAAGTACATTATTATGTATGTAAGGCGTACATATTTATGTAATAAGTGCGTACTTATAACTCATTAAATGAGCTCATACTATCAATGCAATGAGTAAATATCATTTATGCAATAAGTACATATTTTTAATATAATGAGTAAGTACATACATATTTTCTTAATGTGTACATATACATAGAATACAGATAGCCGAAGAATATTTTTATGATTAATTAATGTAATGTTTATATTTATGAAATGAATGCAGACAAAATGCAAAGAAACACAAATTTATATAACGAGTCCATTGAACATGAGTGCATACAGTAGTGCATTAAAACTTTACTCTTTACATATGTAACTATGAACTTATGATTTATATACAAAACATCTTTATGCAATGGATCTATAGAATAACTTGTCAGTACAAATAGAATGACGTTATGAGTACAAAAAGTTATGTATTTATAAATTAATGGATGATTCAACACATTTATGTGCGCTGCGTACATAAATACATATTTCCCTCGATGAATTTCAGCTTAAAACTATAAGAAAAACTTATTCAAATTCAGCCTTAATAATTTGTTAAGCTATGTAAAAGGTCAAACTAATGACAGACAAAATTGTTGATGTATTGGTCTTTTTTTTCGTATCCAATTCCTAGTTTAAGGTAACTCTTTTACTATCCAGGGGAGATTTATGTTGTAATAGCGATTTTTGCAATTGTTTTTCTTTTTTTTCTCCAACTGACCTTAAATGAAAAAAAAGAAGAAATCCACTCACAACAATAATAAATCAAAGTCGTTGAGCCCCGTTCAAACGTACAGCAATTGCCTCTGAGCTCTGAAAAAAAAGCTTACATCGGAAATTCCAAATAACTATAGGAGTAGTAAATGAACATGCCTTAAACAATGGAAATATTTACATATTGAAACAAGTGTAGGTACAACAAATGTGAAAAGTCCGACAAAATGTAAAAACTGAAATTAAACGCAACAACCATAAAGCAAATCAAAAAAAAAAAAAACAAGAACCACAACCATCAGAGAGCTATAAAACAAAAAGAGAAAACCTCCTACATTTTTGTGCAACATTTTATAATAAATTCTCCCTCCCACATCCACGCCCGCCCTGCACCGGCTGCCTCACTATGGTGCTCTTGGTATTCTGTTTCACCGCAGCACAATCACACAATAAAACTCCAAAAATACAAAAGATTCAAATCTTTGCTAATTAACGAAACAGAGAAAATTCATTGCACTATGGACTTTCCGAAAGAGAGAAGGTCGTACAACATACCCAAACCTGCCCTCGCTAAAACATAAAAGAGTCCTTTACGTCCTATCATTTAAAAAAAAGGAGCAATATGAAGGGGTTTTATAAGAATGAAGCCAGAAGCTGCGTAGGGATGGGACGATGATGTCGAGACAGAGCCTGTGCCTCACACCCCCTCACTTGTCCGGAACAAACACACATGGTTATTCATATCCGCAATGAGTATCTATGGCTTTTTAATCTTCATCCTTAGTGCGGTACGCCACCACCGTCTTTCATCCCTATTCTGCCTAATCCACATAAAAGGCTTTAAAAAGGGCAAGTTAAAAAAAAAAATAAAACAGAGCCGGCTATAAACACACATACATACCTACATACCTAGCAAAAACTGCAAAAGGATTTTCCACGGTGTGATGAATCCAGGGAATCTGCTCCTAGCTATGCATAGTTCCGTGATGCTACTTCGGTTCTTTTACTTGGGCTTTTTTTTTGTTATTCCTTTTCTTTTCATGTTTTTTTTTTTAGTTGGCCTGGCCGTAATGTGCTTGCATTTTTCTAACTGCCTCGTGAGCATGTGATAAAACCACCGACCATGATGCTAAGCTCTGGCTTTGTGCATGGCATCTTCTGCCCTTCGGATTCATTGTTGTCTCTGGGCCTGGCATCATGTATTATCATCGTTCTGGTAGAGGTATAGTCGAGTCCTCGTTTTGTGGCAGTAAGTGCATGCATATGTATCCGTTTTGTAATTGCAGACATTACTGGTGGTGCTATTCAGCAGATCCTTAATAATAATGGGGGGCTTGATGCAGCAGGAGCAGCAGCAGTACCATTGTGTGTGCCTGCCTGACTGTCTGCCTGCTTGAACCCTGAACTCAAAAAGTTTCGATGAGCTCCGTGATTTCTTTGGTAGGGAAGCTAAATAAAGCTGGCTGAAAATGTGCTAACGCGAGAGGTAAGTACTTTTTTGATGGAGGGCCTATTCATGAAACCCAAATAAATTTATACATACGTCTAGTGTAATTTTGCTTTGGTGCAGCGAGTAGAATGTTTAGGGTCTAGTAAATCGAAATAACAAAAAATACACTAAAAGTATGTTGTCTCTTGTTCTTAAAGATTGAGTGCAGTGCATATCCTTTTAATAACCAGAATAACAAAAGCCTGCCTTGTTATTAGGACACACTTTGGGTCCTCAAAAATTTGAATATTCCCATTAGAAATGAAACAAAAGTAAAATTTACACTTAAACCGTTAAAACACGAATTCAAGGAATTTGAGTAATTGCTCGTTCTTGATTCAACGCGACGGGTCACGACGTTTTAAAATACGAATTCAATATACGCGCACTGTTAAAACATAAATTAATTTTTCTAACTTTCTATCTTGAGTTTAAGTCTTTGTACATACTTCCTGAACTAATTTCATAAAATTAATCTGAAAAGAAGAGAAAAATTGTTGGTATTGTTATTTGAAATTAAATAAAATGTACGACGGAAAGGCACGAACTTATACTTTTGTAGCATTTAACTTTAACGTATCTAGAAGTTGACTCAATAAATCAAATAAAATGTGGGTACAGGTGATCCCAACTACAAAAAATACTATGTGCCGCCCAGATATAACAGTGGGCCTTTTTTATTTCAGGGCGAAGCACAGTAAAAACTCAGACAGACAAAAACTCGTAGTTTCTGTCTAGTTTGGGCAAGGCCCTAGGAAGTTTTAAGTAGGCAAATTCTAGACGAAGGAAACTTGTCAGATACTTGGCAAGCCCTTGCTGGATTTCAGTACCTAAAACTTAGATGAGGGAACCTATCACACACTCGTCAGCCATCCCTAGTTAAAACTTGAAGGACATATTTCGGTACCCAATCAGAAAAAAAAAAACATTTTATAAGCACCATGTAATTTCAGTATCATACAAAACTTTTTTTCTCTCTTTCATTTGTCTTCTTTTAATTATATCACACTTTTTGCTGAGGGTATAAGACATCTATATATGTTATAGGATTGTTCAGTGAGGAAAAGTATATGAGTATAACCCATATTTGGGCAGGTGCTCCAATAACCCACTTGAGTATATTGGATAGAATTTAAAACAGAGCTCTTAAAATGATATAGGTGAAAGAACTATAACGGAAACATTCTCATCTCTTGAGCACCGTCGAAATGTTTCATGACCTTCGTAATTTTACCGTTATTTCAACAAACAGTGATCTAGTGAAATAGCCGGGTGTAATCCTCCCCTTAAACAATTCAACCGTAATACTCGCAATTCTAGGAATGCCCATCAGTTTACCCTCGGGCTCAATTTCGGACTTAGGTACTGTTAAGTACAGAGATTCTTTCTTCGGTCGCACTACACGAATGTGGAATGCTTTATCCGTCCCAACTTTCCCCTCTCATTTCGATATGCTTACATTCAAAACCAATGGGCATCGGTATCTACTTCTAAATCCTCTCCTACTTACCTAATCGCTCGTGCTGTGTTAAAAACATTTTAAGGGTAGTCATAACCCCTATTGTGCGCGTGGAATCTATATATAGAGAATTAAGTTGTTGTTGTATTATCTCGTAAATTGCTAAGTTCATAAGTACCTTATTTCTTTTCTTCAAATTCTATGTAGACTTGCAAAAAAACTACTATACCATCACCGCTTGACGTTCACTTTAAATTGGGGTACACATTATCAAACCTTTTTGACAAACCTGTTTGATGTCAAACACTCAACAGTAACTACAAACATGTACATATTTGTCAAACAGGTTTGATAAAGTGTACCCCGCTTAATGTTAAATGTTGTAAATATTTATCCAGTTTTGCAACTCTCCCTTTTAATTAACGCGTCAAAAAGTAACTTGGAAGAAAAAGCTTAAGAAGTCTTCTAAGAAAATGCTAATCAATTTATCATTGATATTAATTAAAAGTCAAATATTAACAATTATCGTGCATATTTAGAATTTTTGTTTGTTGAAGTTCATGTGGAGATCAAATCTTTTTTTGTGTTGTGAGGAATACGCAAAAAAATTATTTTTTTTCTGTGATTGTATGTGTGTGCAATTTAACAGGCCCGAACGCACAATTCTTTAATTTTTTTTTTATGAAAATGGAAAATTATTGTAATTCTATCTACATGTAATAGTAAATTTTATTTATTTTATTTTATTTACTGAACAACATGAACTTTATACTTTTACACCACGGATATAATTCAATTGAACAAATTGATGAAAAGCCAAACATAAACAATAGCCAGAGAAATGTCAAATCTTCCTAGTGTGTGTGCAAGTCGGTGTAAATCTTTCTAAAATAAAAGATTTTATTTGTTTAGAAAATTTGATCTTTTCTTCTAAACAAATCAAATTTCCCCTTCACAGATTTGATTTTTTTGTTGAAAGGAAATCCACATTACTAGTATCATAATAACTCCATATGACACTTTGACGTTTATAAATGTCAAACGAGGTATGTTTGTATGCATGAGATGTCACTTTCTTGGACGTTTTCAGCTGGGGTTTATGTAGAAAATTGCTTTAAAACGCTACTTAAAAATTATTTAAAATTATAATTTAGAAAAATTTGGTAAGCTGCTTTAAAAACGCAAAAATGCTAAGTAACTATCTAGTATCATATTAAACCTGTTTAAAATTTTGAGCCATTGGTTTTAATTTTGTTTACTAAACTGCTCATAACTTTTGTTTATGCAAAGAAAGTCAAAAAGAAAGTCAAGAGGATCTTGCATTTAACACGATGGATCAAAAAAGGGTTTTTGATACAAACTGGCAGAAATGTATTCATCCAAAAATATAAAATTGTATGTTCTATAAAAAGTAGGTTTCTTCAGTGTTTTTTTTTTGGTTCGTATGGACATTGATGAGATAAACTCTAAAATCCATTTTTATAATAAATTTAACTAATTTTTTAACTCGAACATTTGACAGTTCTTCTTCGACAATAATTTGTTATTAAAGGACCTGTCAAAAACTGTTTTAAGACCAAACATAAGAAAACAAATAACTACTCTACGCCTACCCGGGTGAAAAAATAACAAGTTTCCGTCTAGTTTGGGAAAGGGCCCAGTAAGTTTTCAGTAGGGTAAATGTAAACAGGGAAAACTTGTCAGATACTTGGCAAGCCCTTGCAGGATATCAGTACCGAAAATTTAGACGAGGCAAACTTTTGAAACACTCTTGAGGCCCTCCCTAGTAAAAACTTGTTGGACATGTATTATAGGTACCCACCCCATCAGGAATGTCCCTTGTAAACCAAAAACACACATTATATGAGCTCCATGCAATTTCAGCATTATACGACACTTTTTTCTCGCTTTCCTTTGTCTTCTTTTTCACTTAATTCACTTTCGACATTGAAGTTTTGTATAGCAAGTTAGCCCAGTGGGAAGCGCATTAGATTGACACACAAAAGATCGCGGGACCAAGTCCCGCATAAGCCAGCTTTTTTGTTTGCCTGTCGAGGCAAAAGGGTAGCCGCGTAAAGTTAGCATGACAACTTTCGAAAAAGTGAAAATTGCCGATTAATTGCCGTAAATATGCCGTGAAATCAAAAAAATTGCCCACAATGACACTTTTTTGTTTTTAGGCAAAAATAACTTTTGAGTATGCAATAAGTTGCCAAATAATTGCCGTAAATATGACGTGAAGATAAAAAAATTGCCGCGCCCCTCGTTTGCCCAAAAAGGGCAATCCTGCTAACTTTACGCGTAAAGTTAGCATGATACTTTTTTAATCTTAGTCAAAAAAAAAATTTTAAGGATGCCAGTAGGTACTTGCCGAATAATTGCCGCAAAAAACGAGTTTCGGGCTATTTTTGGTGCAAAATAACTTTTGAGCATACCAGTAGTTGCCAAATAATCTCCGTAAATCTACTGTAAAAGAAAAAAATATCACGCGCCCATGGTTTGCCCATAAAGGGCAAAAAACCATTTTCAGGCTAATTTGGGTGTAAGGTTAGCGTGACACTTTTTTATTTTAAGTCAAAAATAACTTCTGAGTATGCCAAGAATTGCCAAATAATTGCCTTAAATAAGCCGTAAAGAAACAAAAATTGCCGCGCCCTTCGTTTGCCCATAAAGGGAAAAAAACAATTTTCAGGCTTATTTGCGTGTAGGGTTAGCATGACACTTCCGATATCAACTACCGATGTCATATTCTCATTGTTTACCTATTTTATTTGTGATCGAATCCCACAAAAATCTAATCTTTAATCTTTATTGATTATACTCCAACATACTAATGTTACATCCATTCCAACATCTTATTTGCCTGTTCTGTAATACTAGTTTAAAAATACATTTTTGTAAATGATGTACAAAGTTTAATGCAATTCTTGGCATACTTAGAACTTTTTTTTTGCTAAAAATAAAATAATACCTGAAAATGTGTTTTTGCCATTTATGGGCAAACCATTGGCACGGCAATTTTTTGATCTTCGAGGCTTATTTACGGTAATTAATGGCATCTTTAATTTTTTTTTGGGCTACTAATAAAAAAGTGCTATGCTAACTTTATGCGTTAAGTTAGCAGGATTGCCCTTTTTGGGCAAACGAAGGGCGCGGCAATTTTTTTCTCTTCACGGCAATTATTTGGCAACTTCTTGCATTCTCAAAAAGTTATTTTTGCCTTAAAACAAAAAAGTGTCATGCTAACTTTATATAAAGTTAGCAGGATTGCCCTTTGTGGGCAAACCAGTAGCGCGTCAAGTTTTTGATTCCACGGCATATTTACGGCAATTACTCGGCAATCAATCGCATACTCAGATTTCACTTTTCCGAAAGTTGTCATGCTAACTTTACGGGGCCAAAAGCGTTCATAATCGCCAAGGCCCGTGTTCTAGCCTTTGCTAACTCTTGCTAGTGGCTTGCCAGAATCTATGTAAAACTCTCTAGTGCCGTGTTGACAACTAGATTGTAATAACGGCAGAAAAAGTTGAGTAGACACTTTTTAAAGCTTTTTTCAAAACAACAGACCACCGCGCATTTTTTTTTTATTATTCAAGTTGAAATAAAACAATAAATAGGTATAATAAATATAATAAACAAATAATATAAATATTTTTGCTTATTTTATTGGGCTATTATATATTACCATATTTTTGTGCCTTTATATCCGCTTCTGCCTCCACTTACAAATATTTTTTATAATAAATACAACAACAATTCAAGAAGGCGTATATTTTGTATTCTGTTCATAAATAATAGAACAACTCCCAATTTTGACATAAATCCTTATATTACCTCAAAGTATCTACATTTGGCTTTACAGAACCTACGTTACGTGCTTACTTTCTTCAAAATTTTGCGGTAGTATTTTTATAAAAAGTTTCACTGGTCAATTCAACTGTTCATTACTGTGATCAACAATGGTCACTGTAATAGGCAAGTCAAAATAAATGAAGCACCTCTGCTTAGTACATTCTTTGATGTATATTATGTGTGGTAAGTACAAGTGTACAGGTTTGTTTGGCACAGCTTTAGACCAATTTTATACGAGACAATAATCCGAATTTTTGACTTGAGAATAAAATTGCTGAGCTAATTGGATTTGAACTTCAATGTCTCCCTGAAAAACTTGGAGCTACGAGTAGGTACTAAACAAAGGAGTTTTATCTATTGGTATAAGTTCTAAGGAACTTGAAAACAATGAGGCTTTTTATACAAAGAATACATTTGCATAGAGGTAGAAGAAGGACCCCAATGCTGGATTTTTGATCCACCATATACAGCAACAAATAAACTTGTTATTTATTTATTTAAATGCTAATGTACACACCGATGATTACTCTAATCCCTCTTTTATCTTGTTCATCCTTTAAATGAGAATTACAAATCCTTTTTGTTTATTGTTTTTTTATTTGCATAACTCTTGAATTGATTTACAGACGAATGCATGCGGCTTATCATATGCTCTTGTCTCATCAATGCATATAACTCTTATCTGCCAGACGAAGCACTGTCATCCAGAGATTGACAATGCAAAAATACATTATTGACAGAACGCATGTCATCATGCCTGCGATGCATTCCCATAAGCTGGAGTACTCGAGTCAAGGGTTTCATCATTCTAAAACCTCCGCAAGAGTTTTATTTTGTACTCTACAAAAATAAAACACAAAAAGGAGGATTTAAAAGGCGGATAAGGGGAGGTAGACAGGAAGAGGAAGAGAAAATAACTTCTTTCCGTTGACACACAGGATATAGAAAGTAGAAAAACAACAACCACACATACTAATATAGATTAGAAGGATGTTCGACAAAAAAAAAAAAAAACGCCAGAAAAAAAATGTTTCCGGAATTTTTCAATTTAACGCCCAATAACTTTGGTGAAGCTTTAAGATTGATGGGAATTTAAATTACGTGTCTGTGGCGTTGTGCGGCTGCAGAAAACAGCTCTAAAGTCTACTACAACTCCACCATCAGCTAGCATAGCAAACTGCCATTTTGTAGGTCCATCTCCCTTTTGCTCCTCATTTGCTGTCTCGCTTTCCTGTTTGACAGTTTTATTCTTTTCTGTAATTTAAACAAAATGCATAAAATAATGTCAGCAGCCTTTCTCTCGCATGGGAATTCTTTTTTTTTTTGGTCGGGGGCTTCACATGTAACATACCCATATAGAAGCCAGGATAAGGCACAGTAGGAACAGGAAACACACTGCATATCCCTTTAACCTCGTGCGCCACATTGGGTTGTCGACTCGTCGCGTCGTCGTCGGCGTGTTGGTCGCTCGTCGAAAGATACTGTGAGAATTTTTTGTTTTATTTTAGTGTCACCACAGGGCTGTCTCGTGGTTTGTAGGTCGATTTCTAACTCCCAGAGGTGGGGGGTTACAATTTGTGCTGCCCCCTTCCTTATCACCCTTTTTTGGTTTTGTATGCGTGTATCCTGGCACAAATGCGGTTGTGAAATAGAAATATTTTCAGTAGAACAGGAACGCGCTCCGCTCCGCGTCAACGTAAATAACTCACACAGGCTTTCGCGTTAGAGTCAGGATTCAGTTTATACTTCAGCACGGATGTATGTAGATATAGTAAGTATAGTGTTTTGCGTTCTAGATTTGTGTCGACCAGAAGCAGGGTGCGAAAAAGTGAATATGCGGTCTTTGGAATGCAATACTTTATGGGGATTGCATAAAGCGTTTTTATGTGAAACGAGGGGTTTTTGGGGGTGGGGGGGATAAAGTTAAGCGTACGTACAAATATTATGCCAGAGGGAAGAAGAATGCTGACAGAGAATATATATAGTGTAGATTTTAGGACAACATTTTATATTGTTGACAGTCAACTTGACTACATACTGAATAAAAAAGAGCAAGAAAGAGAGAAAATCATATACCTATACCTTTCGAACGAAAGAGAGGAATTTGGGGAAAAAAATGGATCTGTTATGGATTGTAGGAGCACAGCTATAACTATTTTACATATTTCGGTACCTACCTACACTCTCTGTGACTTGTGATGGATTAGAGGCGGCAACAAAGATGTCACAGCATAATTTATGTACCTTGATAGGTAGGTATATGTCCTTATATCGGGCGTTTTTTTTAGAGGTACTTATAGAACTTTTTTTTTTTTAAATAAAACACAACAAATTCAATATTGAGTGACCAAAACTTCATGGCGTCTAATGTTTAAAAATAACTTCGGGCATATATGGCCTCTGTGACTGCGTCTTGTGAACGCCATCCTGTCGTTCCAATTTTCCACCACTCAACTAGTGCATCGAATGTTAGCTTCTAAATGATCAATCGTTGCTGGTTTATCAGCATAGCGATAGAACTGAGATTTGACGTCACCCCACAAAAAGTAGTCTAAGAGTGTCAACTGTCAAATCACACGAACGAGTTGGACAATTCACAGGTCCATTTCTTGAGATGATTTTGTCGACAAACTTTTTGCGAATCAAACATGCACGCATGGCATGTTGCGCCGTCTTGTTGGAATCACCATTTCTCCTCCAAATGATTTCAAATTACACGAGGAATACAAAAATCGCCTGTAGCTTTCGCCATTCATGGTAAATTTGGCACCGGTTTCGGATTTAAAGACAAATGGGCCGATGACGCCTTCGGCATGTAAACCAAACTCATAGCCTTTTCACACCAAACCCAAAACCCGGTTTTCGCGATAATATTGGTTTTGGCTGAAAACCTAAATCGAAAACACAAGTTTTCCCATACATTTCCGCTAAACCACAAGTTTTGATAAACAACATGTTTTAAATAAAACATGTCGAAAACATGTTGGATTTGCAAGATGAACTACACAAACACACCTTGTGAAACATTCAGTGCTCAAATAAACGTCATATAAATAGCTGACGGGTTGCTGCCAGGAAAAAAATAATTTGTCTGCTGGAACACAAGAGAACGCGATGCAGTGACGCGCATCCTTACTACTACGTGAAATTGATCGGTGAAGAAATATATATATAATATATATCAGGATTCTTTGCTTTCTCTTTTTTAACTTCCAATATTAATAAATTATCTTTTAATTTCGCATAAAACACTTTTTATTTTCAAAGCGGCGCGGACCTTCTTCCAGGTCATTGTGTTCAAGCAAAAAAAATGAAATGTCAAACGAAAACTTGTAGATTTTCGGTGTGAACGCTTTTCGAGTTTTCGTAAACCTATTGCCGAAAACCCCGTTTTGGGTTTGGTGTGAAAAGGCTATAAGCAGTGATTTTTATTTTTGGATGTAATGGAGTCTTATGAAGATTGTGCTCACTCCAAAATTTATTTTCAAAGCGGCGCGGACATTCTTCGAGACCATTGTGTTTAAGCAAAAAAAATGAACGAAAACTTGTAAATTTTCGGTGTGAACGCTTTTCAAGTTTTCGTAGACCTATTGCCGAAAACCCCGTTTTGGGTTTGGTGTGAAAAGGCTATAAGCAGTGATTTTTTTTTGGGATGTAATGGAGTCTTATGAAGATTGTGCTCACTCCAAAATCGACAATTCTGCTTGTTTACATTTACATACCCGTTCAGCCAGAAACTAGCCTCATCGCTGAAGATGATTTGACGATAAAAATCTTGTTCAGCTTCCAGTCGATTCTCAGGCCATTCACCGAACCGTCGTCGCACAGAGAGGTATATGTGTTCAAAAAGTGGTCAAAATGCATTTTTTCTTGTCAATTACCAACCCTAATTTGTTATTTTCTGAAAAGCTTAATAAGAAAAGCATCATAAATCGAAACTGTCCAAGCTTTATCTTGTCACGGATCAGTGACGCGATCAGTGAAAAGTAAACAATTTTTTAAAAAAAAAGTTTGGAAAAAACGCGAATAAAGTGGATTATTAAAATTGCTTAACTTTTTCATTAGAATCGCTAGATAATACTGCAGATAAGGTATTTATTAAGTTGTTAAATAAATGTTTTGAATATTTCGGCTTACGTGAATTGTGAGTAAATTGTAAATAAAGTTGAATTATCTTATGTTTCTAAGTGTTTCTTTGCATTAAAATTTGTTTTGTTTTGTGAGGTTATGTATATAAAAGTGTGAAATAAAAGAATCAGCCGCCAAAAAGAGTCTTTTTTATTAAATATTGTGTTTTGTTTGTTGGTACATACAATTTTTTTGTAATTCGTAAATAGGATCATCTGTATTGAGGTTTATGACTCGAAATGAGTTATATAATAGGTATAATGCAACGCTCAAATGAGGCAACATTTGATGAAAAACTTGATAATCTATATGCAACAAGAAATTTTGAGTCATCTCTATAAAACACCAATTTAAAGAAAAATGGTTAGCTGCCCGAAAAACAAAATCATGGTTTCAGAAAAAAAATGCTGAGTGGCTTAATGGGATTGCATCGTTACCTATTGCAGGTAGGTCAATAACATAATCCGTTTAAGAGTTTTATACATATAAAATTTTGTGCTATCATAGGTTTCAGTCAAGGTCGTCCTCAAAAAACATTTGTTAAATCAAGTGATAGGAGCAAAAGACGGAGAACCGAAGACCTGAGATCAAAAGACGTATAGCGGAGCTGACTTACGCTACACAAATGAAGTTTCGTGAGACAGGGAATGTTGATGCTTCAAAAATCAAAAATCATTAAAGACCTAAATAAAAGTTCTGGAAGAGCAAAGCAATATGTTGCGGCCAACAATAATAATGCTGCAAACCAACAATATCAATTATCAGCCTTACATATGCTCTTTCTATGTTTACGGAAGCAGGACTTACAAAATTCCAGTATGAGATCGTAAGAGAAGCTAACAAACAATTTTTAGAAAAGATGCTGCCCAGAAATCCACTCCCTAACCGAGACATGTGCTGAAATGCAAGTACAAAATTTGATGAATCACACTGTGAGTCGACGGCGCAGGGACATAGCTCAACAGGACATAAGTCCAAAACGGACTTATGTCCCACATGCCACCTCGGTAGGACATAAGTCAAAAATTTGATTTTGGACTCAGTCCTACCGTTTTTGAATATCTGCCAAAAAAAGGGACAAACAAGTTCATTTTAACTGCATCGTCATTATGTTTTGAAAAGAACGCACATTTAGCAATGACTGCAGGGCAAAAGAAGTACAGTCCTACGATTTTCAAAACAAATTGCGCAGTTAAGTACTCCTCCTTCCTCCTTTTGCGCGTTGGTATCACTTTCGGTGTCAACTTCGCTATCTGACGATATTTCAGATATTAAAACATCAGTAAAATGCAATGAGCCATACAGCTTTGATGTTAATTGGTTGACAAAATCCGTTGGCGATATTTTCCAATTTTTTTTGTTATTTTATAAATAAATTCGTCCCTATTCTCAAATTTAGCCTTTGGGCGCTCAAACAACTCCCAAGTTTGTCCATCCATATAGACGAGCAAAAATTTACAAATGAGCTGTACTCCTCGTCCAACAAAACATTAAAAAATTTGAAAAAAATACCATTTTTTGGTAAAAGGCCTGCAAGTCTTTTATTAAATGATTCTAGCGAACTTGTTGTTCGCTTAGTCTTCTTATATAACGAGAATTGTTGTGATATGTCCTAAAAGAAATGATTCAATACAAGTAATTTAAACTAATAGTAACTAACACCTTAGATATCCACTATGCTTTTTGAAATAGTTAATAAAGTTTACAATGTATGGATACTGCAGCTTCAACTCTCAGCTCATCGAAAGCCTTCTCTATGAAAGATGGTTTTAATTTAGGAAGCACACAAAATTTATAAAAAAAACTTTGTAGCTTCTGCCATCCTTTCTAACATTGGAAATAAAATCTTTTGATTTTGAAGCTTTTCTTCTTAAGGCACGTATATAATGGAACCAACAGCCTCGTTTTTCCGAACTGGGATACATTTTTTTAAGTCCACTTCGCAATCCTTGCTCAAAGTCAGAGGTTAAGGAAGCTGGACGAAATTTAAATATATTTGCCTCTATGAACTGAAACATAGTAGAGAAAAGGATACACCTAAAAACGGTAAAACATAATCAAATTTGTATAATTAATATTTTTCTAAAATACGAATTTGTGTATCCTATTATGCTTTGATTTAATTTTCTCAAATGTAAAAGTTCATTGAATGAGTGCGTCTATTATAGAATTCGAGTTTTCTTATAAATATTTGTTTACTTCTTTTTTGTTAGTAGTGGTACTAACATGTTCTGCATGGCTTATGTAAACAATTAAAAACTGCCTACATCCGCACGATTGAACAACACTGAACGTACCATCCAACAAATGGTGGCGTTCTGCTTGAGGCAATTTATCAATAAGTTCCATTATTATAGGTGCCTGGAATATGGTGTACGCAAAGATTTCTTCCAAAATCGTATCGTATTTGAAGAACAGCTTTTCTTCGTTGTACCTTGACATTCCATAACTTAACATAACATTCTCATTTTCAAAAACTTCCTTAATTTCTTTTAATGAATTGGGTGATTTTGGCAGCAAAGCGCTTTTCAACCTATTCATGTTCCGCTTCAAGGAGTTATACTGCACCACGTGAGCTGCTTGTGGCATTTCTTGCCTTTTAGAATCAAGCAATTCTCTGGATGTTGACCCTATTTTTTGTGGAACACAGCAAGTACTCTTAATTGAATAATTCATCAGCTTCATTTTATTTGCCATTTCTTCCTGGTTCGGGTGGGGATGTACGGCTTCACCGACTTTTTTAATTTTTTTGGACACACTATCGAAAACTACACTTGCTCGATATCTCACGCTCCATTTTAAAAATTTTCGACGCGGACGGATCAAGAAAAGTACAACTACATACTAACTTCCTTACAAAATAAAATAAGAATTTGCATTCATATAACATGTTGTAAACATTATCAGAGTTACCAGGTTAAGAGATGTCTTCCAAATCTATAATACAATTCAATAAACAAGTAGGCCATGAGGGAAAAACATGTCAAGTGGGACATAGCTCCGTATATTTTTTCTTCGGACTTATGTCCCTCTTGGGCAGTAGCGGATCTAGGATTTGGCTGTGGGGGGGGGGGTTCCAGTTTGGAGATCCATTTTGAGACCTTAAGTAATAAAATTTGCTTGTCCGAAGATAAATTTTATAATTTATAACAAATAATAGAGATCAGTTTAGGTTTAATGCAAGACCGTACTCAACTTTAGTCGAACTAAACTTCACGACAACGCAGCAAAACATTATTTTTTATGAAATTTAAGGAGCTATATCGCACTCAGCGGCAGCTGAACTTCATACAAATTCATACGAAATCGTGTGAAGTGTAGTTCCGATGCAGTGCAGTTGCGGAGAGTGCGGCCTAACCTTAAAGGCTCAAGTATTTTTTTTCCTTTTCCTTTAATGATATCCATTTTTTGTATGCCTTTATATCCGCTCCTGTTGCGCTTCAAAATGTTTTCAATACAAAGTACAATAACAATTATTCATAATTGCTGTAGCGGAGATAGAAGCAAATTCAAAAGCGCACAATAATTTTTAGCCATATATGCTTGAACCACGCGTACAAATTCGTTTATTTATATTATTTAAAAATTGATTAGGTACCTACATTATGTAGTTATATTTTTAAATTAGCTGTGGGTATGTTTTGAACTTCCCATTTTTGACAAGATTTGAAAACTGTTTTTAATTGGCTAGTTCAGAAAAATTATATTTAAGTGTTCGTACTGGCAAAAGCTCATATATGTGCTTTGACACGGTATTAGTCCTCTAAGATCTCATTTTTCCTGAATTATCCAAATCAAAGAGAAACTATTTTGTTCAAAATGACACTTTACGATATAAGACAAAGCTGCTCTAAGAAATAAGCCGCGGCCCAATTCTGCCAGCGTGAATGAGTTTTCGTGTATACGCTGCATACGCTTTATAGGTATTCATGCTTAAAAAATATGTCGACAAATTTGCACGTCACTCTAGAGTCTAGAGGGATTGCAAATATTCATTTGCTTTTGCATGATTTTCTGAGCGCGCACAGAGAAAACTCACGCTTTTGGAATTTGGCTCCTTGACTAGAGAATTTCTATGTTTTGTATGTACAATTGCCTTGGACCTTTCAAATTTTGAAAACGTAGCCCCAACATTTTCTTAGCCCAGCCAAGGCTGTAAGAAACAATTCCTGTTGTATTAAACATACACTAAACTTGACATCCGTTGTTCTCCAATGGTTTAAGCCACAAATGCGTTTCTTTCGGTAAATTAGCTTTGTTTTTAGTATATACAGTTGGGGCATTTGACACGTTAATGTAAAGCCTCGACCATTTTTATCTCTTTTTACTTATCTATTCAAGCCTTAGCCCCAACTTCGGACTTTGACAGTCCCTAGACTTGAGCCCCCAAAACTCTTTGAAACAAGGTTAGTTTTTAGGAAGTAAGTTGCTTAACCCTGGCTAGGTTTTTTGTCCAATATTCTCAGACCTTATTGCGCCAAAGCTGTTTTTTTTTGTTCCAATTTTCTGGGTTTAATTTTTAGGGAAAGATTGTCGTTGCATTAAAAATATTCATATTCATAGCCCCCAACTTAGTTTTTGTCCAATTCGCTTCAGGCTTCAGCCCCAATCTTAGGGCATAGAAAAAAAATTACATAACATGTAAGCAAATAGTTCAGCCCCAACCACGTTATTTTGTCCATCAAATTTTATAGCTTAACAATATTTTAGACGGAATATAAAATTCTACACGTTGTAATGTATTGCTTTCTATATTTCAAATTATTTTATGATTCGGCTGTGGGGGGGGGCTTTAGCCCCTATAGCCACCCCCCTGGATCCGCTACTGCTCTTGGGTGAGATATTAGTCCAAAATCAAATTTTGGACTTATGTCCTACCGAGGTGGGACATAAATCCGAAACATTTAAGGGATAGAGGTTTTAGACCTATATACCACACTGTGCGTCGGTCGCTTCATGTGTTCACGACGCAATATCCGCTAGCTTTCATTCTGGCACCAGTTATAGTCTAAGAGCTGGCTACAAAAAAAGTGAGGCATCGGTACACAATTGATTTTTACTGGAGAGAATGATTTAGTGTAGCTGAGCACAAATATGCACGTCTGGTGGGCTGGGGGTCAAAGTTGTCAAATTTTGGTGAAAAAAAATTATAAAGTACATGGATTCTGATAACGCAAATGTATTGTGTCCATCTTCAATAAACGTGAAACAAAATGGCAGACAGTTTGGGAGAGGCTAAGTTGCCGGCAGACGTCGTTAAAGTTGTCAAATTTTGGTAAAAAAAAAATCATAAGGTACATGGATACCGATTTTTTTATTTTAATACTTACGTATATAGAGAGCAAAATCCAAAATGGCAGACGAAAAAGTAGAGGCTAACACCGTGGCAGACGTGTTTGAAAAGTGCACTGTTAAACCAGAAAAATTGCATTATTTCTGCCTCAAAAAATACAAACGAATATTTTTAAATGCAATTATCTTTAATTTAGCATGAACAATATAGTCGCAAAAGTTCATTCCCAAATCGCTAAACCGCCAATAGTTATGCAAGGTTGAATGTCAAAAATATCAATTTTTCACCTATAACTCGGAAAAGGTAAGTGCTATCGAAAATCATTTCATGCAAAACTTATATACCATGACCATTTTTTTCCTACGACTTACCGTTAAGAAGATATTGACATTTAAAAAATCTAAAATGTCGAAAAAGCTATTTTTTCACGTATAACCCCTAAACGGTTCATATTTCCGAAAACATATGAGTACAAAGTTTGTACATTGACTGACCCCCTACCAGACAACAATAATATTTTTTTCTTAAAAACAGAAATTTTCAAGATATAATTAATTTAAAGAATTCAAAAAGGTCAAAATTTCTGTTTTTTCCCTTTTTACTCTGAAATGTCAAAGATTTACAAAAAAATTTACGCTCAATTTATACATCGTAATATTCAGTACAAAAATATTATGACGGTATAAGAATCATCAGTGGCAATATATTACTGTTTTAATAGCGTTAAATGTCGAAAATAAAGGTTTTTCGCATATACGTACAAAGTTTATTCACAAAAGTGTTGTTATTTATTTATCGTATTTAACCAACAATATAAGGGTCCGCCATCTAACGTTTTTTTTTTTTTTCAACTAGTGCTTATTTCGTGAATGGTAACACGGAGACTTTTTTGATACAGCGTATATTTATAAAAAATTCAGGCAAAGGTGAAGAAATCGATTCGGAGGAAGATTCTGATTGGGTTAGTGAAGACCTAGAGTATGATGAGTCATCAGGTTCCGATTAGCAAATTTTACTTATAAAGGGTCCGCCAAATTACTTTTTTTTGAAAATGCATCATCAACATCGAGTGTAGCTTTGGCTGTGTGGCACGTAGCGCCGTCCTGTTGAAACCAAATGTTGCCAATATCCTCCTCTTCAATTTTTGTGAACAAAAATTCGTTCAACATGGCCCGATAACGATCGCCATTGACTGTAACGGCCACTCCTTGCAAACCACCAAACAGTGACTCGTTTTGGGTGTATCGTCTTTTCAATGTATGCGTGCGGGTTTTCTGTGCCCCAAATGCGACAATTTTGCTTGTTTACATACCCGCCAAGATCAAAATGAGCTTCATCTGAAAAGATCATTTTTTTTGGCAAAATCGGCAAAGTAATGTCGCAATATTTCCCAGCGTTGTTCAAGCGTATACACAACCATATTCGTTAAGCGGAAGGATAAAACTAATTATCTGTCAAATCAGACATGAGCTAAGTGTTACCATTCACGAAATAAGCACTAGTTGAAAAAAAAACGTTATTTGGTGGACCCTTATATTGTTGGTTAAATACGATAAATAAATAACAACACTTTTGTGAATAATAAAACTATTAATAATTAAATTGTGTACGTATATGCCAAAAACCTTTATTTTCGACATTTAACGCTATTAAAACAGTAATATATTGCGACTGATGATTCTTATAGAAAACCCGTCATAATATTTTTATACTGAATATTACGATGTATAAATTGAGCGTAAATTTTTTTGCAAATCTTTGACATTTCAGAGTAAAAAGGGAAAAAAACAGAAATTTAGACCTTTTTGAATTCTTTAAATTAATTATATCTTTAAAATTTTTGTTTTTAAGAAAAAAATAATATTGTTGTCTGGTAGGGGGTCAGTCAATGTACAAGCTTTGTATTCGTATGTCTTCGGAAATATGAACCGTTAAGGGGTTATACGTGACAAAAATAGCTTTTTCGACATTTTACATTTTTTTAAATGTCAATATCTTCTTTACGGTAAGTCGTAGGAAAAAAATGGTCATAACTTTTTTTTGGCGGACAGCATGGTCTACAAGTTTTGCATGAAATGATTTTCGATAGCACTTACCGTTTCGGAGTTATAGGTGAAAAACTGATATTTTTGACATTCAACCTTGAATAACTATTGGCGGTTGTGCGATTTGGCAATGAACTTTTGCGACTATATTGTTCATGCTAAAATAAAGATAATTGCATTTCAAAATATTCGTTTGTATTTTTTGGGGCAGAAATAATGCAATTTTTCTGGTTTAACAGTGCACTTTTCAAACACGTCTGCCGCGGTGTTAGCCTCTACTTTTTCGTCTGCCATTTTGGATTTTGCTATCTATATACGTAAGTATTAAAATAAAAAAATCGGTATCCATGTACCTTATGATTTTTTTTTACCAAATTTGACAACTTAAACGACGTCTGCCGGCAACTTAGCCTCTCCCAAACCGTCTGCCATTTTGTTTCACGTTTATTGAAGATGGACACAATACATTTGCGTTATCAGAATCCATGTACCTTATAATTTTTTTTTTACCAAAATATGACAACTTGGACCCCCCGCCCACCCCATTAAGCCTCTGAATCGCACTAGCAGACGTGCATATTAGTGCTCAGCTACACTAAATCATTCTCTCCAGTAAAAATCAATCGTGTACCGATGGCTCACTTTTTTTTGTAGCCAGCTCTCCGTCTATTAGATCTTATATGGATGTAAGGCAAGATCTTTCCTCAAAATTGTTTAGGTAGTGGACGGGCAGAGCCCACGTTGTTGATTTGGATGAATACTATCCAAAAGAATAAAAAATGTGTGTCATGAGGATCAGAGCGCGAATTTTGGAAATAAATTTCCACAATTTGTATACACTTTGTTGTAAGCCTTTGCATGGTGATTTGCCAAAGTATACTAATAAAAAGGCAAACACACTTCATTAGTTTGACAACTAGTTTGACAGTTATCCCTATCGAAAGTTCTATACCCCTATAATGTATAAAAAAAAACACTACTGTGAAAGGGCTTACATGCTTCAATTTGTTTAATAAGCACCTGGGTCTCTGAGTTTTATCACCTTTAAACACTTAAAGAACAAGATAACGCAATTTATCTATACCCATATTTTAATTGCTCATAAAACTTCAACTTACCAATTGAATTTACCGCCTCAAAAAATCCATTTCAATTCCACTCAACGGGATCCTATGACGTAGATAATATTTGTGAATCAAAAAATGAATCCGCCGCCAATAACAATAATATCTATATATCGTATGTATATTTTGTCCGCAAACATTTCAATATTTTTGCGTAAATATTTAATAAAACGCTCAATCCAGCTGTGAAAATATTCGACGATTAGCAAACTCTAAATATTTTATCAATTTTGATTTTATTAAAGATTAACATTTTATTTGCATCCGAAATTAGTTCACCGCGGGATGCTTTTAGCATATTCTATACTCTGCACCTACATATGCGTTTATGAAAGAGTTTAATGCAAACAAATAATTCATAATTCGCAACGGTAATTGCGCGTCCATTTTGTTTGCGAATCGAACACTGAACATAGCCAACCCTCACCATAGCATAGTGTTGTAGGTACGACCAGGAACTTAATGTTTTGCCTATGTACCTTTAGGTTTGTTGGCAAACGCATACACACATACATATGTATGTACATTGTACATATTTGATTAAAACAAATATTGGATGTGTCAAGTGTGTAAAATCAATGTGCCTATACTTCCGGTATCGATGCTGTTGAAAAGGTAAAGAGAGGAATAAGTGCAGATTTATTATTTTTTTTAACTGTTAAAGGTAGAATCAGTTACAGCGTTGCTTGCGGGTCAAACCACAATGAGTAATCAGGAATCAGGTATTCCACATTGAATTTTGTATTTTTTGTGTGCTTTATGGAAATGAAATAGGAATATGCTACCTTCCTACTATCTGTAAGCTGTCAGCTCTTTATCCTGTAGAATAGGTTGCACGAGCAGAAAAATCATCTGGCACCTTTTGGGGCTTTCGTTGACAACATACATATATGTACAGCACATACATAGATAAGAATTTCAAATAAATTATAAATAATCGATGAATTGCTGTTGAAACTGACGGGTCATATCTATACATTACCAATGTTTTTTATACAGTAAAATATTTCCCTAGTTTTGACCGCTTTCACACAAGGAAACTGAGTTGCCAGAAACTAGCTAGTTTTTTTGCGAGAAGGGTGTGAGGCGAGATTTGTTGTCTTCCTTTAACGCCCTTCTCGCCTACAAACACCCAGTTGCCGGCAACTCAGTTTCCTTGTGTGAAAGGGGTCTTTCCTTATAAAAACTGATTTAATTTAAACTCTAGCTATTTTTATTTTACATATAATTATAGGTAAGTACTTACATTATACAGGGTGATTAAGTTGGATCAAAGACAAGTTAAAAATCGTATATAGATCGAAATCGTATGGTTCGTACTAGACCCCCTGGTTTATTCACTTGCAGATTTTAAACTTTTCATGTGAAAACACGCAGAAGTAAAACTCCAATATCGAAAGGATGATGGGCAAATTTTTATGAAATCTGGTCGTTGGACAAACACTAATGAAATTGGTATCAACCCAGTAGGAATTATGTCCCTCGATGAAAAATTTAGGTAAAAACACCAATGAAGTCATCTAGTACTTTCGTGAAGGAGCATTGTGCACGTGCTATGATTTCATTAAATATGGGTATTGCCTTTTTCCTCACTTCATAACATATACCCTTTCTTTTACTTTGTACACAAATTGAACTCAAATCAATGCTTCCAGCTCAGTGTAAAATCACACGATGATTCTACCGATGAAGAGTAATGCATAGGTTCATGAGTTCGTGAATAAAGTTGGGTCATCTGCGTTGTTCATTCTTCTTCCAGAGAAAGAAACAAATTGAAATCAAAAGCATTGCCTTTCTTTATATCTGTTCCGAAAGTAAGATGATTTCAAAGATTCCAACATTGTCATGAGTTTGTGACCTTTTTTCGATTGCGGTGATTGCTTTTTGGTTTCGATCATAAACATTGCCCTTCCTATACCTGCCTGCAGAAATAAGATGATTTCCACAGTGGACAGTAATGCACAGTGTTATGAGTTTGTGAATTCAATTGGCTCGTCTACGACCAGTTGGAGTGTTCGACTTTAGAATAATAAAATTCACAGTATCTTCATTCTGTGATTTCTATAACATTCTATAACAACTTTTACGCATCACGCATGCGGGTTTTATTTGGAAAAAAACAAATGTTTAGATCAGCCTATCTGATTGTCATTATGATTTCCTTAAATTACAATTACATACACAACATTTTTCAACTAAGGGTAACGGTCTGGTGATGGCGAACAAGAAATTTCACTTACCTGTATCTAGTGATATCACTGGTAAATATTCATGGGTTTTTTCATCAAATCCAATTCAGATAAGATTAAACGTTTTAATGAGTGAGCATTCATGCCATTTTTCACCTGGTGAATAAGCAGCTTTAAGTTAACGAGTGATTTCACAGCTTAACATTCATTATATTTTTCATCACATATAATTCGCTTATGAATAAACTAGTTACCCCCACTTCGTGATTTCATTGGTAAAATTCACCTAGAAAATCACTTAATGACCATCTATGACAGCCGCCTCATGTTAAATTCACCGATGTTCTCATACCAAATTCATGGGGTGTAGCTTCCACTCATTGATGAAAAAGCTGGTGATTCCTTCACGAATTTTCTGAAATTTCTACTGGGAAATGAAAGGTGATGTTGAGCTTCTTACATACATAAGTGCAATATTTTCAAAATCGTACATGGGAAACCTGAGATATTTGAGCTTGGAGTTGGCGTTTGCAAACACCATATCTCACTTGTTTTTTCGAAGTAACTGTTCATAAACTTAACCTTTCATATAAAAGACGTAGGAAAATGATTTTATTGATTCAATATAGCTTTTAACGGCCTTTAGTCCATACAAATTGGCGTTTCGTCCCGGCGTTCTCACTTGGACTCTTCAGTTGGCAGTGAGGGCCTTTCAGTAGTATATAGAATGTGTATTATAAAAAACACTCACATGTAAACAATGCCAGGCCACGGGTAACAACATTTCCAACAATTCTTGATTAGAAATTCTAATTGGGTTGGATATAGTTCACAATTGATTTTCGCTGTAAAATTGATGTTAGCTGGACTGAACTTAATAAAAATTGCGTCTTGACAAGGCCCTCACTGTCAACTGAAGAGTCCAAGTGAGAACGCCGGGACGAAACGCCAATTTGTATGAACTAAAGGCCGTTAAAAGCTATATTGAATCAATAATTCAACAGGTCCAATTAAATAATGCTAAGTCTTCTACTTGGCTGATGTATTTCAGTAGTATATATTTAGAATTTGTATTATAAAAAACACTCATATGAAAATGATTTTAGTGCCAAATAAAAGGTAGTTGTCTCATCTTTCAAATAATATTAAAGTTAAAAAGCTACTCTTTATACGATTTGAGATATTAAGTTTTAAAGTCTTGAATAAAAACTTTTTAGCACTGGCTTAACACACCAATATCATAAACAAATTCAGTGGGGACGTAAACTTTTTTAGCACCATCGAGTAGCTATTTTTACGACCTTTAATTTAATACATCAGAAAATGTCCTTACCTCAATAAATACCTGCTTATAATCAATTGCTTGAAAATACACCTTATTATGCTTATAACGGGAAAAGTAGATTCACTGTTAAAAACAAAGGAATTATACAGTCTTAGCACTGGTATCGACGTATATTTTCACTCTAAATTTTAATCTACCTAATTAATTTAAATTAATTAAAAACACTTTGGTTCGGGCGATTATTCGGTCATGATTTATTAAAAAAAAAAAATTACCGAACCGGGGTGTATGGTTTAAGTTCTTATGTTTGATGGCCATAAATGTTTCTGCTACCATATAAGATGTGTTTGTACTAAAGGTCCCAATTAACTAACGATATCCAAAAACATAATAACGCATCGGGCAAACAACAAGTTCTATTGTGCCTTACCAGTAATAGAATTTAGAGATTACTTAAATATTTAAGTGTACTCTAAATAACGAACCATACCAATAATCAATTTAATAGTCAGCTATCCATGCTATCCGAAAAATGTTCGTATACATATAGCCGACTACAAAATGCAAAGTCGTGATCAGGGGCGTATACAGCTTTAGTTCTTAAGGGGGGTCATGCCAAAAAAAATAACACAAACTAATATTTGTTTAAAGTCAAGTGCCTTACATTTTTTTTTTTTTCATATTTTACTGTGCGTAGCTATATAAAAGAAAAGGGAAATAATCTCAATTAACTATACTAAAGGGTTTTCCAATAAGTTTCTCTTACTTTCGGTCAAAATATCCTCTTTTAATCAGTTACTACAGACAAATCATCATGGTGAGTTACAGCGTCGAGCAACACGTGCAAATGATGTTTTAGAGCAGTTAGAAGTTTTTCCCAATTTTGGTCGAAAAATCTTCTTTAGCGATGAGGCCCATCTTTGGATGAATGGGTACGTGAAGCAAAATTGCCGGATTCGGGACGACACTAATCCTCGCGAGATTTACGAGGTGCCAATGCATCCAAATAAAGGTTCTGTTTTGTGTGGATTTTGAGCTGGATGCCTGGAGACGTCATCGGTGCGTACTTCTTAGAAAATGATGCTGGCCAGGCCATCACCATCAACGGCGATCGCTATAGGTCGATGATCACCAACTTCTTGTGGCCTAAATTGGATGGTATGGACACTGAAGATATATTTTTTCAACAGGATGGCGCTACGTGCCACACAGCTTAAGACACAATCGATATTCTGCACGAGCGGTTTCATGGCATGGTTATCTCGCGCCGAGGCGACACGAGATCGTGTGATTTGACCCCTTTGGACTTTTTCTTGTGGGGCTTTCTTAAGTCGCAGGTCGTTGCGAATAAGTTTCAAACCACCTCAACCCTCAAAGACAACATAATCGATGCCATCGGTCAAATTCAGCCTGAGTGAGAATTCAGCCAAAGTCATCGAAAACTGAACCTTTCGAATCCGCGCCACCCAGCGAAGACGGGACGGCCATTTGATCGATGTTATATTACTGTAATAGGGCTCTCAAATAAAGATAAAACCTTATTGATATCTTGTTTTATTCAATTTTAAAATCGACCCGCCCTTAATGGGAAACCCTATAATACATTACCGTTGTTAGAAATAAGTTAAAATAATTTAAAATTGTTCATATCCTGGAAAAAGATATCGTACCTTAACTCATTTAATTTCAAAACAGTTAAGAATCAAAAGTCGGCGTGAAATAGCAGACTACGAATGTAATACTAAATTTTCACTACGCCAAGTTAGGCAATTTCGTTGAAAATATATATTTCGAACTGCCAAAGCCAATTCAAAATGAAATGAGCTACCTATACAAACAAATTAACAAATTTAAGACAAAAACACTTTTTTGGTATTTGCAAAATTAACTCGTTTTTGGTTCCAAAGAATATTAAAATAAACAACTGAGTCGAACGAACCTTTATTGGCTGGACCAGTGACCACGCTCTTCGTTTTTATTCCTGACTGTTACATTTTTTATTTCAGCAACAGCATACAGCAATCTCCAGTTGCCTGACCAAAAAAAATCAGTTTAGCTAGCTGTCAAAATACTGAGGAAAAAAATTTTTGGATTCGCTTGATCATTTGTTTTGAATTTTATTCAGAATTTATTTTAATCCTATCAAAGTTTTTATTTCAGCGAATTGAAGTTGCAGGAAAAATTAGTAAAATTTCATAGATACTGTGCACTGTTTTCTGTTTCTTAATTTTAGCAAATAGATATCTATAAATATTCACTACTGAAAATGAAAACAATAGCTCTGATTTTCAAAAATGACCACTTGTGTAAATTGCTCTTTTTACGATAGTGGAAAAACTAAAATACATTACATATTCGTATTATAATTGAATACAAAGATTCGTTTTCGTTGCGTTTTAAGAAAAGTGTGAACAAATTTCACGAGTGATTTTGATATGCCTCTGATTTGGAAAAAATGTATGTCTCTTAGACTGCCACCGCTGGAAAACTGAAAATAAATATGTACATCAAATATACCTAATCTTTTTATCTTTCTTACCAGTAAGCCTTTCTGATAAAAATAATGGACAAAGTTGTTAAATTCTACGAGCCTAGTCGCTTTTCGTCAATAATTCCATCCGACTGGTCAAACGGTTCACCGCAAGGAGTTCCAAGAAATCTCCTTTACCATAGTTATTGGCTTTTGCATTATGGGATTCATAGGTTACTTTGTAAAAGTAATCCACATCCAAATCAAAAACAATATTGTTCGATCGTAAATGTTGAATAAGTGCAAACAAAATCCTTTCATAATAGGTTTTCATCATAGTTTTATATATTTATGTCTTTTATCGTTAACATTAATATTTTTTGGTTAGAATAACTATAAATCTAAAGTGATCACTTTTTTGCTTTTAAAAATAAGCTGTCATACAGAAATCAAACAAAACAATTTTTGTATGTGTTCTATAATGTGTTTAAAGATTTTATTTTCAGAAAAAAAAATGTTCTTTTTTTGAAAAGCCTATTAGTTTTTACTTTACTGAGTGAAAATTTGGTAACAACTCCGCACTTTGATTTCTGTTTGGTTTAACAGGTTTTGGCTGTCATCTCAAAACGGAAACTAACCTATGCATATATTTAAAGATTTGAATGTATTATCATATGAGAAGTTTGTTGTTGTGTTAAATTTCTTATTGAATTGAAGTTACCAACATTCAAATTCTCTATTGAATTCTAAATTATCAATCGAAAATCCTACTAGCTTTCTAAGTAACCAAATTTCTTTTTTTTTTTCTATGTGGTTACTAAATAATTATTTCAGTGACCCCCCCCCTGTATACGCCGTTGGTCGAGATTTGTTTGCCTTGAGTTGTATTTTTTTTTTTTTTTTCTAAGAAAAATATTTAAAATAATATAAATATAAACTGCAAATTACTGTATTATAACGAACAATTTTGCCAAAAATACTTTCAGGTAACCTATCCGGTTTTTGTTGATCAGAAACTTATGGATATGAATCTATCTTAGGGCCCAGTTATAGCTATCATTGGAAATCATCATTGAAAATATTAGTTGTCAATTTTAAGAGATTTTGAAGAAAAAAGATATGATTATTTTGATGCCAAAGTAAAGCTAATTGACTTAATATTTATTTCTAGGTAAAAAAAAATCCATTTTGCACAACTTTTATCATAAAATGACTTTTAATTTTTCAATGATGAACTACCTTACCAATGATCATTGAGAAAATTAAAAGGTGCGTTATGGGGAAGATGTGGGTCAAAATGAAATGTAAGCTATATTTCTGCATTAAAATATTCAAAGATTAACCTTTCCAAGGGTCTGAAAATAAACAGCTAACTTTTTCAATGATGGTTTCCAACGAAAGCTATAACTGGGCCCTTAGATAGGCGATCGTATCGATTCTTGATCGCGGCCATTTCCATTCACAGAAGCTGTCTGTTTGGCAACAAATGTAGTAGCTAATGTAATACAGCACTGACAAGTTAAGGACGTGTTTTAATTTGGTTATTGACTAACACACAAATTAACTTGTCTCTAAAGTTAAACGTGGCGTTTATCTGAACGCTTTAGACACGCTTTAAATTGTTTATGCTTTTAAGTTTGTCCCTACGTACGAGTAACTATGTACACCTTTTAATCTATTATATACAAATCTCGTGTTACGGTGTTTATGGTCGAACTCCTTCGAAATGGCTCGACCGATTTTTATGTAATTTTTGTGTAATTTGTGTGTATATTTGGTTAGCATGGGAATAGGTCGTAAAATATATTTCATACCGCTAGATTATAAGGGTGGTCATTGAGCGTTCCGCTACCCAACGAGATACGCCATGAAATGCTTGGTTGCACCAATATTTCTTAAGTGCTCTTCACCGATATAGCGCTGCAACATTTTATTCTCAATATAATAAAGGGTGGTTAAATTTTAAGGTCCGATGTTGGGCTCCTAACCTTTAGCACCTAAAATATATGGGATATTCGCAAAAAAAGTATGCAATCTAAAAGGTCAAAAAAGGTCAACTATAGTTTCAGAAATTGGTCAGCCATAGAAAATTTTTAATCAAGAGTTACATTTTATCAAGGTCACCAACTATTTATGGCACCTCATTTATGGGATATTCGCAAAACAAGTAAACCGTTCGAAAGGCGACCGGCTCGTGATAAGAGGTCAGCTAGTTTCAGTAATTGGTCAGCCATAGTTTTTTTTTAATGAATTTTTAAAGTTTGGTTCAAGGCCACATTGTAAGACTTTTAGCACCTCATTTATAAAATTTATACAAAAATGAGTATGCCGTCTAAAAGGTCAATAATTGGTCAAAAAATGTCAGCTAGTTTCAGTAATTGGTCCGCCATAGATTTTTTTCAATAATTTTTTTAGTTTTTGTTTAATTGAATTTTTAAAATTTATTTTTTCAAGGTCGTATAAGACTTTTAGCACCTCATTTACCGAATTTTCAAAAAAAAGATACCATTTGAAGGTTAGTAAATCCTCATAAAAGGTCAACATGTTTCAGAAATTGGTCAGCCATAGGTTTTTTTTAATGAATTTTTAAAGATTGGTTCAAGGTTACAGTATAAGAGCCTTCATTAAAAAAAAACATATGGCTGACCAATTACTGAAACTAGCTGACCTTTTATCACGAGTCGTTGGCCTTTCAAATGGTATACTTATTTTGCGAATATCCCACAAATGAGGTGCTAAAAGTCTTATACGACCTTGAAAAAATAAATTTTAAAAATTCAATTAAACAAAAACTATGGCTGACCAATTACTGTAATTAGTTGACCTTTTATGAGGTCTAGGTAACCTTTCAGATGGAGTATTTTTTTCGAATATCCCATTAATGAGGTGCCAAAAATAGTTGGTGACCTTGAAAAAATGTAACCCTTGATTAAAAATTTTCAATGGCTGACCAATTTCTGAAACTAGTTGACCTTTTTTGACCACTTACTGACCTTTTAGATGGCATACTTTTTTTTGCGAATATCCCATATATGAGGTGCTAAAGGTTAGGAGCCCCGATGTTGATTTTGAATAAAACACAAATTATTTAAGAAAATAATTGTCATTTCTTTTTATTATGATAATATTGGTATGGTTCAATTATGTATGGAACAAAATATTGGCCAAATGGCCACCGAAAATTCGGCGGCACACCTCCTTCCGATGTTTCAAATTTTCTGAGGCATAATTAAGGTTCTATGCCGTTAATGTGTCGAATTATCTCATCCTTTAGCTCTTGAATTGTTGCTAGCTTATCGACGTACACCTTTTCTTTCAAATAACCCCAAAGAAAGACGTCCAACGGTGTCAAATCACATGATCTTGACGGCCAATTGACACCGCCACCACGTGAGATAACACGACCATTGAATTTGTCGCGAAAAAGAGCCATTGTTTCGTGAGCTGTGTGGCAAGTGGCACCGTCCTGTTGAAACCACATATCGTCCACATCCATATCTTCCAATTCGGCCAATAAAAAGTTCGTTATCATCTCACGATAGCGAACACGACGACGAGTTGAGGTGGACGGCAATATTTTCTGCAGTACGAGCTGTACGAGCATGCACTGGTGTTTTTACATCTCCTACAGACCCGGTTTTCTCAAACTTTTGCACGATTGTTCCGATTGTACGCACATTTGACACGAAGGGCACGATATGCATTTTGATTTGAACGCCCATTTTCTTAATAAGCCTGAATAACTTTGACGCGTTGCTCGATTGTGGTTCAAATTGAGTTAGTCTGAGATTGAGAAATGTCAAATGAAATGCAGAAAAAAACTTGACGTTTAGGTGTGGTTCACACTCAACATCGTCTTTTAAAATTTAAGCATCCGTTACAAGCCATTCATTGCAAGCAGCATACGCGCCAAACACACTTTCGTTTAAATCGTTGCACTGCTTCTATTTTATCGATTAACGATTGTTCTATTTTATCGATCAAATTTGATCACTTTTATCCATCAAATTCGATCAATTTTATCGATCGCTAAGAAATTGTCTAGAAATAATAGAAAAGAAATATTTGATATGGCAGAACAACATTTGCCGGGTCAGGTAGTATAATATGTGTATCAACAATGCTTAATTTCCTTTCAAAACGATTCAGTATTGAACCAATTTAATTTGAAGAAAATTCAATATTGACTTTACATGAAGAATCATTCTGAATGGCTGCAATGGCATTTGTTTTTTTTTTTTTTTTATTTATCAAAAATGGCTCAAACTCCATGATTCAAAGTTCGTGACTGTAATGTTAGTGTTTTTTTTTTTTAGAAAACAGAATTTCAAGTTTGTGTCAAAAATAAATTCTTTTCAACGTTTTTTTTTTTGAAAATTGGCTTAATTTATTTGTAGTTCAATTACAAAATGCAAGTGACCTCAACTCCAGAAATAATGGCGTTTCTTCCAGGTATAACAGTGGGCTTTTCCGTCAGTCTGTTTTACCCTGCTATGACACAAATTTTGGTCGATGTTAACGGACTCTTATGAAAATCACAGCAAGAAAATACTGTGAATTTTATCATTTTATTAATAGGCTGACTCAAGAGTCCACTGTTACACCTGGGCGAAAAACAATTATTTCTGGATTTGAGGTCACTTGTACAATTAAATTGAATTATATTCATTCACTTAAAACCGAAGTAATTTTTATATTTTCAAATTTCAAATTTCTTTATCTTTATTATATTACTTCATTTGTATTTTAACATGTTTTTAAGCGGCTAAAGTAATTTCATTACAATTTTGCACAGAAGTACTTTTCATCAGAGAATTACAAACAATATAATAATAATAATTTTAACTATATGCCTGTAAGACCTCAGGTCTTTTAAATGCAATGCACGGCACTAGTTAGAAGAAATAGAAGGAGAGGAAAGATTTTTGTCGGCACAGTAAAAAAATGGGCACGACTGGATCGCACAAAACTTGCTCTTGTAGCTACCAACTTTAACGTAGCTTGAAATAGTCAACGTTCATATGTATTGGTTCCATAAAATTATGATATAATTAAAAAAAAAGTTTTAAAAACAATAAATGGTTACTATGAATTATTATAAATTAGTTATTTTAATAGCTAAAACAGAAAGAGCTCAAAAAAAAGTATGCCATCTGATTTGTTTAATAATTGTGAATTTATGAAAAACAAAATTTTAAATCATTAGAGCGGTTATTTTTTTAAATTAATTTTGTATATAAAAAATTTTTATAAAAATTCTTGAACATTTTTTAAAACAAAATTTGGTATGCTTATTTTTAGTATTTAATAAAATACAATTTTTCACAAAATCAAAAAAAAAATTTTGTTGTCCGTTTTCAAGATATTGAATTTTCAAAAAAAAAATTTCAATATTTTTTTAAAAGTCCAAAAATTATTTTTTCGAAAATTTTTATATGCCAAATTGTTAAAATTGTAAGCGGCGTTTTGTATAAAAATTTTGGTTGCAATCAGTGTAGTAGTTAACGAGAAATTTGATACCGATTCGGTGACTAACAACTCGCAACCATTCCTGTGAGCGCCTGTCGACAGGAATGGAAGGGATCTACAATTTGCCGTCAAGCACTTATTCGTGACAAGTGATACTCTTGGAGGATTTGTCAATTCCTCACAAGAGGCAGTAGCCCTGAAAAAAAACTTTTTAGTTTTTAGGTGGACGAGGCTGGGAAGCGAACCCAGACATCCAGCCAGACAGTCGAACGCACAAACCATTACGCTACGGTGGATTGAGAATGAGATTTTAATTATCTCTTTTTTTCATTGGTGGCATCCAGTTGAAGCTGGGGAATATAGAAAAGAGTGCTACCTAGACTGGGGCTCCAACCCGCACGTCCAGATAAGCAGTCAAACAAATTACAAAATTTTACAAAAAATAAACTTTGTCAGATAAACAGATCGGCGACAAAATTAATGTTTGTTTAGTAGATACATACCTGTTTTTGACATTTGTCTACTTACTTTTAAGAATTTAGGAAAATTCTCTAAGGCTCTACTTAAGCCCTAAACCCACAAGAGAAATAACATTTCAATCAATGTATTTTACTTTTAGGGCTTTTAGGTGAAGTAAAGTGCATTTTTGTTATTTTTTTCGGTTGTCTATTTTTTTGTATTCAAATCAAATACCAACTACATAATCATTCTCAGCAAATCTTAATGTCTCTACCATTTGAATGCCTGATTAAGCGATTCAACTCCCACTGTGATTCTGATTTGAATTTCTCATATATGGCCTATCATAAGCAGAAATAAGCTGTTTAACCACTCGAAATATAGCAAATAAACAAAAGAAAAGAAGCGTGTACACATCAACATATCATCAGATCAAAGTTTCCATCAAATCCCAGATCCCGTATCATCATCATCAGACTTTAACTGAGTTTAACTATCGTCGTTGTTGCCAAAAAACGAAAAAAGAAATAACTTTCATGTGATGTATTATAAAATACTCATCATATGATAGCAGGTAACCTGCTGAAATCTGATACCTTATGACATTTTGAGTTCCATCGTGTCTGTTACACATTGTTGTAAGCTGTTGACTCACATCTCTCAATTGAATCTTATAGCTCTTAAGCATAAATATGTTATCCGTTGGATATAGCCCCCGCACTTAGCAAAGCTCTTAGCCTCTGTGACTCTGTGCGATGTGACTCTTTCAATTCAAGTTTCCATAATCAAATTCGCAATCATCTTATCCATTTAAATTCCATATAAACCCTACTTTTTTCCGCCAGCAAGGAGAACATGACTTAGACAGTTGTAGACACCAGGAATCATGAGGAAGAGTATATATACGAATGACAGGATAATACAAAAAAAATTATATATCAACCCAATCCTCAGCGAGAAGTTAACCCCTTTCGCTGTCCTCATTCTCATTCTATATAAGCAGATACCATGACTAAGTGACTCTGACTGTTGTAGGAAAACCCCATAAGTTGGGTCGTCGCAATGGAGTAAAGGAGCATGAACTTTCATCCTGCTTATGGATGATGACATTTTGATTCCTGCCTTTTTATTTTCTTGGTTGCTGTTTTTTTTCTGCTGCTGATGTTGATCCTTTTTGGAGGATTTATGTTTCATTCCTTTTTTCCTTTGATTTTTTTTGCTTTTCCTTATGTTACATTGTCGCGGCGCTGTTTCATTTTTATATGAATCCTGTCACATATTCGTTTTGGATTTCAAGATTTCAAGAATCTGTTGACGAAAAGCTCAAATCGTAGGAGTTCCGGTCGGTGGCAAGCGCAATATTATTAATTGAGTGGATTGGAATTGGATTGAGTAAGATTAAAAATAAGTGTGATCTTTGATGAGTGAGGAGATGTTTGTCAACAATCACTTAAGAAATAAAATGATTCTCTATTTTAACGAAAAGTAAAGTTTTAAGTTCTAAAACCAGTATTTGCGCTGTAAAATTGAGGGGTGGCAACAAATTATCTTGAAATTCCGATTTTCTTTAAGAAAAGTCAGTAAAGAAAAATCTTCCAAATGAGCTTGTGATCTTCTTCACAGGTTTTGCACGCCTTCATTATGGTATTGGTGGTCTGCCGCCCGCCAGTCCTATATCTCAGAAACCACTGATACTAAGGAGTAAGTAGACTTTTGTTGAGACGCCTGCGTGCTTAGCCAATATTGCGAATTTAAAGTTTCCAACTAAATAAGTTGTAGCTACTGATATTAGAGAGGGGGTCGAAAATCGCCTGTCTGGGCACCTACGTTATCACTTATCAGGTTCAATCCATATAACAACTTAAACCGATTCTAGGTATACGTATACGTACTTTAAATCTTTAATCCATTATGAAATTGCTTTAAGGCTTTATGTTTTTTTTTTAAACTGCTGCGGTTTTCAACAACAACTGTTTGTATAAATACCCAGTTGAAGTGAAATATACTATAGAAACACATACATATAAGAACAGCTCACATCAAGCCATCATTGACAATTTGTACGGTCATAAATCAAGATCGTGGACGCTCGATGAAATGGCTGCCATTAAAATGTATTTGTTCCAAGTGCTATTTGATATAGGGAGACAAATATAACAATGACAACGAAGTATACCTACTATGGGGCTGTTTAGCTCCCATACGTAGAAAAAAAGCAAACAATTTTAATGGGAAAACAAAAGTTGAAGGTCTACACTTATATTTGCTGAAATTAAACTTAAGTCTTTTATGCAAAACAAAAAATGCGTTATCCATTGACGGTAGGGTATAACAGACTGACTGAAGACGAAGAGCCCACTGTTATACCTGCGCGAAACACAATTATTTCTGGAGTTGAGGTCACTCTTGTACTTTTTAATTGAATTATATTCATTCACTCCACTTGCAACAGAATAAATTTCAATATTTTTATATTTAAATTTCTTCATCATGTTGTTATACATTGACTGTAGTTACTCAGTAACTATTTGGAAATGCAATGGTTGCTTATTTATCATATGAGGATTTTAATGGCTTAATCTATGGTTAACCAAACGATTACGTATATGATATAAAAATTAACATTTTGCCATTAAAACACCTGCATTTGTCAAATGTACAGTGTTTCCAATACAAAAAGCTCAAATTGGATCACCATTTACCTTTATAAAGGGTTTTCCAATAGGGACGGGTTGATTTTGACAGCTCGTGGCGGCAATATTATTTCTTTTACTTTCTGTCAAAATATTGTCTTTTAATTAGTTACTAAAGACAAATCATCGTGGTAAGTTACAGCGTCGAGCAACACGTGCAAATGATAAAACTTTATTATCAAAATTCAGCTGATCCCAATTTTGGTCGAAAAATCATCTTTAGCGATGAGGCCTATTTTTGGATAAGTAGGTACGTGAATAAGCAAAATTGTTGGTTTAAGGACGACACCAATCCGCGCAAGGTCACGAGGTGCCAATGCATCCAAATAAAGTTACTGGTTGGTGTGGATTTTGGGCTGGAGGCGTCATCGATCCGTACTTCTTCGAAAATGCTGCTGGCCAGGCCATTGCCGTCAACGGCGATCGCTATAGGTCGATGATCACCAACTTTTTGTGGCCTGAATTGGATAATATGGACACCGAAGGTATATGGTTTCAACAAGATGGCACCTCGTGCCACACAGCTCAAGACACAATCGATATTCTGCACGAGCGGTTTCATGGCATGGTTACCTCGCGCCGAGGAGACGTGAATTAGCCACCAAGATCGTGTGATATGACCCCTTTGGACTTTTTCTTGTGGGGCTTTCTTAAGTCGCAGGTCTATGCGAATAAGCGGCAAACCATAATCGATGCCATCGGTCAAATTCAGCCTGATTTATGCACCAAAGTCATCGAAAACTGGACCTTTTGAATCCGCGTCACCCATCGAAGCTACAGCGGCCATTTGAACGATGTTATATTTCACACATAATGTAATTGATAGGGCTCTCAAATAAAGATTAAACCTTATTGATATCTCATATACAATTTGTTTTATTCGACCAGCTTTAATCGCCCCGCCCTTAATGGACAAGCTTGTGGAGTTGGCAGGGCAACTTTCACCTAGAATAATGGGACCAACGCAGTAATTTGCATTTTTGTTTGCATTTTTTTGTTTGAATTTCTATTCCTGACTTTGCAGTTCATTAAATAGTAACATAAGGACTTTATAATTTGGCCCTAGCCTATTCTAAAAATGCAAACATTTGAAGCCTTTACATACTGCAAATTTCTAGCATGCTTGGTTGCATGCGAGATACACCATGTACATAACTTCACTGTGAAGTTAGCAGGTCACTCGATTACACCCACTACTTAATGAACTGAAAAATTGGGAATTCAAACGCACAAAAAAAACTGCAAATTACTGCGTTGGTCTCATTACTCAGAATTCGTTATAAACCTAAAGCCGGATCCACACCTGTGTCGTGTGTTGTGTTGTGGAGTGGTGTGTCGCTGTCACTCCATATATTTTATAAGCCACACTGCAATACAACACACGACACAAATATGTTTCTACGGATATGAAATACATTGTATGAAGCGATAGCGACACATGACTCCACAACACAACACACGACACAGGTATGGTTCTAGCTTAAGTGCGATGGAATTTCTTGATACTAGGCGTGTTTTTTTAGTGCCCTCTATATAAGCTTATAAAAAATGCACATGTAAAATACAACAACAAATACGCTTAGTTCGCGGCGATAAACATCTCTGCTTAAGAATTAACCTTAAATAAAAACAGTGCTTCCATACACTAATTTCTTCGTTTATCCGATGAATACTCAACAAATGTCAAAAATTCATCCAAAAATTCATTAATTTGGCAGAAATGGATCTTGAAGCACGAGTCGAATGATCGAGAAAAAGATGAAAGAAAAAAAGGTAAAACCCAAACATTTTATTTATTTATTAAAATATAATTATTAATTTAAATTAAATGTTACTTTCCAATAAATAAAAGAAGGACCTGGTCCAGGGGGCAGCCGTTCCTTTTAATTTATCAAAATTCTAACGAAATTTAGTTTAATTTTTTTTTTGTTGACAAACATTTGACAGCCAAAATGTCAGAAAATGTCATTTTATATCAGTGCTGCCAAATTCTTTTCTGAAACAATGATAACCGTTTGTTTGTGCCATTATTTCTTAAACTAACACAAAAGGGCACTAAAAAACAAGCCTACTGTCAAATTAATGTTTGTGGTCAAAATGACTTTCATACTTTTCTTCAACACCTCTGCATCGAAATTAAAAATTGAATTTAATTCACTCACCAAAGTATATGGATCTAACGAGTGGAATTTTAAGCATTTTCATGAGAAATTATGTGTGCATAAGTTGACAATTGTTGAGAAAGTGCAAGTGGTTTAGATTTAATTCCAATTTAAAGGTCATTATGTCCCACTGTAAGACTTTAATAAATAGTCGGACTTTGCAATGCGTATAGTTTTACGTAACACATCGACATCACATTGTGTGCAAATAATATTCAGCTGATGTTTTTTTTTTTTTTTTCAATGAATTTTCAGAAAAAAAAACTCTCATAAGAGTAGTACCCAGCTATCGATGATTCGATGATGGTGAAGCAAATGAAAAACTACTCTCTGTGACCTTAAAGTGGAAAATATTTTTCCATTCGTAAGAGTCCTAGCAAAATATTTACCTTTTGCAGTCCTACGGCCAGGTGACTCTATAGGGTTGTAGCCCGTGGGATGTGTTTAGGGGCATCCGTATTCTGTATACTGAAATGGTGGGCATTGCATTGTATTGTATTGACGGCATCATCGTCGTTGCCGTTGGTGGCTTGTTGATGATAAATTACTGAATTCGGATCACAAGAACGCCATATCGTCGCACCTCACACAAATATCCAATCCGATTCACATATTTGAAGATAACCATTACGCGACCAACAGGCCCTTTTTTATGACAATTTTTTTTTTTAAGTTTGTTTTGTTCTTCGCCATCTGGAATATAGTTTTTATTCAGATATGAACTTTTCATTAGATTTTGTATTAGGGGCTTATTGCGAGAGTCTTTTCGACTTTTTTTCGATTCTATCAAATTTGAAATTAGTATCGCCTTACTCAGTAGACTTTTTGAATAGAATCGATTTTCGAAAATAGAATATTAAAAGCTCTCGACTAGAGCTTTAGACTGAAATTTCAAATCTCCCCAAGAGTTTTAGAAAATAAATATAGTTTGACGAAAATTTGACGTTTTTTTGATGAATAAATAGTTTTTCTTCAAAAAAAATAATATTTCATACTGCGACTAATTGCAAAAATGAACTCCGGTCCTTTGGAATTTAGACATTGGATGAAAATATGCAGACATACATTTGTATAATATTATTATGGTGTATACATGTTTATGATAACGTGGTAGCTTCGCAGACTCCTTTAAGGGTGCAGTGGTGATTTGTGCATCTTCAAAATGCACTTTCTCCAAAAGCCTTAATAACAGTTATAACAACTTGAAAAATCATTTCGCAGTTGAATGTAAAGCTCCTCTGTACCAAATTTGACATTGCAGCTTTTTGCAAACGGAAGGACATTGAAAAAATTGTTGGACATCCATATAAATATCAATAAATACATCAGCATCAACTATTAAGACTTTTGGAAAAAAGTGCATTTTATGATGCATTTTAAAAATGCATAATTTCAAAAGAATGTACAAGAAGTATATAAAAATCTTTAAAAACAATGTATTATGGTAGAAAATTTTATACTGCAGCACATGTTAAGATGATTGAGCATCTTGAAGGAAGGACAGCAAACATGGATGACGATATGAAAGTTCATATTATATTATAGGTTATTATAGGTTTAAACAAAAATTTACACAAAAGTCGATCAGAAATTCTTGATCGAAAAAAATTCTATGTAGTAGATAAAAATTGATTCTAATAGAAATTCGCAATACCGATGATAGACTATAAGTCTATTCGACTTAAAGTCTATTCTGAATAGACTCTCGACTAAGCCCCTTAATATCTATACAACAGAAGGAAAGTGTCAACTTGATTTTTGACTTATTATGGTAGGACTGGCCACGAGAAGACATCACTCGGCGAGACTTTTGTAAGTCTTGTTTCGGCCTCGTTGAAATCGAAAATTTGCAGTCTCGCCTCGGTCCCGTGTCGGTCTTGTATAATTAAGTCTCGTCTCGGTCTCAGACTCGCCTTTTTAACAAGAAAATTTAAAATTGCAGGCTCGCCTCGGTCTCATCTCTGTCTCGTCCCAGAAAAATACGATTTCAGGGCAACTTCTTGACTAATGGAACGAAATAATCTCGATACGTCAAAATATATTTTGTCTCCCAGCGATGCCATTTAATTTTTTTTAACAATTATTAACTTGTGCAAACAAACAATTTAAAATCGTTGCCTTAAAAAAAAATTGTATCCATCTAAAATTTTGAAAACTTTTTTAGGAAAAAAAAAATTGGAACGCCAATTTAAATTAATATGCAGGCAAAACTTAAATCGAATGATATTCAGTCATCTTGTAACCTTTTTGCTCAGATCTTTGAAACGTCATATTACTGTGACATTATTCCAAATATTGATAGATTGTATTCTGATATTGTTCCTGTAAATGATTTTTCTTTATGAAATTTTTCAGAACAGTAAATTTTAGAAAATTTAAAAGAGATCGATGTTACAAAAAAATCTGGTTATGATATGATTCCCCCTATTCTTTTATCAAATTGTTCCTCCTCACTTAGTAATGTACTGCGTCTTATTTTGAATAAGTCCCCTGAAACTGGGACTTTCATTGATGAATCGAAGATATCTTTTATAGATCCAGTATTTAAGAGCGGTCCTATGCACTTAGTGAAGAACTACAGACCAATTTCCAAACTGACTGCCATACCCAAACTTTTTGAAAAAATAGTCACTCAAAGACTAAATTTTGTTGTTAAGGAAATAGTATCCCCCAAATAACATGGTTTTATAAAAGGAAGGTTGACTTATACAAATCAAATTTTTGTAGTGGTCATATGGAAAAAGGTACACAAGTTGATGTCCTATACACTGATTTCGTTAAAGCATTTGATCGAGTTCATCATGATCTTCTCTTGCAAAAGGTACAAAAGTTAGGATTGAATGAACTGTTCCTTAAATGGTTGAGATCTTATTTATCTTACAGAAAACAGGCTGTTAAGTTAGATAATTGCGTCTCAAACCTTATAGAGGTTGTGTCGGGTCTTCCACAAGGAAGTCATTTGGGACGACTACTTTTCATTATTTTTACTAATGATTTGCCTTCTATTTTGGAATACTGCAATTGTTTGATGTACGCTGACGATGTTAAACTCTTCTTAGCAACATCATATACACCGCAGCAACGAAATATAATATAATATACGGCTGTAGGTGCGGGATTCTTATCAAAAACCCTCAATTTAGCAAAATCTTATAGACTCCCCGACTACAGCAGTGTCTTCCAAGCTGAGGTTCTGGCAGTGATTAAGGGTGCCGAGCAAATATTAAGATGGCGATACCAGAGCTGATATCACTTTTTACATTAACAGCCAGGCGGCGATCAAGGCCATCTCTGCCACAGAAATCAAATCCAAACTGGTTTCATGCTGTCGTGAAGAGCTAAGAGTTCTTGCCACACAGCACAACATCAGACTCTGTTGGGTCCCTTGACACTGTGAAATTGAAGGTAATGAAAAAGCCGATGAACTGGTAAGGACTGGTTCATTGTTAGATCCAAGCCTTACAGACTCCATTGTTAAAATTCCATTCTGTTCCATTAAACAGGCGATTACCAAGAAAATAGTGGAACTTACCAATAACAGGTGGAACTCACTTGCAACTTGTACCACTATAAAGAATCTGTGGCCCAGCTACAATAAGAAAAAAAAAAGACAAAATTATGAACCTGAAAAAGAGATCCCTGCATCTTCTGATAGGAATTATCACAGGACATAATCTCTACGGGTATCATAAAAACAAAATGGGACTCAATACTGTAGACCTATGCATAGGCTGCGGAGACGAAGAAGTAGAGGAGGACACCCTTCACTACCTAGGTCATTGTCCGGCACTCTGCAACATAAGGAAAACATTTTTGGGTAGCTACTTCTTCAACGATTTAGCAGAAATCTCGAAGTCAACAGATAATAACATCTTAAATTTAATGAACTTCATCAACGCCTCGAAATGGCTCGATGGTCCATAGGATTTCATAGGTTATTTATTTTAAAGGGATGGTCCAATCCATCGGGGTATCACAGAGGATCAACATTGATCTAAGTGTGACGGGAACAAGATCTACCGGCAGCCCATCTACCTAACCTAACCTAACCTAGCAACGTCATCAATTCCAGATTGCTAATTGAAGTAATTTGATATAAATAATTATTTAAAGTGGTGTGAATATGAACTAAATTATTCTAAATGTTAAATCTTTAGTGTAACTAGATCAAACACATTAATTGAATTTGAATATAAACTCTATGACATTAGTCTTCTCCGAGTCAACTCAATTAATGATCTTGGTGTGCTTTTTGACTCAAAGCTTGACTTCAAATCTCACATCGAATACGTTGTTTCTAAAGGTATTTCACTGCTGGGTTCTTTGAACACCAGCGATTTTAAGGATTCTTTTACTTTGAAGACTTTATTTATGTCTATAGTTCTGTTAGTTTTGGAATATTGCTGTGTCGTTTGGTCACCTTTTTATAATAATAATATATTGCGAATTGAAAGGATTCAAAAAACATTCACGTGTTACGCTTTACGAAAGTTTAATTGGGTTGGATCTTTACCGGATTATAAATCACGGTGTCGCAGACAAGTCCAAAGCATTTTGTTTGTCAAAGACGTTTTTGATAATCAAATTCGGTCCACTGAATTGCTTTCCCTAATGGCCTTTTATGTCCCGATACGGATTTTTATTTTATATTGCCCATCATAGAACCAATTATGCGTTAAATAAACCAATAACGCGTTCTCTAAAATTATTTAACATGGTATATAGTGATATTGATCTTTGTATGAAGATGAGATTGTCTTCAGAGAAAACTTCTTCAACTATGTAATTTATAAAATAAAAATAATAATTTTTGTATTTCTTTTTGGTTTATAATCCATTGACACTCACTGTAGATAATATGTAAATAATTTGTAAATTCTTTTTTTTTATGTTTTTAATTATGTTTGTAATCAGCAGATCCTTGATCAATCGATGAAATAAATAAATAAATAAAACTTTTATTTCAAAAAATTTGATTTAGAAATTGATTGAAAAAAACATTACTTATTTTATTTTTTTTTGCTTCCAATTGTGTTGTTATAAAAAAACGATTAAATAAAAATATAAAATATTGTGCCCTCTTATAGACACAATCTTTTAATAATTAAGAACACGAATTAATTTAATTTTAAGTATAATAATTATAATCTCTATTAAATTATTTGTTCTTAAGTTTTCAGTTAGTTTTAAGATTTAGTTTTAAGTTTTAGTTTTTAGCGCAAAGAAAAGAGACAACTTGCCAAAGCCACGATTTATAAAAGAATGATAGAAAATGAAATTCTATGGCGGCATGTCAAACTTCATTTACAGTTCAAAGTGAAAATAATATGCATTTTATGTACAGTTCGAACTGAATACTTAGGCAGGGATGTAGTGTGTTTACACGCAAGGTAAAAACTGTGCGTGTAGACACGCTACATCACTCCCCGCCGTACAAAAGTTTACATTAGGTTAAAATTTAAGTTATTTATATAATGCAAATGTGGCTGTTTTTGTTTTATAACTGATTTTATTCGTAAAATTTACATTTGAAAGTTTAATTAATTCAATACTTTTTTCAAATTATATAATTGTAAAGTTTTCATTTTATAATTTGTTGTTTTTAAAATTCATTACAATTTTATTATTTTTTAAATTTTCTTGTACATTGTTTATTTTTTATTTTGTTTGTACAGTGAGTTTTTTGGCAGAGGGCCTTATAATAATTTGACTTTCTTTAATTTTGGTTTAAGACCTTACATAATTGATTATATAATAAATTAAAAGTAATCAAAATTGAAAAAATCTGAAATAATTTTTTGAAAATTTAATGCAAATTGAAAGTTACCTGTTTGGTTTTTGGCTGAGGATCACTGTCTTTTGCGTGAATAGCTGGTTTTATTCGGTCAATAGATATAATTTGCTTTTTATTATCTATGAGCACTGAAAAAAATTTTTCAAAACGATTGATAATGCCGAATGGGCCTTTATACGGTGGGTTTAGGCTTCCGCGATTCACCTCCTCTCGAACGAAAATATATTTGCAAGTTTTCAAATCTTTTGGAACGAAAATGTAATTTTGCTCGCGATTTCTACTAGAACATGGCCGAGTTTGCGATATGGCTTGAGTTATTTCTTTAGCTGTTGTTGAATTCAAAATCGGATTTAACGGTTTGGGTTCAATTAATTCAGCTGGCAAACGTAAATTTTGACCGTACAAAAGTTGAGCGGGAGTTACATTTATATCGTCGATTATTGTAGAACGAATACCGAGAAGAGTCTAAGGTAAGTTGGAATACCAATTTTGTTTATCTTCATGAGGGCGAAGAGATTCTTTAAGTTGTCAATGAAACCGTTCTACTGATCCGTTCGCTTGAGGATGGTATGTTGTCGTTCTGATTCGTTTTGTTCCGAGAGTTTCTGAGATTTGTTTAAAAAGACTTGACTCGAATTGAGTTCCTTGATCAGTCGTGATCGTTTGAGGTATTCCAAATCTTGAAACCCAGTTTTGAACAAAAGCAGAAACAACAGTGGAAGCTTTCCTATTTTTCAGCGGAATGGCATCAGGCCAAGGAGAAAATCGATCTTTGATGGTAAGCAAATAAGTGAAACCTTGAGATGGTGGTAATGGACCAACGAGATCCATATGGATGTTTGAAAATCGACCTTCTGGAACTGGAAAATTTCCGTGCCTTGAAATGTTTGACTTTTGACAAAAAATACAACTTTTCGTCCATCTATTTACATCACTGTTCATTTTAGGCCAAAAGTATTTTGCCGTAATTATTTTACGCATTGCCTTTGAATCTGGATGTGAAAGTTTGTGATGATTGTCAAAAATTGTTCGTCGAAAAATTTCAGGCACATACGGACGAGTTTTTCCAGTCGAAGTTTCACACCATATTTCGACGTCATTTATTGGAATGTGAATTTTTTCTAATTTGTAAGATGTTTTCGAAAGTTTTAAAATTGACTTGAGCTCTTCGTCGTTTTCTTGCTCCTTTAAAAGACTTGGAATGCTGACATTGTTAAAATCGATCAATTCGACGTACGGTCTTGATAAAGTATCGGCGACGATATTTTGAATACCTTAGATATAACGAATGTCAGTAGTAAACTCTGCTATGAATTCTAAGTGGCGCGTTTGACGAGGTGATTTTTCTGTTTTTGAACAGATTGCTTTGTGAGCGGTTTGTGGTAGATGAAGACGGTAAATTGTCTACCTTCCACATAATACCGAAAATGTTTAACGCTTCTGAAAATTGCGAGGAGTTCGCGATCGAACGTCGAGTACTTTCTTTCGGCCGGGCTCAAACGAGTTGAGAAGAAACCTAAAGGTTCCCAAAAGCTATTATGGTATTTCTGGAGTACTCCTCCGAAAGCGTCGTTAGATGCGTCTACCATAATGCTTATGTGCGCTAGAGGCTTTGGATGAAAAAGCATAGTGCGCTCGGACAAATCTCTTCTGAGAATTTGAAAAGCTTCTTCACACCTGTCAGACCACTGAAAAATTGCTTTTTTACTTTCTTTTATATTGACTTTAATATTTTTTAATTGTTCGTAGAGAACTTTAGCTTTGAAAGCCATATTTGGCATACAACGATTATAAAAGTTTATCATGCCGAGGAAGCGCTGAAGTTGTTTGATGGAGCTGGGACTAGGAAATTCGTTAATTGCTTTTACTCGTTCTTGCGAAGGAATTGTTCCGTTTTCGGAAACGCAGTATCCCAAGAAATGTTATTTATTTAAATAACTCAAACTTGTTTTAAGGAATAAGGTTTTTAAAGTGTTCTAGAAAACTTACTTAATATAAAGCTTCAAACAAATTGATTAAGCCCTTTTCGAAATATTATTTTTTTTTTTCTAAAATTAAAATTAATTTTAGTATGCAATAATATTTAAACTTACAAGCTGCTAGAAACTAGAATTACAAAAACTTATCTTTCTAAGAAAAAATACTAAAAAGTAGCCTTTCCTATTTTGGTGTAGTTGACTGATTTATTTTGTTTACATAAAAATCCTTATAGAGTCATTTTTACGCAATACGATTTTCCTTTTTGGCTAGAAAAATTAATAGAAGGTACCGTTATTTTTGTTTCTAGAAAAAAGTATTAAGTGGTGCCACTTCTTACGATGTTTTTGCTTTATTATTTTTTTTGTTTGTTTGTTAATTTTCACAGTCAAATTCTTTAAATTTGACTATTAATTGACCAATCTGTTTAAGTCCCAAGATACAGCCATAATTCAAGATGGAAACCCGGCAGATTTTTTTAAGATGGTGGGGAACTTTCTGATAGAATAAGAGAACTATTCTCACGAAATTCCGATTTCCTATATTTTTTAATGATGATATTCAATCATTGCAAAGTTAAATTTATTTCAACTTCAATTCTTTACAATGGACAATGAAACTTAATAATGTTAATCAAAGCTGCTCTGTCTTAATATTTGTATATACAAATTACAATTTTTTTTTTAATTTAACTATCAATAAAAGATAAACCCTTTTAGCGCAAAAGATAACTCCCGCTGTTAACAAAGAAAATTAATTTATTTACCCCCTGATTGCAGGACATACTGATTTTGTTTGATATGTACATAATATAAAAGCCAAAGGCCAAAAATAAAGAAAACTTTTAAATAAATGAAAATCCAATATACCAGTATAAACAAAAAAAAAAAATTAAATAAAAAACATTTTCAGTCGATAAAAATTAAATTTTAATTCAATATTGTCCCAGTGGGATACTTCTGAAAGAGAATTTACGCATGTTTACATCGACATTGTGTGTTCGGGTCATTTGCCTCATCATCCAGGACAAATATGTGGCACATTTTTATACAACGAAAAAACACATCATATGAGAGTTGGTTGGATAAAATTATAAAATTAAAATTAAAACAAAAAATGATTTTTAATTAACTTTCATAAAGCATGACTGCTTCTCGTTAAAAAGTCGTAAATCTGGTGGTTTACATACACATTTTGCACTCAAATGAATTGGACACATTGTGTAAATGTTGTATTAATCATTTGTTTTTTGTTGTTGTTGTATCAAACTGTTTTTAAAACGTATAGTGCTATTTGTACGAGAACCTATACACAGAGGTATTAATAAATTATGGAAAGTATAAAGTGGTACACTCTGCCAAAAGTCTTCAGATTAGAACCTGCGATAGTGCTTACATTGTTCACACACAACTTTCGAGAAGTAGGTATGGCCAGTAGGGGATCCAGGGGGGTGGCTATAGGGGCTAAAGCCCCCCCACAGCCGAATCATAAAATAATTTGAAATATAGAAAGCAATACATTACAACGTGTAGAATTTTATATTCCGTCTAAAATATTGTATATGAAATTTGATGGCCAAAATAACCTGGTTGGGGCTGAACTATTTGCTTATACATGTTATTTAATTTTGTATCTAATCCCTAAGATTGGGGCTAAAACCTGAAGCGAATTGGACAAAAACTAAGTTGGGGGCTATGAATATGGATATGTTTAATGCAAAGACAATTTTTCCCTAAAAATAAAACCCAGAAAATTGGGACGAAAAACACAGCTTTGGCGCAATAAGGTCTCAGAATATTGGACAAAAAACCTAGCCAGGGTTAAGCAACTTACTTCCTAAAAACTAACCTTATTCCAGAGAGTTTTGGGGGCTAAAGTCTAGGGACTGTCAAAGTCCGAAGTTGGGGCTAAGACTTGAAGAGATAAGTAAAAAGAGATAAAAATGGTCGGGGCTTTACATTAACGTGTCAAATGCCCGTACTTTATATACTAAAAACAAACCTAATTTACCTAAAGAAACGCATTTGAGGCTTAAACCATTGGAGAACAAAGGGATGTCAAGTTTAGTGTATGTTTAATACAACAGGAATTGATTCTTAGGGCCTTGGCTGGGTTTAGAAATTTTCGGGGCTACGTTTTCAAAATTTTAAAGGTCCAAGGCAGTTGTACATACAAAACATAGACATTCTCTAGTCAAGGAGCCAAATTCCAAAAGCGTTAGTTTTCTCTGTGCGCGCTCAGAAAATCATGCAAAAGCAAATGAATATTTGCAATCTCTGTAGACTCTAGAGTGACGTGCAAATTTGTCGACATATTTTTTTAGCATGAATACCTATAAATCGTATGCAGCGTATACACGAAAACTCATTCACGCTGGCAGTATTGGGCCGCGGCTTATTTCTTAGAGCAGCTTTGTCTTATGTCGTAAAGTGTCAGTTCGAACAAAATACGTTTCTCTTTGATTTGGATAAGGGTCTAGTTATTGCTATCATTGGAAACCATCATTGAACATGTTAGTTGTTGATTTTGAGACCGTTCGAAAGTTTAATCATTGAATATTTTAATGCAGAAATATAGCTTATGATTTCAAAATTAAATCTCCTCAAAACAAAATCATTTTGACCCATATCTTCTCCATAACGCAACTTTTTATATTTTCAATGATCATTGGCAAGGTAGTTCATCATTGAAAAATCATTTTATGAGAAAAGTTGTGCCAAATTGAATTTGTTTTAGCCTAGAAATATTTATTAAGTCAATTAGATTTACTTTGGCATCAAAATAATCATTCATTTTTCTCCAAAGCCTCTCAAAATTGACGAGTAATATTTTCAATGATGGTTTTCAATGATAGCTCCTATAACTGGCCCCTAATTCAGGAAAAATGAGATCTTAGAGGACTAATACCGTGTTAAAGCACATATATGAGCTTTTGCCAGTACGAACACTCAAATATAATTTTCTGAACTAGCGAATTAAAAACAGTTTTCAAATCTTGTCAAAAATGGGAGGTTCAAAACATACCCTAAGCTAATTTAAAAATATAACTACATACTGTAGGTACCTAAACAATTTTTAAATAATATAAATAAACGAATTTGTACGCGTGGTTCAAGCATATATGGTATAAATTTGTATGAAGTTTATTTGCCACTTAGTGCGATATAGCTCCTAAAATTTCATAAAAAAATAATGTTTTGTTAGTTCGACTGAAGTTGAGTACGGTATTGCATTAAACCTAAACTGATCTCTATTATTTGTTATAAATTATAAAATTTATCTTGGGACAAACAAATTTTATTTCTTAAGGTCTCAAAGTGGATCTCCAAACTGGAAGCCCCCCCCCCCCCCCCACAGCCAAATCCTATATCCGCTACTGGGTATGGCAATTATAGTGCAGGATAGATAGCTCCAAGAAGTGTCTTATTCAAAAACATGGAGAACCTGCTCCCATAATGTAGGAAATTAAATTTAGAAAACAGTTTACAATTCAAAAAAATTACTCTTTCAACTGAAATTTTTATATTTTGTAATATTATTTGTAAGAATGCATAAATCAAGTTAAACAATTCTTCAAATGTTTATAAATTGTTTTTGACATTTGTATTTAATATAAAAAATCAAAACAATTTACAGTAAAACCCGCTTACACTCATATTTTCTTAATTTAATTTAAAATAATTAATAATAGGCGTGTTTTGTTTGTCCTGAAGTCAAGACTATACTTAATATTACCCACAAAACAACAACACTTTTTATTCCGAACACAAAATATTTGATTGAGACTAATGAAAACTAACCAAAATGCTATAGCAACGAGGCTATCGTAAGCCTGGTTAAATATCCAGTCTTACGATAGCCTCGTTGCTATAGCATTTTATTTTCCAATAAAATTTGTTGTGTTCACACTAAACTGTTGTTGTTTTGTAAATATTTTTTAAGACTGTATAGTCTTGACTTTAAATTGAAACAAAACACGCCTAAATATTTACGTACATTATGTTAATAATAAATAATAATTTAATTTAAAATATGTTACAAATAATATTACAAAATATAACAATTTCAGTTGAAAGAGTCATTTTTTTGAATTGTAAACTGTTTTCTAAATTTAATTTCCTACATTATGGGAGCAGGTTCTCCGGGTTTTTGAATAAGACACTTCTTGGAGCTATCTATCCTGCACTATAATAGCCATACCTACTTCTCGTAAGTTGTGTGTGAACAATGTAAACACTATCGCAGTTTCTAATCTGAAGACTGTCCAATATTCAAAATAGGTATATAGTGGATCTTGTAGCGAGGATGCACAAACAAATAACTTTTATTTTTGGTTACACCTGGTTAAAATAATTTGTTTTCTCTTAGGATGCTTATAATAAAATAGTAAATGAACTTAAAAGGTCACTAAAAAATGGCTAAAAATCCCAAGAAAATCGATTGATTTTCTACGAGTATTCACTTATTTTTGCAATAACGTTGTTACATAATTCAAAAGCTTAAAAAGATACTTAAAAGTTTGAAGCTGGAATTTAAAGATGAGGATAAGTGCTTTCAGGAATCGATTAGGACTGGCCACGAGACGAGAAAATTCTCGGTCTCAATCTCGGTCTAGCATGATGAGACCGAGTCGAGACTACCTTTTAAGCAAACCGAGACGAGACTGAGACCGAAATTTAAAGAGAGTCTAATAAATTAAAAAATTTCAGTTAAATATTTATTTTCTTCTTCACATATTCAAACGAAAATCGAAAATATTTCTGTCCTGAAATCGTATTTTTTGGAGACGAGACCGAGACGAGACCGAGACGAGACTTAATTATACAAGAACGACACGAGACCGAGACGACACTAAAAAATTTCGATTTTAACGAGACCGAGACGAGACTTACAAAAGTCTCGCGGAGTCTCGTCTCGTGGCCAGCCCTAGAATCGATGCTTAAAAAATATTTCTATGTCACCCCAAAAATATGTTTAAACAGTTTTACTCCATTTTTAGACTGGAATATCTCAATAACCGGAGCATGCAGTAAAAAACGGATTTGGGTTCAGAAAAAAATAGTGTCTCTAAAACAACTCTTACTTGCTCGTTTTAAAATCCTTGTAAGGCTGTGTAGGTAATCGAAAGCACCTTGAAAATCAATCGATTTTTTCTGGGATATTCAATAATTTTTTAAAAATGCGTTCTATGACATTTAAAGTCACAGTTAAACAAGTCATTTTAAACATTTGTATAACCTCGTTACAAACGTTACTTGTTTGTATATCCTACAAGATGCACCATCAATTTTTTTGTAATATTTGAAATCAAAATTTATCCGACACCCCTATAATTATACATAACATTTTTTAAATTAAACTATTAGGTGTTATAATCAAACACGTTCGCTGCCACCATACAAAATTTGTTTGGTCACGCAGCAGGTGCCAATAGTGTTTTATTGCATAAAAGTGTTTGTTTAGTGATTATAAATAGTTCTGTTTTTTATTTTGTGTGTGGGCGGCGGCGGGTCACATGGCAGTGAACGTCTTAAATTAAATTTAAACAAAATTGAGTAAGCTGGTTTTACTGAAAATGGTTTTGACATATTGTATTAAATACTATATATAAAATTTAATTAATTTCAAAAAAATTCTATCATCTCTTCGAGAATTTACATACATAAGCGGGTTTTACTGTACCTGGTTTTTAAATTGTATATTAAATTCAAATGTCAAAAACAATTTATAAACATTTGAGGAATTTTGTTTAACTCGACTTATGCATTTTTTCAAATAATATTTCAAAATATTTTTTTGGAAAATTTTGATTATTTTAATTAAAAAAAAAAATTATTGAGAGCGTCAAGTTTTGAGTTGTAAACTTTTTTCTAAATTTAATTTCCTACTTTCAAAATCATCAAAATCGGAGCAGGTTCCCCGGGTTCTTGAATAAAAACCTATCTATCATCCACTATAACTATAAGTCTTGCCTCTTGTCTTACAACTCCGAGCGTATAATTCTAAGCACAGCAAATTCTGTGCCTAAATCGAAGCAAAATTGGCACTTCCTTGATTATAATTTATAAATATTAATCCTTTCTTAAGTCTTAAGTTAAGCTAGGACGCTTACAACAACGGAAATTCTCAAACATGTGTTATTTCATTTGTTGTGGTATTTATTAATTTGTTCTTTACGGACCCTATTTCCTGGCGGTTGACTTCGTGGAGCTTGTTTCTTGTCTTTGATACGAATTGTTTTAGTTTAAGTATTAGTTTTAAATATTAGTTAATCCTAACACAAAAATCAAACAACATTCATGCTCATTTGAAAGCAACACTTAGCCATACTTAACTGGACAGAAAAAAGGATACATCGAATACAACTAGGTATACTTACTTTAACATTTGTATCTACAGTCGACTCCGCTTAACTGAAACACCATAATTGCAGAACATTTGTTTCAATTAAGCGGAGTTTTCAGTTAACCGAACTTCGGATAACAGAAACTTGTTTCAAATAAGCGGAGTTTTGTCAAAACAAATTAAATTTAATTTAGGTTGAAAGTAAATAAAAAAGTGAAGGTATGATTTTTTGTATTGTGTCAAAATAGTTATAATTTCCATATGAAACAATTCAAACAACAAAGGTGTTTACATTTTTAATCACAAATATTACGTAAGCCGTACGTTATCTGTCGAAAATTTTTGAGGACATGCCAAAATATAAACAAATTTAAAAGAAACGACTGACACCAGAAGGGAATGACTAGAAATGAGATTTTACATTTTAAATTTGACATTCCAAATTCAAAATGTGAGTTCCATTTAAAATTTGATGACAGCATCCAACGGTGGTTTCACTTTTATGCGGAGTTGAATAAGTGAAAAATGTTCATTTGAGGCAAACAATTTTGTTTCAATTATCCGCAGTTTGCAATTAAGCGGAGTTCAGTTATGCGAAGCAGTTTTTGTGAAAAATGCTCAAAAGGGCGGAATAAATTTCTTGTTTCAGATAACCGATGTTTTCAGTTAAGCGGAGTGCAGTTAAGCCGAGCGGTTTCATGTCAAAACTAATTATGAGGTTTTAATCAAAACTAACATAACTCTAATGGAGAGGTCTGATATAGTAATTTTCGACAAGACATCTGTGAGCGGCTGCGCTCCGTCCAACCGAGCCGGTTGGACGGATTTGCTTTAAATTTAATTTGAAAATTTTGTATGTGATTCCCTGGAGGAGAAGTTTAAAATTTTGTTTTAACTCATCTAGAAAAGTAGCTGCCGTATACGTCGATTTCGCGTTTATCAATTTTTTTCAGGAATGGCTCTAACGATGTTGATTAAACTCTGGGACAATTTTAATAACACTGTAAATCCTACGGTTCTAACCAAAAAATTACCAAACCAATAATAAAGGTTATTCATGCAACGTCGTAAGTTAACAAATTTTGTAAAATGATAAGTTTACACAAAAGTTTGCATTAACGACCTTTTTATAAATTTGGTTAAATGCCGTCTAATTGAATCAGCTGTCCGTTTATTTTACAGATTTGGTGTATGACACATTAGACGTGTTCAGATTTCGAAGTTATTTTTCAATGAAGAACCTCTCCAAACCAATGCGAAATCGGAGCCGAATGTCTCGTAACGATAAACAAAATTTTAAGATTCACGATGGAACTACAATAGTCGTAGACTTACGGTAGTGGTCGGATGAAAATGAGCGAATACAAAAAAATCATATACCAAGTTCGCCAATAATGTCGGTTTCTTGATTTGTGCCCCCGATGTTGATGTAGTTTCGTCGTCGTCAACGAATGGTTAGCATTGGTTCGGGAGAACCTTTATAATTCTACCTTCATAGTTTACGAAAAGAAGTTTTCCTAATATTTGATCAAATAAAGACGTCCTTATTATTTTTTCTTGCATTAACAAAGTTTTAAGTCACTTTTATCGCCAACATAGCCAACGTAGCATATCCTGTGAAACTCATGAGGTTACTGCAGTAATAAATCAATTAAAAACTACATTTTTGCCAGATCTTCACGGAATTTATCCCAATGTTTTAAAATAATGCGTAGATTCATTGAGTTTGTCACTTCAAATTATATTCAATAAGTCTTTGTCCTATGGGGTTTTTTTGGAGGAGTGGAAAATTTCCTGTATAACTCCTCTATTCAAGTCGGGGGAGAAAGATCAAATTTTTAACTACAGACCTGTAAGCCAAATGCCGACAGTGACCAAATTAATGGATAAGCTGGTTCAGCAAAAGTTTTTTTATATCATTCAGAATGGCATTTCCAATCTTCAACACGGGTTTTATAGGGGTCGGTCTACTTGCACCAATTTGGTCGAGTTTACTAATTATTGTGGAACTGCTATGGAAAAGGTGCGCAGGTTGATGTTATGCTACACAGACATTGTTAAAGCTTTTAGTAGAACCAATCTAAGTATCTTATTGGATAAGCTTAAAGCATATGGATTTGACGGTGTTATTTTGAAATGGTTTAAATCTTATTTGTTTGGAAGAAAGCAATTGGTGAAAATTGGTAACTACTGTTCAAAAGAAATTTCTGCATTTTCGGGTGTTCCTGAAGGCAGCCATTTGGGACCTTCCATGTTCTCGTTATATATAAACGATGAAGTGAATGTTATAAAAAATTGTCATCTTCTTCTTTTTGCTGATGATATCAAGTTTTTCTGTAAGATTACAAACTTAATTGATTGTATTTTATTTCAAAGTGAACTAAACTTATTTCAAGCCTGGTGTAGTTCAAATGACCTAGAACTTAATTATGGGAGGTGTGCCTTGATGACCTATGGCCGTATTATGCATCCAATTTTGGCAAGTAATATCGTAAATGGAAATAATTTATCAAGGGCTTATGAGTTTAAGAATCTGGAAATAGTGTTTGATGCAAAGCTTACGTTTGATCTTCACATCAACTTTAGGATTTGTCAAAAGAAACTCTGTGGATTTCAAAGATCCATACACTGTAAAGTCCCTTTTCTGTTCATTGGTTAGACCTATTCTTGAGTATTGGTTCCATTGTATGGTACCCTAGCACTGTAAAAAATATTAATAGGATTGAAAGGGTCCAACAAAATTTCTTGAGGTTTTCTTTGCGAAATTTGAATATAAGAAAATATGATATTAACCAAATGTTTGTTATTAGGGCTTGATACTCTTGAAAGGCGAAGAAAAGTCTCATGTGTTATGTTTATTCGTAATATTTTGTGTTTTTCCATAAAAAGTGAAAATCTACTTTCCCTAATCCATATGTATGCCCCCTCAAGATCCATAAGATCAGGTGTGCCAGTTTGTTTAATTTTTTCAATGAAGATGTTGACATTTTTATGTCTAGAGATAAATTCAAAAATACTGTCACGTTAAGTAAAAAGCTGTAAAATTGTTATATTTTGTATTTTAATGTATGTAAGAGCATGTATATTATTAAAATTATATTTATTTATAATTTATCTTTAAGTTAAAAATCGGTTGACATACTTATCGTAGATTAAACAATAAATAATAAATACTAAACAAATCGCGATTCGACAGTTACAGAACACGTTCAGAGTTTTTTTTAGTTCTCTGAGTGAGATATCATATTATGTAAATCATATTTATGAACGCGCCTAGTTCTAAAAGTCACAGTGACGTTTGGATAAGTTTAACCAAATAAATTTGGTTAATTTTCCCCATAAAAATTCTTGGATAATTTTAACCAAATTGTGTAAACCATTTCCCATACAAAATTTGACAGTTCATTTACCAACTGATAAATTTAACCAAATCGTAAACTTATCTAGTGTATTACGACGTTGCATGAATACCCTTTAAAGTTTTGGGATTTTTGAACAAATTGACTTTTTTGGGGATTTTCTCGAGTACAGTCGACTCCTCTTAACTGAAACACCATAATTGCAGACCATTTGTTTCAGTTAAGCGGAGTTTTCAGTTAACCGAACTTCGGATTACTGAAATTTTTTTCAAATAAGCGGAGTTTTGTCAAAATAAATTAAATTTCATTTGGCATGAAAATCGAAAAAAGAATGTAGGTATGATTTTTTGTATTATGTCAAAATAGTTATACTTCCATATCAAACAATTCAAACAACAAAGGTATTTACATTTTTAATCACAAAACGAACATGAATATAACATATTTAAACAAAACAACAAATGGTCGTTTCACTTATGCGGAGTTGAATAAGCGAAAAATGTTAATTTAGGGCAACCAATTTTGTTCCAATTATCCAGAGTTTGCAATTAAGCGGAGTTCAGTTATGAGAAGCAGTTTGTGTGAATAAATAAAATAAATCGGGTGGCACAACGGCTCATGAAGAACCAGGGCCTAGTGACTAACAACTCGAAACCATTTCTGTGTGCGCCTGTCGACAGGAATGGAAGGGACCTACAATTTCATGCCTAATCCGAACGGCTAGACGAGAAGCACTTATTCGTGACAAGTGATACTCTTGGAGGATTTGTCAATTCCTCGCAAGAGGCAGTAGCCCTGAAAAAAAACTTTTTAGTTTTAAGGTGGACGAGGCTGGGAAGCGTGACAGTCGAACGCACTAACCATTACGCTACAGGCTACTACAGCAGTTTGTGTGAAAAACTCTCAAAAAGCATCCGCAATAAATTTCTTGTTTCAGATAACCGATGTTTTCAGTTAAGCGGAGTGCATTTAAGCGGAGTTGACTGTATATTGTCAATGGCTTAGTTGGTTTTGTCATAATTTTGGATGCTGGTACTTCTAAGGAAGTCAACAGTCAACAGCTTGAAATATTTTTATAAATACTTTTATAACAAATAAAATAGAAGAAAAAAATCATTTATATTTTTATTTGTTTCCACAGTTTTTTGTATTAAATCAAAAAATGTCAAAATTTATATTTTAACTTGTTTTTCTCGTGAACGATATACAAATTTTATCGAACCATTACTAAAGACACCGTCAATGTCTAGTTAGATACTAGTTGTAAAGCTATATAAGAGCAAGTTCATGCGATCCAGTCTTGCATTTTATTTTATTTTATTTACTTTTCAATACGATTTTGGACGATGTCCTTTTGTTCTCCCTCACATACAATCCGTTTATCTTTCCTGCTTCCTTCAGTTTGAGATTTTATTCTTCAAAAATAGCTTCGTTTGGGAAAATGTTTAAAAATATTTCTAAAAAAGGCAGACACTCAATCTATTGCAATTCCCAGCCCATTTTTTGTTCTCTTTATTTTTTTTTTTATTTTTATTATTCCACTAGAAATATGTCCTTGGGGGAAAATCAAACTTCTTTCTATTTTTTTTAAGGATGATCACAGGACACAAGCATTCTTGAAATAAAGAAATGGCTAAGAAAAATAAATTTTCTGAAAGAAACACTCCACTATAAGTATGTAGTTGGAAGAAGTACTCAATTTTCCGTTTTAAACAAAAAAAAAAAAAACAAGTAAAAAAAGGCTGACCGACTTTTGATGATTCTCATCCTTGGTCTTGGCTCTCGAGCATCAATATAATAGCAATAGAATTGAAAGAAAAAAAAATATTATCCACCCCTGCTGGTGCGATCGTCTGTCGTCCGATGTCTCCGTCATCATACATATATAAGATTATATGGTTGAGAAAGAAACGAATAAATGTAGGGAATCAATCAAACCGATAGCAGACAGAATGGCCAACTGGGAGAAGCCCACAGAGGCGGCTAAGTCAGCTATCCATCGTTGGGTCTCATTACATTTATTGTATTCCCAGTTGAAAGCAAAAGGAGCAATGTCTATAAGTAAGAGAATAGACAGGGCTGGATGTTGGATATGATAGTCATTTTATTTCGTTTTTACAAATTCTTCAACCTCTAAGTGTTGGAGTTATATCGAATAATTTAATAAAATCTCTAACAATCTCAAGGGGGCCTGTGCACGATTTTACTCTAAGTTACGTAAAGTAAGTCAAAATTGGAAGCTTTGACCTTTTCCAACACAAATTCTGCTAAAAATAATTAGGTACTCATAGTAAGGTTGCCAAATTATGTTCACCCACTAGACAATGTTGCCTGTTCGTAAGTCATTATCAAATACACCCCTGTGCACAGTGTGTCGCAATTCCTTCTAGCCATTGGGTGCACCAACCACGCCATCGCATCGCCACGCCACGCCACCGGCTCTATTCGTGCACATTGATGCGATTTTCTAGAAAATGGCTGCTACTGGTAGAGCGGCAAGAAAATTGATTTCCCCGAGTGAATAGAAAAATCGTTCTTCTTGCATTATTGTTGGCTAAAAAGAAGATTCCATCGGGAATAGCAACAAAGCTCTATAGCTAAAGTTGCAACAGCCCCCGTGCGTCCTTCCATCGTGACGGTCTTCGCATCGCAGTTCAAGTGCCTCGAAGTTGTGCGATGGCAATTTTGATTGCCACTTCTTTGTCAAAGGATGCGAAGGAATAATATTGATGAAACAATCCGTAAATGGATTTTTCAATTTGACTATGCATTCAGTTGAGTGGATGGAGAATGTTCATGTTCATATATCGAATTGTGGATATATGGACAGGAGGTACGTAGTCTTGGAGTTGTGAGTTCAAAAAGTTAGCATTCAAAATGTTTAAAAGATTCACAACATATGGTTTGTGTGTGTGTGTGTGTGTGATGCTGATTAAGTGAATTGAAAGTGCAACAACTTTTATTTAGATATGGACATTTGAATTGTTTGGATATTTGCCTTTTGTCCAAAAAGATTTAGTATGTAAAGTTTCTATTTGTTTTTTTTTTTTTTTTTTTTTTTTTCAATTTAGAACTTAGGATAACCGGAAAGACAGTAGCCGTATGTCAAGTACAATTGATGTAGTTATTCACTTTCTGAATTGACATTTTTGTATTATTCAAAGTGTTTCAACTTGATTTTGTATGAACTTTGACAAATTGATAAATCTCAAATTGCTTCATTTTTCAAGATACACCAACTGTTTTTGGTACAGATATCACTTGGAAGTGAATTCTTGTGGAATGCGATGTATATTTATTTATACTTAATAATGACTTGTCGAATTTCTTTAAATTATTTATCGTTGACTTGTCCGTTTTCTAGACAAAATTTTAGTGTGACAAAATGCCGTAAAAAGAGGTATCAATCCAGCTATTGTAGAGATTGATGCTGCGAAAGTTCAATTTGTTCAGTTTGCTTTCGAGACGAATATGTACCTAATACATATTAAGATACTTCTGAACTGACCCGTTGACACACCCACTAAAGTGCACATTTTTATTTGTAAATTTTGTCTGTACATCCGAGCTATTCCGATTTGCAAATAAAGGGTATTTCTTAGAGGTATATAACTTTAAGTTGGTAGCACTGTTTGCATTGATAGCCACTTTCGCACGAAAGTGCCGATGTCACACAATAGTGTTGGAATGAGATTTTCTTCGTTGGACGATGGTAGGGTCGCAACGCCGGCTACATGGATTCTTGAACAAAAATCACCAACACAAACAAATTTTTTGAAAGAATGGCAGGTGATTTCAATATGAGTAATGCCAAATAGCAATTATTTAGAAATGTTCGTTTTTCAGTTGTGGCTGCAATGAAAATAGGCAGCAAATTTAGAAATAGAGACATCGTGCAGCGCTGCGCTGCATGCAGACTTTGAGTGAATCGGCTCCCATAAGAACCTGTGTAATTTAATTTTGCTGCATGGAAAAAGATGCACATCTGTTTTAGGCATTAGTCATCTGCCATGTGATTTATCTTTAGTTTGGTTTGCCATTTCATCACTAATCAACTGATGCCTGGACACCTTGTGCAGTTGCGCAGATTTATGTCCAAATATCAGGCGCGGATCCAGGATTTCGATTAAAGGTGGGGGAGGGCAATTTTCGTGTAATTTTGCCAACTTAAAAAAAAAAATCGTGTATCGAATACTTATGAATGATTCTCTGTACTATGTTAAAGACAACATATCAATTAAACACATTAGTGGTACGATAAATTGTGTATTACATAAAGTATTTACAAAAGAAGAATCCTTGCTAGCTTAACTTGGATCACACCACTGCGAAATCGTTTCCAGTGTTTCCACAATTTTGACAAGGTCTAAGGAAAATTGGAGTAGACTTTCATGCCGGTCTTCCCTCCTAGTCTCACAGAGAGATGTGAGGCACACCTTAAGGTCCCTATTCACACACACCATTCAAGAGGAAGTTTGACCTTCTTCCCTAGCTGGTACAAGATAATTTGGCCAGTGGCTTTGCCAGTTAATAACTCCTTAGATGTAAAATTTCCATCCAACTTTTCTTCGGCAGTCAATATTTTTCTGGCTTCTCTCCAATAATTTTCCTCATCGGACTCGTATTTTCAACAGTTTTGGAATAATGTTGTTCCTCGAATGCATCCACTTTTTGTTGGCAGCAGTGGCACTTACAAAAACGCAACGCTGATGGGTAAACATACAAGTAACAAGTTATTAGTTGCTTTCTCTTGAACGAGCAATAGATAAGATGAGAAATGATACATGTTACAGTTTACTCTTTTTTTGCAGCTTTGAGCGAAATATGGATAGTGAAATGATTCGAATGATTTTTGATGAAATTTAGAGACATCTCGAGATAATACATGTATCATTCGAATGCGAACATCATAAGTTTTATTACGCTTCTTTTGTTGAGCAATTAACGAATAGATCATTAAGTTAAATTTGTTGAGGACACACACAGTAGCGGATCTAGGATTTGGCTGTGGGAGGGGCTTTGAGTTTGGGAATCCAGTTTCAGCATCAGTCCTCTGAGATCTCATTTTCTTTAATTAGCCAAATCAACGAACCTACCTGTTTTCTTAAAATTGTCACTGGAAAGCACGAAAATAATATTTTGTTGATCGGAAAATAAAATATCAAAATTTCAAGACTTTTAGTCGGGCATAAGAAACAGCTGCACTAAAAAATAAGCTGCACCGCCCAGTTCTGCAAGTGTTAATGAATTTTCGTTTACGCTGCACCTACATACACTTTCTATTCCTGCTCAAAAAATGTGTCGATAAATTTGTAAGTCACTCAAGAGTCTATAGAGATTAAAAATATTTTTCTGAGTTCACAGAGTTTCTCACGCTTTTGGAATTTGGCTCCTAGACTAGAGAATTTGTATTGAATTGCTTAGCCCGAAAATGTTTTGTATGTTTTGCCTTAGACCATTGAAATTTTGAAAATTAAGCTCCAAAACTCTTTAGTAAATATTTACACTAAGCTTTACACCCCGGTGATCTTTTATTGTTCTAGCCTCAATTGCGTTTCTTTCGTTAAAGTAGTTAATTTTTTAGTGTAAACAGTTGTTGCTTTTGACGTGTAAATTGTAAGCCCCGACCACGTTTTTTTAAAATTATATCTTCAAGCTTTAACCCCAACTTCGGACTTTGACAATCCTTAGACTTATGCCCCAAAAGCTCTCTGGAATAATGTTAGTTTTTTAGTTGTTTAACCCTGACTGTGTTTTTTGTCCAATATTCTCAGACCTTATTAGTCCCAAGTTGTTTTTTTTTTTTTCAATTTTCTGGGTTTTGTTTTAAGGGAAAACTGTCGTTGCATGAAACATCTCCATTATTCATAGCCCATAATTGGTGTTTTTGTCCAACTCACTTCAAGATTTAGCCCCAACCTTAGGGATTAGAAAAGAAGTTGCTGAACATGTAAATTGTTCAGCCCCAACCACGTTATTTTGTCCATCAAAATTCTCATCTAAACAATATTTTAGACGAATATAAAACTCTGCACGTTGTAATGTATTGCTTTCTACATTTCAAATTATTTTAGCAATCGGCTGTGGGGCGGGGGGGGCTTTAGCCCCTATAGCTCATTAAAGTGATAACAAACCTATAATAAGAAATTTGGAAACCCTCTTTTCAACTCCTTGTACTCGCCAAATGCTGAGAAAAGAACCTGACAGATTTTTGATTTCGATATATGAAAATATGGCCCATTAAACCCACATACTCAGATTTTGGTTATGCATTCACTCCCAAAATTTGCTGTTGACTTTTGTACTATATGTATGTAATTTGTACATGATACTTACATAACCAGAGTACAAAATAAAATGAATTGGGTGGCACAACGGCTCGTGAAGAACCAATGCCTAGTGGCTAACAACTCGCAACCATTAATGTGTGCGCGTGTCGACAGGAATGGAAGGACCTACAATTTTATGCCGAATCCGAACGGCTAGACGAGAAGCATTTATTCATGACAAGTGATACTTTTGGAGGATTTGTCAATTCCTCGCAAGAGGCAGTAGCCCTGAAAAAAACTTTTTAGTTTTTAGGTGGACGAGGCTGGGAAGTGAACCCAGACCTCCAGCGGGCTACTACACATAACCAGTGTAGGTATCTACTAATATCTAAAATGAGTAGTGCACAATCAACTTCTCTTCTGGAAGGCCTTAGCGAAAAAAAAAAGTGTTTCTTGTACGCAATTTCAAGAACGTAATTTGGAGTTGAGAGTGCAGTAAATTGTAGATAAAATTCTGATATACCTATCTACATACCTAACAGGAAAACGAAAAGTCATGCCTGTTGGTTTTTATAGCTTAAGGTAGGGATTGAGGTAGGTAGCCAGATAAAATTTTAACAAATATATGGTTCTGTTCGTGAAACTCCTCATAGGCAATAAGTATAACCAAAAAACGCCAAATGTTTCTTTTCGTTAACCTGGTTGCCATCAGTATTATTAAAAGTTGTCTAAAGATGATATGTACCTATACACGATGTTCAATCAAAATCCTTTCATCTGTTTTCGAGAAAAATTAATATAAAATAAAAATTGTACTATGGCAGCTACCACTTCTAGATGCTCTAAAACAAAAGTTTAAGGCTGAATTAATTCAGTATTGCTCAACTTGCTGAAAACTCCAAAGTTGGCCAACTTACAAATTGACTTCAAATCCGTAGTTGAACTGAAAATTGAAAAATGATTTTATTCACTACTTTGAATCTAAGTTCCAGAGTTGAAATCCAAAAGTTGACCAACCTCCAGTTTCTAAAATAACCTTGGGATAATTGTGAGTTGTGACACATGACACACAAGACGTCATTTTCAACTTTCGGTTTGTATTAGAATAATTTTGCATTTCAGTGCGAAAATGTTTCTTTATTCATTTTGGATATCCAAATTATTTGGAAAAAGAATTTTGTGTTTCCTTATTCAATAAAATATTCAGGGTAAACCATTATTGTTGTTTTTTATTTATTCCGAATAACTAGAATGCAGTTTTTATTCCATGTGAAGCACGGAATCAAAAGAATACCAAGTGGAATTTAAAGCTGCACAAAACGGATTACAATTTTAATTTTTAAAATAAAAATGTATACAATATACATCTAACAATAAGAGGTGAGTTTTCACACACTTATTAATGAGTCTTTAATTTGTTTCTAGGATTTTTCAACAGGGACGCTACAAAAGTAGAGCAACAGGGACAGCAAACGACGCCGTATTTCTTGCCGATCTTTTGACATTTTTCTTCAGTAAGGTTTGCCATTTCATAATGGAAAGATATACGAGCCAACAAGGAGTCGAAATTTTTAAAATTTACTACCGTATTTCGGAGTCAGTGGCCCCAACGTTAAGAGCGGTACGTCCAATTTATGGTCGTCATATTCGTCCTAGCAGATCAACAATTGAGTGTCTAGTGGAAAAATTTGAATCCACAGGCACAGTACAAAATGTTCCCGTGCCAGTGAGACAAAGAAGTGCCCATAGTTTCGAGAATATTGCTGCCGCTGAGGCTTCAGTTGCAGAAAGCCCAAATGTATCTCTCACACGTTCTCAAGCGTTGGGCATCTCTGTGACGTCGTTGTGGCGAATTTTGCGAAAAGATCTTGGCCTACATCCTAACAAGATTAAATTGACGCAAGAACTGAAGCCGCTTGACCACCAGAAGCGTCGCGTCATATGTTCGTGAATTGGGCTGAGCAACAACTTGAAAATAATTCGGATTTTCATCGAAAAATCATCTTCAGCGATGAGGCTCATTTCTGGCTGAATGGCTTCGTCAATAAACAAAATATGCGGTGTTGGTCAAGCAGCAAACCACACGTACTCCAAGAGTTATCATTGCATCCCGAAAAAATTACGGTTTGGTGTGATTTATGGGCTTGCGGCGTCATTGGGCCGTACTTCTTCCGTGATGATCAAGACCGGCACGTTACTTTGAATGGGGATCGCTACCGTTCAATGATAACCGAATATTGTTGGCCCCAATTGGATGATATGGACTTGGAGGACATGTGGTTCCAACAGGACGGCGCCACAAGCCACACAACGAATGTCACAATCAATTTATTGGAAACCAAATTTAGAGAATGTGTTATCTCACGAAATGGTCCAGTCGCTTGGCCGCCTCGGTCGTGTGATTTGACGCCGTTAGACTATTTCCTATATGCCAACAAGCCAGCGACGATTGATGAACTTCGTACGAATAGCGAACGTGAAACTGCAGCAGTATCGGCCGGTTTATGCTTGAAAACCGTCGAAAATTGGGTTCAGCGTCTGGACTTCTGCAAGTGTACCCGTGGTGGCCATGCAAAAGAAATCGAGTTCCATACATAATGGCATCAAGCGTTCTTTCACAGGAATAAAGAATTTCATTGAAATCCAAAACCGTTTTCGTTTTATTTAAAAAACTTTTGTAGCGCTCTTTTTGAAAAACCCGATACTATTTTGTTTTCCTTAAATGAAATATTGAAGGAAGAAATACAAATTTTCCACAAAAAAGAATAATGTAGGGTCAAACAGGAAAAGGCAAACCCCGAGGGTGTACCAGAAAAAACAAAGGTGATAAGGAGCAACAGAGAACAACAACTCCATGAAACGGAAGAACTGTCACTCTAGAATGAAATCATGAATGGATCCATATTATTGAGTATGTTTTTTCACTTGGCCGGCGAAATCACCGCCCACTATTTGAACCTCACAAGACCAGCAATCGTTCCGTATAACATGGAACACAATGCTGAAGTGGTTTGTTTATTTAAATTAGGTACCTGTTCTTTTTGTTTGTGGGGGAAAGGGACCATTTTCATAAAAAAAAATCAATTATAAAAAAAAAAAATATAAAACCAATGCCAAATACGCTGTGTTCCCAAGCGGTCCTCCATCTAAGTACTAACCGCACCCGACGATGCTTGATTTCGGCGATCGGACGAGAACCGATATTTTCATTTTTGATGGATCGGGAATCGGGATCGTTCAGCCATTGAGTTACATCGGCCAAAGAATAAACTTCTTGATGATAAGGAACTGCACCGCCTGACTTTTCACCCAACATCAGACCATATTCAAACTACAAGAACATCATTCTCTACAGTAGCAGCAAAAAAAAAGAGTATAATTAAATTATGCATATACCTACACATTAGTTTTAATTAAGTGTCTATTTATTATTTTATGAATCCAATTAAAACAGAGCTTTATTTGTATGTAATTATTATTAATTTTAAGATTTGTGTCCTTTCGAAGTCAAGAGCATAAAGTTTTCACAACTGAACAGCATGAATGAATAAACAGAAATGAAAAAAATCTCAAGTTTGCCGCTTAACTTCTATTATTTCGGGGAGCTGAGAAAATCGAAAGTTGAGAGTTGAAAATCAAAAGCTGAAAGCGTCAATATTGAGTGCATAAAAACTATTTCTCAAGTTGACTGTAAAAATCCGAAAGTTATGTTCAACTTTGACTGAATTAATTAGGCCTAAATTTCCTCCTCTGAGGAATCACTCAAAATCTGAAGTAAATCCGTAAATTCGTTAAGGTTCTTGCTCGATGTACATCGGGATGCACAGACGCACAGACAAACAGACCGAAGGACGTCTTTTCGAAAATGACTTTTTTTGACTTCTCCATCATAATCGATTGAAACTTAATATTTGTTTGGCATAAAACCAATACTTGACCTGTGTCAACCTGCAAGGCAAAATATAGTTAAAAATTGTGTAAAATATATAAATCAATAAAAAAATAAAAATCAATTTTGTATTATATTTTTATTTGCATAAAAATAATTACTGATTCAATATAGCTTTTAACGGCCTTTAGCTCATACAAATTGGCGTTTCGTCCCGGCGTTCTCACTTGGACTCTTCAGTTGACAGTGAGGGCCTTGTCAAGGCGCAATTTTACTTAAGTTCAGTCCAGCTTACATCAATTTTACTGCGAAAATCAATTGTGAACTATATGCAACCCAATTAGAATTTCTAATCAAGAATTGTTGGAAATTTTGTTACCCGTGGCCTGGCAGTGTTTACATATGAGTGTGAGTGCTGGGACGAAACGCCAATTTTTATGGACTAAAGGCCGTTAAAAGCTATATTGAATCAATAATTCAACAAGTCCAATTATATAATGCTAAGTCTTCTACTTGGCTGATGTATTTCAGTAGTATATGGAATTTGTATTATAAAACACAATCATATGTAAAAATAATTACTTTATATTGGTGTGCCAAATTTTGTTCTCAAACATATTTTTAAATATAAAAAAAAAACTATTTAAACAAAAAAAATCACACCAATAATGTTTCATATTTGTTTAAATTCATGTTCTCTGATAGTACTGACAATTTGAATAAGCCACTTTAAGATAGGAACAAGTTCGTGTGATTCATTTCTTCATTTTATGTAAACTTTTTTCTCCTAGATTGGCAAAACAAACAAAAATCTATTATAAAGTTAAAATAAATCAAAATATAAACTATACTACATACATATATGCAGTAAGCAACCAATCCTCATTTAATAACTTTATCAAACACTCATGTGTAGAATAAGCCTTTTTTTAAATTGTTCGATATCAAACTACTCAAATAGCTGATTACCCTTTGATAAACTTTTAGTACTATAGATAACATTTTACTATAAATTCAATGCATTTTTGATAATGTTGGCCAATTTCATCGAAATGCAGTATTTGATCATCGTCTTACTTATTATTTTCTATTTCATTTACTATGGATCGTCGGTTGATCACTCAACTTTTAAAACATGTCAACAGAGCAGCTTCTGCAGGTAAAGTGACTTAAAAGCCAATAATTCCAAAGTGAATTGATTAACCATAGTTTTTTTTTTTTTTTTGTTAAAAAGGCGATGTCGAAAAGATCAACCAGGAATTTCGAAATTTGCAATTGTTTCACGATCATTGAGTACTTATTCGGATTTTGTAACATTTGACATTTATAATAAGGACACAATGCGCGTAAACTTGGTTGCTAAGCTAGAAGTGTTAGAGGTGTGTAGAATCAAAAAACTGTTATATTGCCCAGGATAAACTATAGCCGTGTTTTTTGAGAGAGTGGCTAGCAACTCAGTAAAAATTTTAAACGAAAAACACAAACAAAATTGTCTATAATAATTTGTTTTGTTATTGTTTTGCGTGTACAAATTTTGCTGAGTTGCTAGTCACTCTCTCAAAAAACACGGCTTATGTTTCTTATATGTCTACAGGGTGGAACGTTTCATATGACAATTGATGAGAAAAACCCACTGAAACCACGTTACAAAGTTACTGAGTCCCTAAAGGCGATGCCTAAAATTGTACCGTAAGTCAAATTCCACCTGCTCCCTTATTTTGCCAAAATTGAATAAAATTCATACTTTATCAGAGATATATCAACAGAAGAAAACGGTGGAAATATAACTGTAACTTCGGGTGCAAGCAAAGCTCAAATCCAAAATGATCCATTCAAAATCGATTTCTATCAAAATGGTGTTCTCTCGGTGTCCGTCAATGCCAAAGGATTGATGCGTTTTGAATATCTTCAACAGAGATCACAAGCCGAACCACTGGAAGATCCAGACTCGTGGGAGGAAGAATATAATTCGCATCGTGATTCAAAACCAAATGGACCCGAAGCTATTGCTATGGATTTTACATTTCCCGAAGGAGAAGTACTCTTTGGAATTCCCGAACATGCTGATGCGTTTGCTTTGAAACAAACTCAAAATACTGATCCGTATCGTCTTTATAATTTGGATACGGCTAATTATGAGGTGGAAAGTAAAATGGCATTGTATGGATCAGTTCCAGTTCTTTATGGACATGGGTAAGGAATTATTTTTAATAAAAATGAAGAAAGAAGTGATATATTTAATTTTTTTTTTTTTAATTATTTTATGTTGATAGACCTCAACGATCTGCCGGAGTCTTTTGGCACAATTCAGCAGAGACATGGGTTGATATTTCAGGTAATTTGTTTTAAAATTGTAAAACAGTTTGTGAATGGGAAAATAAATAGGAAACTAAGAACATATTTTAATTGGCGCCCGGGTGGTATTTTAACTTACAAAAAATGTGTTCATCGCGGTTAAATAAGTTCGAATGACATGAGAGTTTTATTTTTTGAGGACTTGGTCCGATCCTATCGTAGCCCGACTTTAGGAAAAGTCCTCAATGGCCCGCTGCAATCTTTGGCATAATTGGCGGCATAACTGTATAGAAAATGCAGGTGATATGCGTTGAAATCAAATCAAACAGACTGGAAGGGAAAATAAATTAAATAATTTTAGTTTACTTTAAAATAATATTTAACTGGCGCCCGGGAGATATTTTTTAACTTCTAACAAAATTATGTTTATTCGGTCATTTGTGCTTATAGTTCAGGTATTTGAGATTAGATAAGCTCTTATGATACGTGGGTTTCATTTTTGGAGGGCTTGACAAATTTGAACTGTTGCGTCAGCTTAAAAAACACCTCAATCACTCGCTGGAATCTCTTGGCACAACTCAGCCTGGCTTAATATTTCCATAATAACGTTAAAACTGAATTAAGTAAGAAACCACATATGAAGACTAATACAATTATTTAATTGGCGACCGGGAGATATTCGAACTTCAAATAAAAATCGTTCACTCGGTCTTATGTGTTATTTCGTTCAGTTTTTTGAAATTGAATGTGGTTTAAATATTACGAATTGGCCACACTCTTAATCAAAAAGGTCCTTTCACTCAGCTCGGTTATTAGCGGTTGAGTTCCTCTTCCACTCATTTCCGCCAAATTGAGTCGTAATCTTTTTCTGCTACGACCTTCGTTTGGGTTAGTTTCAAAGACTTTCTAGACTCGAGCTCTGAACACAATAATATCTCTTGATTCACATGTTTTTTCTATGATTTTCTTTCAGGGACACGCAAACCCGATCCACCCACTGCACGTTTCATGTCTGAGAGTGGCATAATTGATGTATTCATACTCCTCGGACCATCGCCACTCGATACTTTTAAACAGTATTCCGATTTAACTGGTACAGCAGGACTACCCCAACTTTACACCCTGGGATACCATCAATGCCGTTGGAACTATGACAATGAGACCGATGTCAAGACAGTTGCTGCTCAATTCGATAACTACGATATTCCTATGGATACCATGTGGTTGGACATCGAATATACTGACCAGAAAAAGTATTTCACATGGGACCCCATTAATTTTTCCCATCCACTGCAAATGATTAGAAATTTGACAGATTCTGGTCGTCATTTGACAATTATCATAGATCCCCACTACAAACGCGACAGTACTTATTTCTTTCACAATCATTGTAATGAAAATCGATTTTATACAAAATTTTCAAATGGCAGTGATTTCATTGGTGAATGTTGGCCTGGCACATCTAGCTATCCGGATTTCTTCAATCCAGCAGTTCGCCAATACTATTCGAGTCAGTTTTTATTGAGTAATTTTCGCACAACAACAGCAGATGTTATGTTCTGGAATGACATGAACGAGCCATCGGTTTTCGATGGGCCAGAAGTGACCATGTTAAAGGATAATATTCACTTTGGCGGATGGGAGCACAGAGATGTCCACAATTTATTCGGCCATCATCAGTTGATGGCTACATTTCAAGGCGTACTACAAAGGGATTCCAATCAGAGACCTTTCATTTTAACTCGATCGCATTTTGCGGGCTCCCAAAGGTATGCAATTATTTGGACTGGAGACAATACAGCTGATTGGCCTTATTTGCAACATTCAATCAAAATGTGTTTGTCAGAGGCTGTCTCGGGATTCTCATTTTGTGGATCAGATGTTGGGGGATTTTTCAATGATCCGGAGGTTGAATTGGTAGAGCGTTGGTATCAAGCTGCATCTTTCATTCCTTTTTATAGAGCCCATGCCAATATGGGAACTAAACGCAGAGAACCATGGCTTTTCTCCGAAAAGACTCAAACAATAATTCGAAATGCAATTCGAAAACGGTATAGCTATATTCCGATGTGGTATACCATGTTCTACGAACACGAAAAGTTCGGCTATCCAGTTATGAGGCCAATTCTCGCGCACTATCCAAAAGATTCGAATAGCTTCCGAATCGATTACGAATATTTGCTTCATGATCATTTGCTAGTTCGTCCAGTAATGGAAAGGGGTGTTAGCAGCGTTAATGTATATTTTCCTTCAACTGACGGCGGAACGAGCGGCGATCTTTGGTTCGATATAGATAATTTTGAAAAGTTTGATAAGGTTGGAAATCAAAGTATTCAAGTTAATGATCAAAAAGTAGGCTTAAACCGAATATTTTGGTTATAAAAGATTTAAAAGCCTTCATGATTCATCGTTTTTTTCAGCTTCCGGTTTACCAACGAGGAGGCACAATAATTCCGAAGAAGGAAACCCTAAGACGAACAACTATTCTGATGAAAGATGATCCATTTACCTTGGTGGTGTGTCTAAACAAAGATGGTTATGCTAATGGAACATTGTACATTGATGACGAGAAATCTTACGACTATCGACACGGAAAGTTCATCTATGCTAAATTTGAATTCAGTGGCAATACTTTAAAGAATTCATTTGTTTCGAAGCCTAATTCCTATAAGACGAAATCAACTTTAGCACGGGTCATCATTGCTGGCCTTGAAACACTTCCGAAATCAGCAACATTATTAGTCGATAATAAGTCTAAACAACTTAAAATAGATTCATATGAAAAAGCTATATCAATAACTAAACCCGACATTAATATGGCTAGGGAGTTTACAATAGTTCTGAATTCCGCAGCAAATGCATCCCCGATAGCTTTAAAAATCGTCTTGTTGTTGTTAGTAGTGAAGTTTGTATGGATGGTTTAAATGATAAGTTAAAATGTAATCAAGATATCTAAGTTAAGTTTAAAACAAATAAATACATGAATGCATATAATGTAGATAGATGGCGCTATTAATTCCACTTATCAACGATCTTATCTATACAAGGTTGTTATTAATTCAAATAATGAATTATTTAACAACATTGATTTGATTTTACTTATATGTACTTTATTTTGAAGTACATATTATGTCAGTGAAGCACTTCAGAGAATTCTATTAACACACTAAGGCAGTTGATGAAATATTTCGATCGAAGAAATCGAAAGAAGTAACGAACAGATAAAATCACTTAAAAGATTAAGACGTTTATATTTTTCTGATGATAAGACTAACACAAGTTGAGGCAAAACTAAATTGTTTAAGTCCCACTTAAGTGAATGTCATAAACCAAAGAAAAGTAGTAATTATGAATTGTCAGATGGGGAACTCGTCGCGCGCAGATTTTTGCCCGTTGCGATTGCAAATTTTTAATCGTAGAAAAATTTGCGACTTAAACTTAAACAATTTAAAAAATGCGACCGGATCAACAGTTAAATTATTGTCATGCACTTAATTTATGATATCTTTTGTCCGCAAATATTCGGTCCTAGCGAGGTATCCGTCAAAACGGCGGCGCGCGTTCTGTGTTGACATGCGAGGTAATGCGTTTTAAAGTGAAAATTTTACAGTTTCATTAAAATATTATTCCTATATCCTCCCATAGAAATAATTGTTCGATTTTAAGTGAATTGTAAAAAGAAATAAAAAAATTAATTAAAGAAAGAAATGTTGTGTACTTATTGCTTTAAATTAAGTTTCCAGGGCAAGAGTTGGTAAATGAAAAAACAAGAATCAAACAAACCGAGTTCATGAACTTCATGCAAGAGAAGCTCGATACAGTACGAAATCACACCAAAAAGGTCAGCAGAAGATGTTCCTATATTTTGGGACGAAGAACTGACCAACTCAAAAAATTATGACAATAGGGCAAAGAAATGCTGGTGGTTGGAAAAAGGTGCTTAGGTGGACAAAATTAAATTATGCATGTGTTTTATGTTTATTTGTTAGAGCTGTTCCATCCATATTTTCGTGATTTTCTTTATGTTAGTTCAAGCTTAAAAAATGTATCTTTTATTTTTGCTTTTGTTTTTTTGACATATGCACCCTTGGGCCCAACTTCACACGTACTGTTAAGTATAGAGATTCTTTCTTTAGTCGTACTACAAGAATGGGGAATGCTTTACTCGGCACTGTTTTTTCCTGCCATTTTTATATTCAGAGGTTCAAAACCAATGTGCATCGGCACCTTCCCTATTTTCCTAACGCTCGCACTGTGTTTAAACAATTTAATAGTAGTAAGAACCCCTTTAGTGGGCGCTTCATAAAAAAAGTGGGTTTATTGCATGAATATCTGTTTGCAGATAGAGATTACAATTTCGAAAACAAATATCGATATTTACCGATTCGATTTATAAACCACCAATTATTTTTTTGGTTAACGCCGCCATACAAATTTTGCTCTTATAGGCATACCTACCTACTTGTCTATATAATTCTTTTATTATGCTTGTTAACACACATTCGGTTTCATTCGGTCTCTATATTCGGTTTGTATTCGGCTGTGCCTGATATGTGTGAAACGATAAAACGTCAAAAATAAAAACCTTATAGAAACCGTATAGCACCGAACGATCCCTCGACACGAATCGGTTTCAAAACGGCGTAGCGTGGGTTTCTAGCGCCCGGGGCAGAGCCAATTTTTGCCGTCCCTCTGAATTTTTTTTTCCAGCTTTAAAAAGTAGTAACCAAGTACCACGGCAATCAAATGATATTAATATGTATTTGATTGAATAAAATAAGAAATTAATGATAAAATATGAACAAAATCGTAATAAAGCGATTTCGTTACCGCGGATGCAAGGGTGCTACATGAACAGGTACATAACAAAGAATTATCTTGAAAGCTTGAAGCATTTGCATGGAAGAACAGCCAATAAATAAATTTTAAAAGAAATTATAGGAATTAGCTTTTTTCAAAACAGTAAAATTGTATTACAGCTTTTAGCCTGGTACAAAAACTTTGAAAAATTTGCCGCCATGGGATATCGCTATTATATATTTAAAAATGAGTCTGGGGTCCCACCCACACTAGTAACTTCCCATTGGTGCACTTGAAAACACATGTGTACATGTACATATTTTCTTAAGTGGTGGTTGGTAAAGTATATATTATATAATTTCATATTTTATAGTGTAATAACTTTGGGTTTATGGATAATCAGTATATAGATAGGTATAGGTATAGAAATACAGGGCAAAATGTGACATTACCTATACCTATATTTTGGACTTAAGCTATTTATAGTAGTTTTTTTTTTTTTTTTTTTTGTAAATAGCTTACAAAATTCTAAGAATCTTACTTATAAAACTATTTTTCCTTACTCTTCTCGGTATGGGGGTAGTAATTATTTAAGCCAATTATTTCAAAACAGACTATTGGCTAAAAAAATACCAAAAATCAGGGAAGTGTACTAAAAAAAAAAAAAAACATGGTTTCAAAGAATATAAAAAGGCAAATTAAGTACCATATGCAAAATTTCGATTTTGCAGCGATGTTGAGTGTAAGGATTTTTCGAACAAAACATTTTTGAAAAGTTTTAGATAGATAGATATATTTTATTTCGTTACAAATTTTACAATGGTTTGTTACCGCACATTTTACATTTTAGAGATTCGATACAATTTGTATATCTTTCAACAACAATATTATTTTATAAGGGTTTCTTTAAGTATATATTTCTTATTTGAACAGTATATATGTGGAGGAAACACGATAAAACCTCCATTTGAGAGAAGAGAAAAAAAAATTAAAATACTAGATTGAAGTAACCTATGATAATCTTAATACTAATGACTAGAAGAGAGAAAACAAGAAATGTAAATAGAAATTAAATGACATAATTAAAGTGAGATTACTAGGTGAATAAATTAAACAACTATACATTGTGATTATCAATAGGTAATTACAAAATAAATAAATAGCTTTAGCCAACAAATTAACATTGATACATTAAGTAATCTATCAACAGGATAGAAGGTACATATAAATAAATTAATATTTGAATAAATTTACATTTAGATCATGCAACCATAAAGCAATAAATAAGTAAATAAATAAATAAATAAATAAATAAACAATTAGATAACTACATACATACATAAATCAATAAATAAATAAATATATAAATAAATAAATAAATTAATAAATAAATAAATAAACAAACAAACAAATAAATAAATAAAAAGTTTAATAAATAAATAAATAAGTAAATAAATAAATATATGAATGAATAAATAAACAAATAGATTTGATAAATAAATAAGTATATAGATAAATAAATACAAAATCAAGAAAAAAAATAAAATTAAAAAACATGATATATCATCACAGGTCGTAAATTTTGTTAAATTCATACTAATATCGATTAAGTTGGCTTATGAGAATATTCTCAGCAAGTTCAAGCCGATCCAAAAATGAGATACTAAGTTTTTCAATTCTATCCGAAATCAATTCCAAATTCGCCCTTTTATGGAGATCGGAAGTCGAGTGATGCCAAGGAAGATCAAGCATCATTTTCATTACTTTATTTTGAGCAATTTGCAATTTTTTCATGTGGCATTTAGCTACATTTTTCCAGACGGGACAACCATACAAAAGAATTGCCTGAAAAATTACTTTATGAATAATTATTTTATTATCATTTGACAGTAAAGACTTTCTATTGATGAAGGGGAAAAGCATTCTTGTGGCTATGTTGACTTTTTTTTATTGTTTGGGATATATGGTAGCTGAAAGTTAATTTTGCATCAAGATGAATGCCAAGATATTTTACTTGACGATCCCAGGAAATATCTTTTCCAAGAATTTGTAATTGACTGCTTGGTAGATGACAAGCTTTTCTTTTTCGTGTGAAAAAGATAGCTTGCATCTTATCACCATTTAGTTTTATTTTCCACTGACTGTAGTATTTTTCCAATATTTGAATCGCATTGTTTAAGTTAGTCTCAATGTTAAGACCAAACTCATGCGAAGAAAATATGGCAGTGTCATCAGCAAAGATTGCTGCTTGACAATCGGGAATTTTGGGAAAGTCAGAGGTGTATAAGTTATATAGAATTGGCCCCAAGATTGAACCTTGGGGTACGCCAGATTTTACACATATCAATTGAGAGACACCACTATTGACATGCACTTTAAAACATCTACTTGACAGAAAACTTTGCACAATTTTGCACAGATAAGAAGGAAAATTGGATAAAATCATTTTATATATCATGCCATTGTGCCAGACGGAATCGAATGCTTTTTCAATATCTAATAAGATCATTCCTGTAGATCTTCCGTCAGCACGATTGCTTTTAACATGGTTAGATATTCGGAGTACTTGATGAGAAGTGCTGTGAAACCTTCTGAATCCAAATTGCTCGTTTGGATATATGCTATTATTTGAAATAATTTTAAGCATTTTTTCTTTTATTATTTTTTCATAAACTTTGCTGATATTGCTCAGCAAACTAATTGGCCTATAACTTTCAGCCCTTACTGAAGGTTTGCCAGCTTTTAAAATTGGAACAACTTTGGCAATTTTCCAGACATCTGGAAAGTATTGCATTTTAATACAGGCATTTATTACGAAAGTAAGAAACAGAATTCCCACCCTAGGTAATTTTTTTAAATAAATATTTCTTATTTGGTCAAGACCACCCGTCTTTTTGACTTTAAGGTTTTGAACAATCTCAGCTACATCCTCATGTGTTGTGTAACTATTTTCGGGAACTTCCACGCTCCTTTGGTTTAAATTTTGAACTGTGTAATCTACTAAATTATTTGTTGCAACATTACCAAGATTTTCTGATACAGAGTGATTTTTAGAGAAGTTACTTGCAAGCACACTTGCTTTCTCAACATCTGTAAAATAAGTGTTAGTGTCAGTTTTTAGGAAAGGAACCTGTCTATGTTTATTTTTAATAATTTTAACTATATTCCAAAATGGTTTTGCATTTTTTTCTAAGGCACATAGTTTGTTGTTCCAATCATTATTTCTTTTCGTTGACAATTCCTTAGAAATAAGACTATTTAGGTAAGAAACATTATCTCGAAACATAGGTTGACGGTATCTTTGCCAATTTTTCCTTTGAATGTTTCTATTTTTAATAAGTTCGAGAACATATTGAGGAAGACATGTAGAACGATTTGATTTGATAACTTTTGGGACACATTCATCAGCAGAGCTTATGATGTCTTTTGAAAAATCTCAAATTTACACAACATTTAGGTGTGTATTTTTGATAGAAATTTGAAATCGACATTTGTTAAGAATTTTGAATAGTTTTTGTTCCAGTTGTTTTGCTCTAAAAAAAAAAACTGTTTATTGTATTTAAAAAAAAAAAAAATTATCAGTTGTTGACTACGTCATTATATGTAAAAAAAAAAATAGATTGGGTTCGGAATCATTTTTTGTTCTGGAAATATTTGAGACGAAAATTATTTTTCAAATGTTTTTCTTAGTTTAAAAAAGTGTCTGTTGACATGTATTTTTTTTTTTTTTTATATTCACCAATTTGGTATTGTGTAATTATGTGTAAATTAAAATCAGCCTGAAGTGAATATCTTATTCCGTTCTCGAGATATTTCAGATAAATGACATTTTACAACTCCTTTTTAAATTGCTGTAGTAAAACAACGGTTTATTGAATTTGTTAGAAAACCTTTTCAGCACGTTATGACAATATTATCTGTAAAATAAAATTCATGCGGGGTCAAAATCTTTATGCATTCTCGAGATTTGTTCGACGAAAAAAGTACCCCGAACGTACGTACATACACACATACAGATATCTTGCTAAAAACGACAGATTCTGATTTTAGAGACCTCAAAACGTGAAGATATGTCAAAACTTTCAATTCGACAAATCGCACCAATCACAATAACTTCCAATGGGAAGTTAAAAACACGGGCTCGCGGCAGGAAAATTTTAAAACTTAATTTTCGAGAGCGAAAAATGTTTACCCTGTGTTTCTGAGAACATGTAATTTATTTGGAACATACATACATTTATTGACCAATTTTCTATTGTTTTACCTCCATCCGGATAAACGAACCACTCTTATTCGATAAATCTAACGAGTTTCCAATCACTTTAAAAAATCAGCGAACCAACGTTACTTCATAATAAATTGAAAAATATTTAAATTGAAATTCTACAAGGAAACAGAATACGACATTTTTCTAGTTCATTTTTTTTTTTAATAATTGTTTCTATTAAATTGTGTATAAGTTAATACATAGTTAATTTCATTACTGTTTTTCTGAGTTAAATAAATAAATAAAATTAAATAAATAAATTAAATAAAGAATTTTGACGTAAAAGAAAAAGATATTGGGCCATATTCATAGTCATTACTCATTTTAGACCTGGGTCTAAGTTAAACATAGGTTTAGTTGAATTTTCGGACGTTGATTCTATTTTTTTAAGTTTATTATTTCAACATTTTTGAAGCTATTTGTGTAGTATACCAAGTAAATTATCTTATAAAAATATTAAACCAACAATTTGTAATTAAAATCGGTCTGTATTCATTGAGCCAAAATTGTCTTAAACTGTAGTTTTTTTAAACCTGGGTCTATCTGCGACTATGAATATGCCCCATTAAAGTTAAAAAAGGTATCTTTGTGTAAAAGAACCTATTTTTTCATTTTTAAAAAAATATATTTTTATAAAAGAGAACTTGTTAACATCTGAATTCTCCTGCTTTTAATTACAGCAAAGTCTTTAATTACTTACTCGATATCAATGGTCTCAGTCATTTCTTGCTTCTTGAAATTTTAAATTGAATTATTTGGACCCACCAAATTAATTAATTTGAAGAATAAAAGATTTTTTTTAATTTCTTGTCACCGATTTTCCCGCCCCTGCCCTGGCAAAGTGCCGCCCGGGGCCTGTGCCCTCGCTGCCACCCCCCCCCCCCCACGACACGCCACTGAAAACGGGCACGTATTCGGGTCTAAGGCACACAAAGTAAACGTAGCGTTCACACATATTCGGTTCGGTTTTTCAGAAGTTTTTTTTTTAATACATTTTATTTAATTTTAATTATTAGTGAGTACAAACCGAATATGAACCGTCTGCGTGTGAAGAGGTGTTGACGGAAACCGAAATCGATCCGAATACAGACCGAACCGAATGAAACTGAATGTGTGTGAAACGAGCCTAATACTTGTATCATAATTTAAAGTACCTCTCTTGTTTTATATACAGAAATATCGGAACAATATCGATTTTTCGATATATCGATATATTTTTGTAAATCTCTATATTAAAATCTGTCACATGTCAAATCAATGCATCGTCGTATTTTGTAGTATTTTTTCTTTCCGAATCGGACACCTCGAATGAGATTTGAACCTCCGACCACGGTCACGGAGAATATTCTGCTTCGACGCGACGGCGACGGATACCTCGCTAGGGCATATGAACTCGGAAGCCAGCAAGAAGTCGCAAGTACATTCAGGAAAACATTCAAGAAATAGCAATATAAAAGCTTGTTACAGTCGCTACGCTAAAAAAAAATTACGATACATTTAAGGCTTGGTTTGAAAGACTGATCGCAACAACACCAAAATATCAAACTACTTTTTTAACGCAGCGTTAAAGGATCGCAAGTGCCTCCCTAGTGCCTACACCCTATACCATCTCGTTGAGTTCTCGGTTTCATGTGCGCGTTTGCTTACATTAATGGCGCGGGGCTTTACTATCGGTAATAATTATTAACCCCAGACAAATTTAACGGTGTCTCTATAAATCAGGGTATTTACTTGGCCAAATCTGTTTGCGATTGATAGTATGTGAATGCTGATTGATGGTTTTGAAATTAATTAGTTGAAACTTGACAATCAACTCTGTTTGTTATTAATTATATATTTGGATAAATTTATTGACTCAGACCTTGGATTGAGAATGACATTTTTTTTTGCTGACTAAATGTATGTGCTGACTTAAGCCTAGTACTCAGTTCAAGTGAAAATGAAATTTCTATATGAAAGTGACACTTATTTCACAGCGATGAAATTCATAACGAGAGCTGAGTACCCAAATGATATAGTGAAATATGAACCGGTTCAAAATTAATTTCATTTCATAATTTTCATTTCCTAACGTACTAGGAAAAAATAATAGAATTGTGGAAAATTGTGACATTTGTCAATAAATTGAAGTAAAAGTTGTAATAATTGAATAAAAAAGCCTAAAGAATTAGTTTGGATCTTTTTATGCTTTATTTTTGAATATTAAGTGATACCGACAAGCCAAAAACCAAACTATGGTATTAAAATAGTCTTCTCAAGTATTTCAAGATTCTGCCAATCTATCAGATAAATCAAATTATTTTAAACATTTTCCAACTGAGGACTGAAAATTCACGTGGAGAATTTAGAATGGTTTCACAATGGCTATTGACGTGAATTTTAAACCGCTATTATTTTTCATTTCACACAGAGGTGAGTACTAGGCTTAAATTGATAAATATGTACCCGAATCATTTCGCTCAAAATTTCCACAAGAAATCACGTGACGGTCAAACTTTGTGTTGGAAATATCGCTTTCAACCAAATGCAACATCCCCATTAACATATTTGAGCTGCACGATTTCCAATCATAAATGTCAATTTTCTTTTAAGCTTGTCATTTCCTTTATCTTAAACCTTTTTTCTTCGTTGAACTCTTGAAAAGAGTCACATTTTGTAATCTTTAAATAACTTTGAAATCTTTAATCTTTTATAATAAATTTCAACTTGAATTATCTTATGGGTTTGTTGCCTTTTATTCAAAAGTGTATTTATTTATTCACTTAATTTTGTTTGTAATTTTTTTTTTACAAAGAAAATATAGATCGCTTCATAATTTTTAAAATTTCTTCCCCGCTCCTACTTTGTTTAAATTAAAACAATAACCGAGATAAACCTACAATTTCTTATCGAAAATAAAACCATTCTAGCATAGATTTTTTTCAAACACATTAAATTTCCTTTTTTTCCTCAAACATGCACCCAGTTATTTTTGAAAAAAAAAATCATTGGCCAAACAAGCTTGTTGAAATGAAAATAAATTTCCTTGTGGCCAATTTGGTGTAAAATTGAAAAGTTATATTATTTTGTTCTTTATTCTTTTCAGAAAACTCGCCACTTCAATTTGAAACACTGGAACAAAAATGCATTTTATGTAAAACAAGAGAAAAGGCACTCGCTCAAGAGCCTTGGGAGCTTGGGACTTGAAACAGAGTATCAACTGATGGAGCTGCTTCTTTGTCGACCTCATCTCATTGCATAGCTTCACATCGGCATCGGTCCTTGTCATCGTCATCGTCCTCGTCATCGTCGTCGTCGCTGCATAGATAAACCAACTATTTAAATAAGCACCACTAAAGGATGTTTATTCAAGCGCTCTTCAATGCGAGCTGAGTGCACTCTGATAGTATAGTGGTGCGATGCTCCTTATACTTCCTTCAGCTTCTACTTGTACTATACTGTTGCGGTTTTGAAATCCCCACTCTTCTAAAGGATCTGTATTTTGGAAGATTTCTTCTTGACAGAGACGACAACCGGCAGCCAGCCCCAGCAACGATGTCGACGCATGGTGTTATCTACTTGGAGGACTTGCAGAAATCTTTGGTGGTATTTATGTTGCTCTCAGTTCGAAGCAATTGAGTCTCGCCGCACACGCTTCACCACAAATTGTGTGCATTTTACGCGCAGCATTTTAGGGAACCAAAGAACAATGAATATTTGTATAGCACTGGCTGCAGCATTATCGGCGATGGCGGAGGGAGTGGGAGGGTTCCATTTTTGAAAAAGGGAACCTATTTTGTGTTTGCATTGTCAGCGGTTGAACTCTTTGCGAAACATTTTAAAATAAACTCAACTGTTTACTTTGTCTCTGTAAATGTGATTTTTCATCTGCAAAAATAATACAAATTAGATTTTTTGTATAACATACTCGTTGTAAATGCACATTGCCACGTTATTACTGTTTGCAAATATGTATAATGAAAATAACAGGAACAAATTATTTTCGAAAAAAAAATGTGACGAATTAGGTAAGTAAAACTATAATACATGTTGTCTATCTGTGGATATCGCCCACAGCAAATTTTAATAATGTGCCTGTTAAAAATGTTTATTATTAAGGTAAGATATTCTAATCTAAAAAATATAGGCCGTTCTACCACACAATTTTCAGGTATGTGACCACCTCCCCTATTAGTCTAAGAGTCGACAGCAAAATCTGGGAGTGGATGTATAACCAAAATCTGAGTATGAGGGTTTAAAGGGGCATATTTTGTAAAGTGTGGCAGGTTTTTTTCAGCCTTTGGCGGGGGCGGGGTGTTGAAAATAGATATTCTCTAAATTTCTTATCAGATGTATTATCACTTCAATTACTTTTACCTGCGATATACGTTGTATAGGGCAAGTTAAGGATTTCTCACAAAAAATTGAACTCGATATAATAATTTTCCCTAAAATTACGATAATAGAGAACGCGAAAAAAGTGGGTCTCACAATTCCGTCTGTCTGTACCTCCACCTGCAGCCTAAACCACTGAAGCAATTTTCTTCAAACTTTGGACTTAAGGTTATTTTGGGAATCCCTAGAGGGGAAATTAAAATCCCTTTTTTTGTTCAAAAAGTAACGGTACCTGACATACATCCAATATACAAAAATTGATTAATTGCAAAAACGACTTAAACGATTTTGAAAAAAAAATACAAGGTATTACTATTACTATAATAAATTTTTTGGTAGAAAAAATTTACAGAGTTCATTATATAAAAATTTGAAAAACAGAAAATTAAATTAAACTATGTAAAATCAACAAAGTTTAAAATAAGTAAGTTTTTTTTTTCCAACTTTTAAAAGAAATAGAAATAATTAATTGTACAAATTTAAATAATTTAATAAAGATCTACAAAACAGCCCTGAAGAAGTCGTGAAAAACGACGAAACGTCGGGAAAAGATGAAATAGACTTGTTTTATTTGCATTAAAGAAAAAATTGACCAAAAAAGCCTACAAAAAAATAACTTAAAAAAAAAAGAAAAAAATTATGTTTCTCGTTAATAGCTACACCCATTTCACCTTATTTTTTTTTTTACAAGAGGTCCTTTACAATTTTAACAATTTTGCGTATACAAATTCTCGAAAAAAATATTTTTGGATTTTTAAAAAAATATTGCATTTTTTTTTTTTTTTGAAAATCCAGCGTCTTGAAAACGAGTTAATGACTTTTTTTTTAAGTTTTGTGCAAAATTATATTTTATTATTTACTAAAAGTTGGCATATCAAATTTTATTTTTAAAAATGTTCAAGAATTTTAATATATATACAAAATTAATTTAAAAAAAAATGCTCTAACGATTTTTTTTTTCATCAATTTATATTTTTTAAGCAAATCATGGAATACCTACTTATTAAAGCAATACAAAAATTATAGTAATTTCTAGTACTAATTTATGTTTTAAAATGTTTTAAAAACTTTTTTTAATGATAATCGTTATGTTATGGAACCAATACATAAATGAACATTGTCAATTTCAAGCTACGTTAACGTTGTTAGCTACGAGAGCAAGTTTTGTGCAATCCAGTCGTGTCCATATTTTTGAAAATACATTATGATGCTCTGTAATTTTCGCTAAGACCAAACACTTTAATCTTGGTGATCCGACTAATAGAACTCAAGATATAATTATTCCTTATTAAGTAACAAAGAAAATGGTTGTACATTTTTTAAGAAATGATTCCCAAATAGATGGAAAAAAAAAATTAACAAAAAACTGAATATTTTCTTTTCCTTTTTATGGTAGGTACTTAAGGTGGCGTGAAAAATAAGGCCCAACGAAATAAGACTAAATCTCAAATTTGGCCTAATTTCGTTTGAAAATGTAAATAAGGCCAAATTGGCTTTATTTCTATTTCCAAAACGACATAAGGCCAAATTTCGTTTGGAAATAAGACCAAATTTGTTTTTACGAAAACATTCAGTGATAACGGAAGCTTTGAAAGCAGACTAACTGACAACATAAGCGCCTGCCAGGCGACTGAGCATACCCTAAGCGGAGCGACGGAGTCGCGTGAGCCGGACAGAGGTCCCGAAAAGGGAGTTAAAATCCTTGAACCCGCAAAGCGGGCCACCCAAAGTACTGTTTAGCTCAAAAACTTTGAAGCATAGGCGCCTGCCAGTTGGGGGATTAGTTCCCCAGAGGAAAAAAGGAATCAAACCCCATCTGGCAGGCACCTATGTTATCAGTCAGTCTGCTTTAAAAGTTTTTGTACTAAATAGTACTTTGAGTGGCCCACTTCGCGGGAACAAGGATTTTAACTCCCTTTTTGGGTCCTCTGTCCCGCTCACGCGACTCCGTCGCTCCGCTTAGTGTATGCTCAGTCGTCTGGCAGGCGCCTATGCTGTCAGTCGATCTGTAATCAAAGTATTTTAAACTAAACAGTACTTTGGGTGGCCCGCTTCGCCAATTCTCAAAAGCACCTGCGGGTCTAAGTTCCTTTTTTGTGGTGGAATATGTTGGGAAATAACAACCAAGGGGGCTATGCACATGCACCTAATGAAAACAACATAACGGCGATTTGTTTTACAGTTTTTTGAAAAAAATCATGGAAACGAAATAAAGCCAAATTGGCCTTATTTCGTTTTCTAAAGCGAAATAAAGCCAAAACTAAAATTTGGCGTTATTTCCATTTTATAAGCGAAATAAGGCCAATTTTTTGATTTTTGGCTTTATTTCGTTGGGCCTTATTTCACGTCACCGGTACTTAAAGATTTTTAACTCAGTCAGTTTTTTACCGATTTTAAATGTCTTTGTGGTTTTTCAAAGAAGAATGTTAGACCTTTTTTTTATTATATACATTTTTTGCTCAAAAAACAAAACCAAGTACAAGTTTAACAGTTTATCTAAAATAACGATAATGAAAACGAAGATTTATTGTAAATATAATTTTATTTGTCTACTTGTTCAAAAACGACGACCTGGCATTGGTTCTAGACTATTTAGTGATTTTTGTGTAAAACAAGGACCTGGATTAGTGATTTTTGTATATGATAAAAAAGAGACTAACATTCTTTTTTGAAAAACCGCAAAGAAACTTAAAATCGGTAAGGAACTGACTGAGTTAAAAATCTTTTAGTACAATAAAAGATTTTTGTGATCAGCCCGTAATAAATATAATACCAATTTTTTCATTACTAAATAAGGAATAATAGGTAAGCTAAAAATATTTCAACCCCTATATAAGGGTAGTTTTGAGGGTCGTTTTGTGATTTGTTTTGTCTTACTTTTACGAATTGCAAACGAACCTTAAAAACAATACCTGTTTTTATGCTGATAAATGAGGTAAAAATTGATATTTTTTGCTCTTTTCCAGAGATGATTTTGACATCAAAAGTATTACAGTAAAACCCGCTTAAGAGAAACGGCAAAATGTCACAGTTTTTCTTTCACTTAAGCGGGTTTTTCACTTAAACGGAAAAAAGTGAACAAAAATTTCACTTAAGCGGAGCCCGGATAAGTGAAACAAAAATTTCACTTAACTTTTTGCTTTATCCATAAGCATTGGCCCTGTTATTATGGCGTTTTTTGAACACATGTCTTTGAACCAAATTGACAAAGATTTATCCACTTTCTCTTGTGCTCCAGTGCGTTGACGTTTCCTGGACAAATTTTAGTTCTGCGCAGCCACTTCAAGGATTGAATCTTTTTGTTTAATAAGTCTCAATACCGTCGGCGCACTGCAATTGAATTTTGCGTAAATGTTTTTCCTCGTTTCTCTCTCGTCGAGCAATTTTAAAATCTTCAGATTGTCTTTTACAGACAAACTAACCAGTTTCTTGGGTTTACGTGGCTGAAATAGGAACAAAAATTACCAAAATGTAACTTTCGTTTTAATAAATGTCAAATTCCGTACCTCTTCAGACATTGGAAATGTTTATTTTTTATTTATATTTTTGTGAGGAAAACCAAAGAGCACTGCTTACAAAGTAAATAAACGTTTAGTAAGATACATATTCAAATGTCACTTTTGTGGTGAAGGTCAAAAATAAGGAGAAAATGAAAGCGTTCAGCAATTTTTTTGTTCCGTTTGATTCAATTTTTTCACTTAAGAGGGTTTTTTTTTTCAATGAAAAATATAAAATTTAACTGAAAATATGTTTCAGGTATCCGGGTTTTTCGCTTAAGCGAAACTCGCTTGTGTTTACAGGGTAATTGGTCCAAAAATGCTCAGGGATGAAAAAAGTGTTTCAGATAAGCGGGTTTTTCTCTTAAGCGGGTTTCTCTTAAGCGGGTTTTAGTGTATTTAAAAACCAATATTTGTAGTTTTACAAATGAAATACTCCAAAATTTGCTTTTTACATAAAGTTGATGCCTGCGACCCCTAAACATAATTTTAAAAATCTGAAAAAATTCAGGTAGTGTGTCATGGATTCAAAGAACTTAATTCCTAAAATCAGGCTAAAAATACACAAATTATTAAGATAAAGTATGGAGAAAAGCAATTGTGACCCTAAAACTCATTTTATTCAAAGTAACTTATAACAATAACTTTTATCTCACAACGAATTTGGACAAACGGTTAACGGATAATGAATGCATAAATATGTACCTACAGTGACTCACAGTGAAAATGGCCCACGTAGTGATAAATTATTTAACTAAGGAAAAAAGTGTGAAATAAAATTAAACTAAAAGAAAAATCTATACTTCTAATAAAAAAAATAATTTTTGTTTAAAAAATATCCAAAAATGTAATTTTACAGATGAAACAATATTTTTGGATCAGATAGTAGGGTCAAAGTATGGAGAAAGTCTAATTGCATCCAAAGCAATTGCGTCCTACTCAAACACGGTGGTGGCAATGTTATGGTTTGGGGTGCGTGCTCTGCTGGTGGGGTAGGAAAATTACAATTTATTGCTGGAATCATGGAGAGATGTCAATATCTTGACATTTTGAAAAAAAAATTGTTAAGTAGTGCCAAAAAACTTGGAGTAGAAAACACTTATCATTTCGATCAAGACAACGATCCGAAGCATTCAGCCAAAATAGTAAGAAAAGGTTACGAACTAATAATTGTCCAAGGGTGATCAAAACCTCCCTCAATCCCCGAATTAAAATATTATTGAGGATTTGTAGCAAAAATTAGAAATTGAAATTCGAAAACACGAGGTTTCTAATCAAAATGACTTAAAAAGGGGGTTGGAATGGAACAAAATAACCCCGACTTTAGGAAAAATTGATGGAATCCATCCCAAACCGACTTAAATTAGTCATAATACAAAAACGGTTTCCTACAAGGTATTGAAGTTATTCAAAAATCCTTTATTCATGAGCTGGTCCATTTTCATTGTGACTTTGAATTGTTTATATTTTTGCAATTTTCTTATTTTAATGGACAGATTTTAAGTTTGTTGATATTTTTTAAACAAAAGTAAAAAATTTTATTAGAAAACTACACATTGTGCTTTTAGTTAAATAATATTTCACAGTCTTTTTCCTTAGTTAAAGAATTTATCACTAGGTGGGCCATTTTCACTGTGATTCACTGTATATACAATATGACCGTTCTTATTGGTGCTGGGCTCAATTTGCCCATTGTCCTTTATCCAAAATTACATTATAATTTATATTTAAACTTTTTTTAAGACTTTGTTTTTTATGACATCATTATATTATTGAATTACACTGTCAATTTCTAGCTGTGTTAAAGTTGTTAGCTACGAGAGCAAGTTTGTGCGATCCAGTCGGGTAGTTTTTATTCGTACAATTGATAGATTTGAAAAAATATATACTCATGAAACTTCTCTGGAGCTATTAAATAATATAAAAGAAATACATTTTTTCAAGATGGCGGCATTCCCCTTCCGGTATCACTCTAAGAACTTGGTTTGTTAATAGAAAATATTTTTGCAAACATAACCCCAACAATAAAAAACTTCCCTACTAAAAAATATAATGGGCGAGTTCGTAATTGCTTTTGGGTGACATTTGGAATGAAATATTCTTTGTACGTCAAAATTTAGTTTCTTTCCTATCTGTCAAGGTATAAACTGTCAAATACCATTGAAGGATAGCTACCATGATGGTGGATTAAAAAACCTCTGAGAATTATTATTATAAAAAAAAAATAAATCTTTGAGATTAAATTTTCGCTTGATTTCTACACACTTTTGATGTTTACGAACGTTTTTTTTTTGCCGGCCTGCTGAAGTCAGATTTCATTTTTTGTTTACGTACACAAACTTTGCAGGTCTATGTTAGGGGCCAGTTATAGCTATCAAGTTAGCTGTTGGTTTTAAGACCCTTTGAAAGTTTAATCATTGAATATTTTAATCCAGAAATATAGCTTACTACTTCAAAATTATTTCTCCTCAAAAAAAAAATTCATTTTGAACCATATCTTCCCCATAACGTAACTTTTAATTTTTTCAATGATCATTGCTAAGGTAGTTCATCATTGATAAATTAAAAGTCATTTAATGAGAAAAGTTCTGTTACTTTGGCATCAAAATAATCATACATTTTTTCTTTAAAATCTCTCAAAATTGACAATTAATATTTTCAATGATGGATTTCAATGATAGCTATAACTGGCCCCTAAGTCAGACGATTGTGAATTACATTTGTCTTACATCCTAATCAAGGCCGTAGCCACGAGAGATCATAGGGGTCTTTCATTTGAAATTTTTTAAAATGTGTTTCTTGTTCCTACTTACCTCTTGAAAAAGTATAGACCCATCTTAAGTTATGTCGTTTTCGGTTGGAGGTTCGGAAACACTCATTTTGACTCCTATTACTCCAAAAGACTTCAATTGGCTGTACGAAGTAATGTTTTCGGAAAATTCTGTTCCGGATTTTATAAAGGAGTAGACTCGGAACACACAAATACATATAAACTCTTTCGTTGGATTACTTCTAAAATTAATTTAACTCGACTGAACTCACCAAATATACAAAAAATATTAGACAATTTACTTACACACACATAATATTTAATAAAATTTTGTTCGTACTTAAATCAAAACGGAGTAGTACTGTTCCAAAATCCAATCGAAAACGAAAACGACATAAGTAATATTCATCAAATTAGATGATAAATTGTTTTCCACAGCAAATTCTATAAAAGAGTAGATACTTCTTGGCAACTCGAGAGCAACTCAGTTCGGAAAACTAATTTATTGGTTGGCAATTTGCAAAAAAAAATCTTTTACTTTTCACTTTTAATGAGAAAATTTTGCTCCAAATGTTTGTATAACCCTAGATTTACAGTGATGTTATTTCGTGCATGTTTTCGAGTACGTTGTGTTCTTTGCCTGATTTAACGATGTTAATTTCGTGGTTTTTGAGACATCCAAACGAAATGAAAAAAACGCTCTTTTGCTTATTTGAATTACATATCAATTTATTTTAATTTTTTTCAAGTAAACTTATTTTCCTCCACAAATCTCAATATAAAATTGCAAAAACGATCTTTTCTTTACGAGAAAAAATTAGTGTGTTAGTTGTTTTAGCTTGATAACCCTTCTCAATTTCTGTTTTGGAACAGGCATAACGCACCTAATCAGAAACATTTTGGTTCTTTTATATCGACATTAAAAAAGGCCTGTGTTTTCAATAAGTGGAGATTCTAGTAGCGTCACTCGAATAGTTTATCATGACATTAGAGTTTCTTGGTTAACCTCAAATATAATAAAAAACTGTTATTTTCATGTTTATACTGGATTATCTGAAATCAGTGCATCAAAAGCTTTCGGAAAAATAAACACTAGTACAAAATTTTGATTTTGATGTGTAATTAATGAGTCATTAATCTTGCTTAAAAACAAATGGCGAACAATTTTAAAAAGCCTATTATTAATGGTTTTATAATACTCCTTAACATTTTTCTAATTTCTTAACAGTATACTTAAATTTTCTAAATTTTAAATACTTTTTAACTAGTATCATACTAAACCAATTTCATTCATAAACTTCAGCTGAACACGTCCAAAAAAGTGACAGCTCATACAAACAAATCACAAACATTCCTGCTTTTGATTTAGTACGATACTTAAAAGATAAAATAGCCTTTGTATGATTTTAACTTTAGTAAAATGTTAGGAGATATTACGATGCTAAACTCGTTTGAAATTAACAAAATACAATTTTTAACCTAGTATCATACTTAAAATGATTTAACGTCTTACTAAATCGTCTAAAATTTTGCGTCAAGCTTTTAAAGAAGCTTTACTTGCTGATAGCTAGTTAAATTCAAGAATCAATATTAAAAATTAAAATAATAATTTTTGTTTGAAAATCATTTACCCCCCACTGAAATATTTGTCTAGCTACGGCCTTGCCACCGCTGCTCGTAATCCTTGTATTTTGCACGCCACCGTGTATTAGTGAATCGTATTAGTGAAATGGTAATTATCGAAATTAAAAATATTCCAATCTAAATAATAAAAAAAAGACGTACAGTATAATTTTAAATATATTGGGCTTATAGTTTAATTTATTTATACAAATTATTAATAATTATTCCATTTATATGGATGATGCTGTATACAATTCTCTTTTTTAAATTGTTTGTGTTTTTTTTTTTTTGTTTTGTGTACTCGTGTATAATGAGAAAACAATAAGATTACTTTATAATTACTGGGGGAGAAAATGGCTCCTTGAAGAAATCACTTTTTAACTATCGGCGACGGACTTTATCCATTATCATCATCCTTCCTTTAAAAATTCTTTTAGTAAATTTCTGCATGATGCAACCAATGCTGATCGATTTGTTCGTGGGATTGGTGTTGATGTTCGTACTGCTGAGGTTTGGTGATTTATTCTTAATTGACCTAACATCAGTAATCCGAGAGCTGCTTCGATTTCTTGCCGTGAATGACCACCAGCTACATAAGGGACTGCAAATACATTTTTAATTATTTTAAACAACAATTTATTTAAAAATAAAAAAGTAATATTTAATAGGAACATACCATGAGAGGACTCAACATGATTTGTAGACGAAGTCATAATATGTATTTCTTATTCGGCTATTTATTATGAAATAATAACTAATAATGGACTACAAGATGTTATATACCTATAGCGAATTGATCCTATATCGCAGTTTGAGATACCTGCCTGTCTTGCACTTCAAAAGGGTACATGGGTCATTTTAGTTTCACAATTCACAAAAATGATTAAACTAATCTACCTATATTGGATCTTAAACAAAATATACTAACGCGGTGCTTAATTATTTTATAATAAGCGCACTTTTATTGGCGATGTTTAAGAAAGAGGTACCTATGTACTTACAACTTTATTGCGTCATAAAAATTCGGAAAGAAAAATGCTCATTTTGAAAATCTTATATTAAAAATTGATCAAGGTCTACAGGCGGGAAAGACAGATTTTCATATTCAACACTTTTTTCATTTGAAAAAAAAAAAAAATATTTTTGAACTCAATTTAAAAATAAATCTGAGGAAACTTAATTTTAGTTGGAGCATTACTTGCTCTTTCACACGAATCGCGACCAGATAATGCAAATAAATATACAGAGCAGATTGTATTGTTTTTGTTGAAGAAGTGATTGAATCTTATCTTCAAATTTAAACAAAAACACTGCTTGAAATTTAAATTTAAAAAAAATTGCATTTTAATATTTTGTAAGTTGCCAAAAACAAAAATGTCTTCTGCTTAAACTGTCCAACATATATTCAAGGTCCACAACATCAGAACGCATTCCACAAAGCGACTAATAAAAAGTTTGTGCGAGTTTAGCCTCAATTAAGTGTCTTAAACATGAGCTGCGAATGCGAATAAATCTTTTTAAGACATTTCTACAGTTAAGTACTATTCACATGCGAGCCACCAACGAACAAAGAATCGTCCAATTTGAAATCTCGTTCACATGACATCTTAAGTGCTGTTCATATGAAGCCGCAAACTTCGTCTGCGAATTGCGAATGGTCGCATTTCATTCTTATGAGTGGTCGCAGAGAGAAATTGAATTTCCAAATAATAAAACATATTTACAGTTTTTTTTTTAAAAGCAATAAACAAAGATATTTAATTATTTTCAAATAATGTTACCCTTTTTTCTGCGGAGTCTTTCGTTTTTTTTAGCAACCAAACCAAACAAAACGAGTAACACCAGACATTTTATTTTTGAGGTTAAATTTGAGCGAATTATTTGTTAGCAGCTTGTGGAATGCGTCTTGTATTTGTGGACTGTATTCTCAGTGGACTATTCACATGAGAGCGACCAACGACCAAAGAATTAACGAATATTCCTCCAATTTGACATTTTGGTCACATGGCATCTTACTTTAATTCCTCGCGAATGACGAAGAAAAAAAACCAATCGCTGCAGCGTGGATTGTATGCGGAACGCGAATAGATTTTGACAATTTGTGAAAATCTATTGCAATTCGTGACGACCAATTTATTTTTTATCATGTTTCTCTAATTTTAGAAAGAGCCCGCGACCTTCGTTATTTTATAAAAGCTGAAAGTTTCTCTATTGTGTGCCCCCAATGCAGATAAGAAGGATCTCCGACTATGAACTTTCGATCATGGTGGCTTTGACAGTTAGGAGGTAGCGAAGGTGTATAAAATGAAATTAAACTTTCTTCATAGCATAAAAGCTCATTTGTATATATGTTACTCGGCCAACTACTAAAAGATGTTTCCTCGCTTGTCAGACCGTTTCGATAGTTCCTGCATCCTGTCAGACACTTTTAATATAGCGTTACGAATTATTGAAATTAAACTTTGGTCATAGTATAAAAGCTGATTTTTATATTATGTTAACCGGGCGACTACAGAAAGATGTTTCCTATCTAGTCAGACAGTTTCGATAGTTCCTACAGCCTGTCAGACACATTGAAAGTAGCGTTAGTAATATAAAATGCAAGTGGGTTCTAGTGAAATATAGCCTTTTTCTGCCAAAAAAATCCAAGTGAAGATTTTTAAACGCAATTGTCTTTACTTTGGCAAAAGAAATACTGTCGCGAAAGTCTTTTGCCAAATGGTGTGCGCGTCAATAGTTATCCAAGGTTAATTGTCGAAAATATCAGTTTTTCGCATAAAACTCGGAAACGGTAAATGCAATTGAAAAGTGTTTCTTGCAAAACTTGTAGATTGTGTCATTTTCCAAAAAAAAAAAGTTATAACAATTTTTTCTTACAACCCACTGTTAAGAAGATATCGTCATTTCAAAAATCGTAAAATTTCGAAAATGGCCGTTTTTCACGTATAACTCCTAAACAGTTCAAATTTTTGAAAACATCTGAATACAAAGTTTGTACATTATGTGAATCCCTACAAGAAAAAATTATCATTTTTTCCTTAAAAATAACCGTTTTAAAGATAACCTATTATGCTTCAAAAACTGCAAGATGTGGTTGTTTCTTGGCTGGAAATAATTTTCAAAGGTTGCCTCTATCTCAACCATGTACCCGAGACATGGAGACATGTCAGAGTAGTTTTCATCCCGAAGGTCGGTAGAAGGGGCCATGAATCCGCGAAGGATTTTCGACCAATTAGTCTGACCTCGTTCGTGCTTAAAACGATGGAGCGCATCCTAGACAAACACATTAGGGACATCCTAGTTGGATGCCCTCTTGAAAACTCTCAACACGCATACCTAAAGGGTAAGTCCACGGAGACGGCCCTTCACGAGGTAGTTCGTACAATTGAGAAAACTATTAACTTCAAAGAATATACACTCGCCACCTTCTTAGATGTAGAAGGGGCTTTCAACAACGTCCTAACTGAGTCCATTCTAGAAGCCCTTATTGACTTTGGTGTAGAATTCTACATCCGGGAGTGGATAGTTTCCATGCTCAGGGATAGAAGGATTCAATCTTCGTTAGGAAATACAATTTCAATCAAATACGTCAGTAGAGGAACAACCCAGGGTGGTGTTCTGTCTCCTCTTCTTTGGCTTTTAGTCATGAATAAAATTCTCGCTAAGTTAGAGAGGGGTGGAGTGAAGGTGGTCGCGTATGCCGATGATTTGGTGCTACTAGTATCGGGTAAGTTTACCCCTGTGATAAGTGAGATCACGGAGGTGGCTTTTAGGAAGGTTAGTAACTGGGCTGCGAGCTGCGGACTGGGTATTAATCAAAGCAAAACTGAACTTATACTTTTTACTACCAAAACAAAGATAGACCCCTTCAATCTACCTCGACTCAACGGACAAACACTTTCGCTCTCCTCCAGTGCAAAATATCTGGGTGTAATTCTCGACCCTAAATTAAACTGGAAATTAAACATTGAAGAACGGGTTAACGCCTGTATAGCTTTCTATGCCTGTAGCAAAACTTTTGGTAATAGGTGGGGCCTCCAGTCAAAAATGATTTTATGGACATACACAGCCGTGGTGCGACCTATTCTCACGTATGGTTCAATTATGTGGTGGCCAGCATTAAAGAATTTGTATAATATCAACAAACTTAGGAAGGTTCAAAGAACAGCTAGCATTGGCACCACAGGGGCTATTCGATCTTGTCCAACAGATGCTTTAAGAATTTTTCTACACCTTTTACCACTAGATTTACACATTAAATGCCTTGTATCTTGCAGCGCGATAAGACTTAAAGAATCGAACTCCTGGTTTGCCAAACCCTACGGGCACAGCAACATCACGGGTTTAATTCCAACCGAAATGTTTTCGACTCCCACTGATTACTGCACCCCTTCAATGAGCCTCGATAAAGATTTTAAAGTTATATTTCCATCCAGAAAGGATTGGAATGATGACGTCGTGACGAAAGACTTCGACACAACTATCTTTACTGATGGGTCAAAGATGGAGTGCGGTGTTGGTGCGGGTATTTTCTCAGAGTCCCTAAATGTATCCAGGTCTTTTCGGCTACCTGACTTTGCTAGTGTCTTTCAGGCTGAAGTACTGGCGATCAGGGAAGCATGCAAGCTACTTAAACAAAATCCAAACCAGAACCGAAATACAGCTATTTTCTCAGACAGTCAAGCGGCTGTCAAAGCCATTAATTCGGCTACATCATCCTCAAAATTAGTACGACAATGCCAGGAAGAGCTTCTGAGTCTGAACACTAAAATCAGGGTCACTCTTATCTGGGTTCCGGGTCACAGTGGCATTGAGGGAAATGAGCGGGCTGACGAGCTGGCCAGGCAAGGTTCAGCCCTTCATAGCTCACTTGCGGAAAGAGTCAGTATTCCTCTCGGAGTTATGAAGGGCAATATATTCTCAAATTATCTCTCAGAATCTTATCGTAGGTGGAATAGTTTAACTAACTGCATTATTGCTAGAAAAATCTGACCTACCTATAATAAATCCCGAACTATTAACCTAATGTGCAGACCCAGGCGAGACATAGCAAGGATTGTTGCAACATGCACTGGACACTGGCCAATAGGAGAACATGCGGCGAAGCTTGGCATCCCCTACAATACTTACTGTCGTAGTTGTGGGGACCAGTAGGAAAAGGAAACAGTCTTTTATTTCCTCTGTAAATGTCCCGCTTTGGCCAGAATGAGGCAACAATCTTTTGGGAAGCCCTTTTTTAACGACCTTAACGAACTCTCCGGAACGAAGATCAAAGATTTGACTTCTTTCCTCAACGCGACGAAATGGATCTAGGATTTATTTCGGTTCCTCTTGCACCGTCTTCTTCCCCAAACTCCTATGACTGCGAGCTAGCAGACTAACGGTTTTTAAAGGTGGCTCATGGTGCACGAGGACCGGACGATCACACAATTGGGCCGATCTCCGCTTCAATACCAGCCAACAAGTGCCTAGGTGGCACAGTGTAGATGGGTCTTAGTTGCGGACTTCGACCCTTTTGAGTGTTTTCCTATTTTCAAGTTCAAGAATGTTTCAATGGATCTATAATTAACTTCAACTTATTTTTGTGTTAACTTTTCGACCTATTAAATAAATGATGTTATTTGCAATCACCCCGATTACAGAATCCGATGAATGGTCTGCGGATGGCTTCCGATAATTTTTTTCAATTTTTTTTTCTATTAGAAATCCCCCGTAAAAAATTGCAGGTATACCGGTAACGTAGTTTGAAAATCCTATCCGCATTCCATATAACTTTTGACATTTCAAATCCGAACAAAAGTCATTGGATTATGTAATCGATCCACAATGACTTTGGTGCGGATTTGAAATGTCAAAAGTTATATGGAATGCGGAAAAAAAATTGAACAAAATTATCGGAAGCCATCCGCAGACCATTCATCGGATTTTTTGCCTCGCGGCAGATTTTTTGCCCCACGGCAGATTTTTTGCCCCGCGGCAGATTTTTTGCCCCGCGGCAGATTTTTTGCCTCGCGGCAGATTTTTTGCCCCACGGCAGATTTTTTGCCCCACGGCAGATTTTTTGCCCCGCGGCAGATTTTTTGCCCCGCGGCAGATTTTTTGCCTCGCGGCAGATTTTTTGCCCCACGGCAGATTTTTTGCCCCGCGGCAGATTTTTTGCCCCACGGCAGATTTTTTGCCCCGCGGCTGATTTTTTGCCCCACGGCAGATTTTTTGCCCCGCGGCATATTTTTGCCCCACGGCAGATTTTTTGCCACGCGGCAGATTTTTTGCCCCGCGGCAGATTTTTTGCCCCGCGGCAGATTTTTTGCCCCACGGCAGATTTTTTGCCTCGCGACAGATTTTTTGCCTCGCGGCAGATTTTTAGCCTCGCGGCAGATTTTTTGCCTCGCGGCAGATTTTTTGCCCCACGGCAGATTTTTTGCCTCGCGGCAGATTTTTTGCCCCACGGCAGATTTTTTGCCCCACGGCAGATTTTTTGCCTCGCGGCAAATTTTTGCCCCACGGCAGATTTTTTGCCCCGCGGCAGATTTTTTGCCTCGCGGCAGATTTTTTGCCCCACGGCAGATTTTTTGCCCCACGGCAGATTTTTTGCCCCACGGCAGATTTTTTGCCCCGCGGTAGATTTTTTGCCCCACGGCAGATTTTTTGCCCCACGGCAGATTTTTTGCCTCGCGGCAGATTTTTTGCCCCACGGCAGATTTTTTGCCTCGCGGGAGATTTTTTTACCCGCGGCAGATTTTTTGCCCCGTGGCAGATTTTTTGCCCCGCGGCAGATTTTTTGCCCCGCGGCAGATTTTTTGCCTCGCGGCAGATTTTTTGCCCCACGGCAGATTTTTTGCCCCGCGGCAGATTTTTTGCCCCGCGGCAGCCCCAAGGCAGATTTTTTGCCCCGCGGCAGATTTTTTGCCTCGCGGCAGATTTTTTGCCCCACGGCAGATTTTTTGCCCCACGGCAGATTTTTTGCCCCACGGCAGATTTTTTTGCCCCGCGGCAGATTTTTTGCCCCACGGCAGATTTTTTGCCTCGCGGCAGATTTTTTGCCCCGCGGCAGATTTTTTGCCCCGCGGCAGATTTTTAGCCTCGCGGCAGATTTTTTTGCCTCGCGGCAGATTTTTTGCCTCGCGGCAGATTTTTTGCCCCACGGCAGATTTTTTGCCCCACGGCAGATTTTTTGCCCCACGGCAGATTTTTTGCCCCGCGGCAGATTTTTTGCCCCGCGGCAGATTTTTTGCCCCGCGGCAGATTTTTTGCCCCACGGCAGATTTTTTGCCCCACGGCAGATTTTTTGCCCCGCGGCAGATTTTTTGCCCCGCGGCAGATTTTTTGCCCCACGGCAGATTTTTTGCCTCGCGGCAGATTTTTTGCCTCGCGGCAGATTTTTTGCCCCGCGGCAGATTTTTTGCCCCGTGGCAGATTTTTTGCCCCACGGCAGTTTTTTTGCCCCGTGGCAGATTTTTTGCCCCACGGCAGTTTTTTTGCCCCGCGCCCCGTGGCAGATTTTTTGCCTCGCGGCAGATTTTTTGCCTCACGGCAGATTTTTTGCCCCGCGGCAGATTTTTTGCCCCGCGGCAGATTTTTTGCCCCACGGTAGATTTTTTGCCCCGTGGCAGATTTTTTGCCTCACGGCAGATTTTTTGCCCCGCGGCAGATTTTTTGCCCCACGGCAGATTTTTTGCCTCACGGCAGATTTTTTGCCCCGCGGCAGATTTTTTGCCCCACGGCAGATTTTTTGCCCCACGGCAGATTTTTTGCCCCGCGGCAGATTTTTTGCCTCGCGGCAGATTTTTTGCCCCACGGCAGATTTTTTGCCCCGCGGCAGATTTTTTGCCCCACGGCAGATTTTTTGCCCCACGGCAGATTTTTTGCCTCGCGGCAGATTTTTTGCCTCACGGCAGATTTTTTGCCCCGCGGCAGATTTTTTGCCCCGCGGCAGATTTTTAGCCTCGCGGCAGATTTTTTGCCTCGCGGCAGATTTTTTGCCCCACGGCAGAGTTTTTGCCCCACGGCAGATTTTTTGCCCCGCGGCAGATTTTTTGCCCCACGGCAGAGTTTTTGCCCCACGGCAGATTTTTTGCCCCGCGGCAGTTTTTTTGCCCCGCGGCAGATTTTTTGCCTCGCGGCAGATTTTTTGTCTCGCGGCAGATTTTTTGCCCCACGGCAGATTTTTTTGCCTCGCGGCAGATTTTTTGCCCCACGGCAGATTTTTTGCCCCGCGGCAGTTTTTTTGCCCCGCAGCAGTTTTTTTGCCCCGCGGCAGATTTTTTGCCCCGCGGCAGATTTTTTGCCCCACGGCAGATTTTTTGCACCACGGCAGATTTTTTGCCCCGCGGCAGATTTTTTGCCTCGCGGCAGATTTTTTGACCCGCGGCAGATTTTTTGCCCCGTGGCAGATTTTTTGCCCCACGGCAGTTTTTTTGCCCCGTGGCAGATTTTTTGCCCCACGGCAGATTTTTTGCCCCGCGGCAGATTTTTTGCCCCGCGGCAGAACCCGCGCTTAAAACCTTTTGTCAACGATCTGATCGGCCCCTATCAGTGTAGTTTTAGGCCTGGCAAGTCAACCACCGTCGATCAAATGTTCACACTCCGGCAGATTTTAGAAAAATCCCGGGAATTCCAGATTGATACACACCACCTTTTTATCGATTTTAAAGTCGCGTATGATAGCGTGAAAAGGGACGAATTATACAGAGCCATGTCGAGTCTCGGCATCCCTGCCAAACTCATCCGCTTGTGCAGGATGACGATGGAGAAATCTCGCTGCTCCGTCAAAATTGGTAAGAACACCACCGATTCCTTTGATGTTGAGAAAGGATTGAGGCAAGGCGACGCGTTATCATGCAACCTATTCAACATCGTTCTTGAAGCCATTGTACGCAACGCACATGTCAACACCAGCGGTACAATCTATCAAAAGTCCGTTCAATTGCTTGCATATGCGGATGACATAGACATTGTCGGCAGAACGAAGCGAGCTGTGGCAGGGGCATTTGCGAGCATTGAATCGGAGGCGGCTAAAATAGGATTGGCGGTTAATGAGGACAAGACGAAGTATATGCTGTCATCGAGATAGGAATCTCAACATCGTCAACTCGGGCAAAATATCACGATGGACAGATATAACTTCGAAGTTGTCTACCTGGGCTCCACTATTTCATCGCAGAATGACATCAGTGCAGAGATCAAGCGAAGAATTACTCTTGCCAACCGCTGTTTCTTCGGTCTAAGAAGGCATTTAAGTAGTAAGGCCCTGTCTCAGAGAACCAAGGAGAATTTATACAAAACCCTAATCATACCGGTCCTGCTTTATGGGTCAGAAGCATGGACACTGAAAGATTCGGATAAAAATCTGCTAGGGTGCTTTGAGAGGAAGATTCTTCGTGTGATTTTCGGTCCGGTGTGTATCGAAGGAGTATGGAGGAGAAGATTCAACGACGAGCTATACGGGCTATACAGCGACGTTGACCTGGTCGAAAAGCTGAAAATACAGCGGCTGAGATGGCTGGGGCACGTGGAGCGTATGGACAGCAACGCACCTGTCCGACGAGTCTCCGAATCCAACCTCGATGGGGTACGCAGCAGAGGAAGAACAGGTGGCGCAATCAAGTGAATGACGACATCAAAGCACTCGGTGTGCGCAACTGGAAGCGGCTAGCTAGGGACAGAGCTGGCTGGAGGGGCTTGTTAGTTGAGGCCGAAGCCCATCCTGGGCTGTGAGCGCCATCAAAAGTAAAGTAAGTAAGTATACCCCGAGGGGCTAGTAAAAATCTATATAAACTTCGGCAAATTCACCGCTTTAAAATTTGTACTTTTTAAATTAGTATTTTGTTGTATAATAATTATACAAAGTAGGTAGTTGAAAAATGCAAAATTTGTATGCAAGCAAATTGTAATCCGCACAAGATTGTTAACCGTCTTAACTGATGGAAACTGATTACCTAGTTTGATTCCGCAAATTTTCCCTGTCCTATCACCAACCGACATTGGAAAATATACCGAACTTAAAGCTTTTCATTTCCTTTGTTTTAATTTCCAAGATCATTGACTTCATTAGCCAAAAACCCTCACTCTCGAGTCAAAATTCATACCATCACCCATTCGCTTTTTTTTTTCTCTTCAAAGTTGCGCGAGAAAATCTGCACAATAGTTTTCTCGCTTTGCAGCATTTAGAATATCTTTAGCCTAGATCGTAAAAAAAATCTAGTACTATCCTTTCTTCTTTTACGATCTTTCTATTTCTTGTTAATTTCCTGACATTTCCTATTCTTCCATTTTCCTCTGTTTGTTTTCGTTTACCTAAGCATCCCGTCGTGTTAATAATTTGTTCTGTCCGCGAATACAAATTTTTTTTTTTTTTATCGTCATGAATGCATCTTACTATATAAAATATCAATTTCTGTATCACATGTTTGATTTACATGGTCGGTGAAAATTTAGTTATGTTGAAATCAACACGGCGAATACTTTCACAATCTCCCAAATAAGTGAGAAACATTCGCTCCGTAGAGTAAATCATTCACAATGATAACAAAAATGGTAACAGCAATGCTTTAAGAGCAAAAACTTCCGTATTACAGCTCCTCTCTTCTGTGCGTTGCAGGTCGTGTGTCGAAATGTCAAAATCTAAGGGCACCAATCGATTAAGGAGGGTGTTATTACCTTTTGTCTCGGCCAGCACTTTAGCACCAACAGAAAATAAGAAATTTGTATAGTATTTTTTTTAAAATATCGTTCTTAATTATGTCGCCACCACTATAAGTGCAGAGGAGCTTGAGATGGAATACCTGCATTTAGTAGAGTATTTAAAGAAAGTGCAGTTATGTGAAGGTGAAGATACAATTACTATTTCAGATGTATATAATCTTATACTCTTAGGAGCTACCCAGGCCCAGGAAGTCTTTTTAATTTTGTTTTCCATTGTAAAATTTGTATATTGAAGAACGATTTTGGAGTAACCTTGATCTTCCTTAATATTCAAATAAAACTTTTGTCATTTCGTATTATTTTTTTGTAATATTTCGTTACTATTCAGTTTTTGAATTAATTATAATAACTACAACTCCAAACAAACTTTTTTTCTTTTAAAAATACATAAGAGAAGAAGAGAATCACACTACAAAATTGATTTAAGGTATTCCTACTTCTTGTATAATATTCTTTTAATGTAGCATTTTTCTTCAGGCAACGGAGTTATTAAACAGAATATTTGTTTATATGATATTTATATAAGAACTTATCATACAGGAACTTATAATTCTATTTTTGTTAGCTGAAATTTAACAAAAATTATAATAAGTAACGACCGATGCTGAACTTAAAAATTTACAAAACATTTTCCACAAAGGGCCCCCAATTGTCTTAAGATGCCTCTGAGTCCAGGAAAGATTTAAATGCGTAATTTAATATGGGTAAGCGGTGGAAAATTAATTCATAAAATATTATTTTAGGTACCTATAATTGCAGAATTTCATCTTCTACAACATATCAAAAGTCTCGCAAAACCACAGCAGTGGCTTTTGGTACAAGGGCATTTAAAGAGGCAAAGGGAAGAAGGTATGGTTTATCAATCTGAAATATTTGGTATGGTTAAATGTAAGAATATGACACATGATTTTAGGGTACTTTTTAACGCTGGATCCAAAAAAAAAAAGAAATTAATTTGTATGGGACTTTTTTAGGACAACAAGTTAAATATTCAGAAAAAATGGAATAATATTCCGAAACGCGTTGCAAAATAATTTAAAATATAGTTGTGAATTTAAGGACTGTTATTAAAATAAAATAACTATATAATAAAATAATATTTGTATTTATTTATTTATTTCATATTTAAAAATGGTAGATTTGGAATAAAAGTTTCATTGGGGTGTTGTTAAACAAGAATCAAAAGAGTTTCTAAAAACATCTCTAATGAAATAGTGTTTATTTAGTTAGTTGTGAAGTTGAAGGTTTTGTTCTTTATTTTTTGTTTGATAGCTATGTTAATACTTTAGAGCTAGGTTTTTAGTCTTGGTTTCTGATTGGCTTTTAAACTCATTTTAAAGCATAGATTGTTGCTTAACAGATTTTCTCTTGGAGGAATCAAATGAATTAAGCTAACGATGTTTCTATTATTATTATTGTACTATTCGTACTAGAATGTCAGCTTATTAGGCTTGACCATTCTTTTTTCCGTCAATTTCATTGAATTTTTGAACAACAACAACAACTTAAAGGCGCTACCACCAATTGTTTTGGCTGGAGATATAGCTATTTCGTGCTTTGCCACTTTTGCACTCATCAGTCTCCTTTTTGTGGAGCTGAGCCTTGATCCAATTTTATTTGAAAAACTTTTTATGTACACCATAGGATTCGAACCCACGCATATCAGATTTGCTCAGTCTTAGCAGTCGTGTGCACTACGCACTCCACCGCTTTAGACCACTGACGTCACATGTCGAGATGTGTTATTTGTTTATCAAATGCAGTTGGAGCATCAGCATTTATATAAATGCCTTTAAGTATGCTGTCTTGTTCCGCCTCCATTTTTCTTCATACCTTATTTCGATAGACTACAATTCGCAGTACGTATCAAAGGGGGAGAGGTTGGAAGATCGGTAACGAACCAGACTATTAAGTTATTATTATTATTGTACTATTCGTACTAGAATTCAGCTTACAAGAACAAGACAGCATACTTAAAGGCACTTATAAAAATGCTGATGCTCCAAATGCATTTGATAAACAAATAACACATCTCGACATGTGACGTCAGAGGTCTAAAGCGGTGGAGTGCGTAGTGCACACGACTGCTAAGACTGAGCAAATCTGATATGCGTGGGTTCGAATCCTATGGTGTGCATAAAAAGTTTTTCAAATAAAATTGGATCAAAGCTCAGCACCACAAAAAGGCGACTGATGAGTGCAAAAGTGGCAAAGCACGAAATAGCTACATCTCCAGCCAAAACAATTGGTGGTAGCGCCTTTAAGTTGTTGTTGTTGTTCAAAAATTCAATAACTATGTTTCTTTTATTAATAAAAAATCGTTTAAATGAAAGGCCACTCTATGCGTCCTTTGAAAATAGACTCCAAACGGAAGAGTTGTTTTTTTTACTAATTTGAATGTATCTATCTGCTTGTTTTTTTTTTTTTATTCAAGATACAAAGAGGTATGTTTTGTTTACTTTCGCAGATCAATCATTTTCGTTACGTCTTCCTATTTCAAATTATTGACGCAACGCCACTGCTACCTACCTAATTAATAAAAAAAAAAAAAAAAAAAAATTTGCAGTGTGTTAATGCTGTAAATTTTATAAACGTCGGTAGCCATCGACTAAAATTTTGCGTCTTAGAACTCAACTCTAACTGATGAGGTCCACTGTAGTTGTTATCAGGACCGAAACGCATTTGGACTAAAGGTCGCTTAAACACTTTTAATTGAATTTCAATCAATACTGTCCACTAAAATAAAAACATAAACAATAAAATTTCTATTGTTTATGTTTTGTCTTCTTTACTACCTACTTAATCATAAAATATATTACCATCGTAAATTTACCAACCGGTATGTACGTAATGTACCTGCTTATGAATAGGTACAAAATCATAATTGTAGAGCAATAATTTAAGCATGACCAAATTAACCCCACACAACTTTTCCCAGGATATCCGATTAAATTCTACAATAACCTTTGTCCTTTAAGCCAATTCTTGTTCTTGTGTTACATATATACCTAGAAATTCCTACCGGAAGGTATCACAACCAGCTCAAGCGGATAACAAGGAACCAAAATAACAGGATTTGAGTTGTCTACCCAACCAAGCCCTCCCCCTCCGTACTGTATCATTACAATATTACAAGAAAGCTCACTGACCTGTTTGTCTCGACAAAACTTTCACAATAGAATAGCATTTATAATGATCCGTATGGAAGTGCCTTTATCTACCAAGACCAACCCCACTGTCAGCACCACCCCCCCCCCCCCCACCATTTGTTTCTATAATAATAATAAGAATCAAACCAATTAGGTGCTTGACTCTCAAACCTTATTTCTTAGCCTCATTATTAAATAATTACGATTGAATAGCAAGAAAAGTTTCAGCGGAGAAAATATAATGACCAACAAAAGGACATGAATATAATTCAACAAAGCTCTAGCAGCACAAAGCCTGATAATCCCTTTAGATGATGATGACAACAACAACAACGACAATAATTATTGTCCTCCCTTAAAACAAAACCCAAAAAGACTCAACCACAAGTCACGCAAATCATGTTCAACTATCAAAAGTCCTTGTCGTTGTTGTCAATAATGAGACGGGATTTTTTTTTTTTTTTTGTTTGTCTGTCACTCAATCTACTGTCGTTCTTATTAAGTGAAAAAGTACTGACAATTATTATAATATCTCATCTGCTTGAAGAAAGTTCATTAAATATTTAGGGAAGTGCTTCCCTTATCACAAGTATCGCACTCTATGAAATAGCTTGTCTTTTCTTCCGTTTCTACTATACCTATATAGAAGTTTACAAAAAGGACCAAGGATTGAAGAAAAAAAATATCAATTACTTGTCCTTGTCTTCTTCAACCTACCACCTTCGAGTCCTACGATAAAAAAAATATCGCAGATTTCAATCAGTAAAGGTGCTTTGCTTGGGTCATAATTGATTTGAACAGCCCCACACTGGGCGCCATTTAAAGAAAATGTTTTACAAATTGAACTCACGCGATAATAGAGGGCAACACCTTTTCCTAAGGACTTAATAATTTTGTAAAAAAAAAAAATAACAAAATATTCGGGCGCGTGTGAATTTGTTGCATGCTATAAATTTTTAATCAATTCCTTCCATCGCACACAGTCCTGAATCGAAACAAATAATGTATTTTGCTGGGCCTATAAAGCAGCCCTACCTTACGAACATAAATCTACCAACTGAATTCTTAGTCCCGTCACCTTTAACTTTTATCTTGTTCTGAACTTCAATTCCCAAAATGGATAACATGCGCATTTACTATCTGAAACTGATTATTTTGTTTTCTAGCTGGAATGGGCGTGTCTGCTGGAAGTAATATAAAAAAAACAATAACAATATTTTTCCCATCAAAATATCAATCTGCAAAAACGATGGCAGCCCACACTATAAGAACAGTATACAAGTATCCTTTTCTATCGCCAAAAAATCATATAGTTTAATATGATAATGTGTCCTTTGGGAAGGATGTGGATATTCGTTCGTTATAGGGATGAGTTTTTGGGAAACGCGAAAAGGGTTAGATTTGGAATTTTGTCTGTAATTTTTTTGTTTTTGAGGAAAGAGAACAATAATTGTTTTTTTCGAAGAGACGGAAGAGAAAGTAAACTAAAAGTAGGTCTTTAGTCTGATATTCTGGTGTAAAAGGACGTTTGTTTTTATACGATTTTTTTGTTTGTATTATTTTTGTTTTTTTTTCTACAATTTCTTTTGAAAAGATTCGATTAAATTTAAGATATGAATAATTAGAAAGTTTTCTTATGAATCTCTGCACTCTGAGAAAAGTTTTGACACGCCCGCCGCACTTGATAAAGGGGTATGGAATTTAATCAGCGAAATTGAAGTTCTATTGTTGAATTTTCTTGAGAGAGTGAATTACTGGTATATGTATAATTACTTTTGAGTTTATAAAGTTTCTTTTTATTTTTAGTTATGGCAAATTGGTTTATTTGTTGGTTGAATTTTTGTTCGCGCGAATTTTTTGTACGCGCGAATTTTTAAAAAACACTTGTATACGTTTTCAAAATAGTGTTTTGTAAAATTTTAATTTTGTTTTTGAAATTTTATGTTAAGTAATTTTTAAAATCTTCAGCAGACTGTATTTAAAAACTAAACTAAAATTTTTCAAAACAACTTTTTGAAAACGTATACAAGTATTATTTTAAAAATTCGCGCGAATTTTTCAAAAGTACCTACTTGTAATACGTTTTCAATTAGTTGTTTTGAAAATTTTTAATTTTGTTTTTGATATTTGATGTTAAGTAATTTTTAAAATGTTCAGGAGACTATCTTTAAACACTAAACTAAAATTTTTCAAAACAATTTTTTGAAAACGTTTACAAGTTTTTTGTTAAATTCGCGTGGACTCCTGGCAAAAGAATAATTTTAAAGTGACATATGCCCATAATGGCCATTATGGCACTTTGTAAAAGCGACAAATGGCCAAATGTTGAAATATGGCTATTTGACGCTTTCACAATGTGTCACATGGCCAAATGTCACGGCACCCATATGATATATGATTAGTTATTTATTATGAAATTAGAAACCCATGGTAAAACATAGAGTGGCCCGCAAAGAAATCGGCGAAATCGTGATATCAGGTAAAATGAGTTGTACCTACGTAAGTCGCGAGAATGGTCTTCTATTATTTTTTCTGAAGGATGATTTCTGCTGAATTTCTGCTGATTGAAGACCTAATTGAAAAGGTTTTGGCTCGGAGCCAATTTGCTTCGTGGATTTTTTACTGACTAAATGTCAAAATGATTTGGCGCCAGTTCCGAGCCGTTTGACTCTCTTTCGCTTTCGAAAATTTCAAAAATTGACAAAATTAGTTGTAGATCGAATTTTCTTAAAATGTTTGTTGAAATTTAATATTTTGTAATATTTATGAAAAATGACAAAATTAGATGGGCATTTTTTGAAATATTTTTTTTTTAAATTTAAGCTTAGTTATCCTGTCTACTTACCAATTTGAAGAAATGTCTACCAAATCTTAAGTCTGGGTAATTTTAGACTGAAGTTTAGTTTTTGTATTCAATAATAATTGTCTCCCTTACACAAGAACTCAGAGAAGGCAAGATGAGCCTAGTGCTGAGTTGTTCTAGTAAAACCACTGCCAGAACAAGGGATTTTTCTAAGCTTACTTTAAATTTATTTTCGTTGATTTTAGTTTTTCATGACAATGTTTGCGATGCCTTAAAAAACTATTCACATGAGACCGTGTTACAAAAGTCTTACACTTTTTTAAAATTATATTATGTTGTAACTATGTTACTTTTTTTCGTTTATGTTGCACTTTTTCCCATAAAATACTTTCTTTGGCATTTCTTTGTTTTTATTTCTTTTATGTATAATTTGCAGCTATTTTCTTTTTCGATAGAAGCGAGTTTGAACTACCCTTTAACACATTCATAGGTATATCTACCTGTTTGGAGTTGATATTGGCCTGTTACCCATATCTTTAAACTCTAATACTAAGTTTTCACTGGGCCAAATGAGGTAATTTCGTTGCAAATTTCCAAATGAAATCCGAAATTACCTCATTTGCCATACAAATTCTCGTTTCCAAATGAGCTAATTTCAACCAAATTTGCACGAAATCAGATTAGAAATTAGGTGGATGCATCCAGCGGAAATCAAATTCAAGGGTCGTCATAATCGTCCTAGCAGATCAACAATTGAGCGTCTAGTGGACAAATTTGAATCCACAGGCACAGTACAAAATGTTCCCGTGCCAGTGAGACAAAGAATATTGCCCGTAGTTTCGAGAATATTGCTGCCGCTGAGGCTTCAGTTAAAGAAAGCCCAAATGTGTCTCTCACACGTCGTTCTCAAGCGTTGGGCATCTCTGTGACATTTTGCGAAAAGATCTTGGCCTACATCCTGACAAGATTAAATTGACGCAAGAACTTAAGCCGCTTGACCACCAGAAGCGTCGTATGTTCGTGAATTGGGCTGAGCAACAACTTGAAAATGATTCGGATTTTCATCGAAAAATCATCTTCAGCGATGAGGCTCATTTCTGGCTGAATGGCTTAGTCAATAAACAAAATATGCGGTATTGGTCAGGCAACAATCCACACGTACTCCAAGAGTCATCATTGCATCCTGAAAAAATTACGGTTTGTGTGGTTTATGGGCCGGCAGCGTCATTGGGCCGTACTTCTTCCGTGATGATCAAGACCAGCACGTTACTGTGAATGGGGATCGCTACCGTTCAATGATAACCGAATATTTTTGGCCCCAATTGGATGATATGGACTTCAAAGGACATGTGGTTCCAACAGGATGGCGCTACAAGCCACAGAGCGAATGTCAGAATCAATTTATTGGAAACCAAGTTTGGAGAATGTGTTATCTCACGAAATGGTCCAGTCGCTTGGCCGCCTCGGCGATTTGACGCCGTTATACTATTTCCTGTGGAGCTACGTCAAGTCTATGGTCTATGCCAACAAGCCAACGACGATTGATGAACTTCGTACGAATATCAAATGTGAAATTGCAGCAGTATCGGCCGATTTATGCTTGAAAACCGTCGAAAATTGGATTCAGCGTCTGGACTTCTGCAAGCGTGCCCGTGGTGGTCATGCAAAAGAAATTCAGTTGCATACATAATGGCATCAAACGTTCTTTCACAGGAATAAAGGATTTTATTTTATTCAAAACCGTTTTTCTTTTATTTAAAAAAACTTTTGTAGCGCTCTTATTGAAAAACTCGATACAATACTAAAAAGATAAAATAGCCATTTGGTGATTTTAACTTAAATAAAAGTTTAAGAAACAGTACGATGTTTAACTCATCACACTAACAATTCACTAAAATTTTGCATTAATAATGGCAATGGAATGGTTGACTAGTGTCATTAACTTAGAACCTATATAGTCAAATTACTGTGAACAATTTTCCCGAAATGGAAAATTAAAAAATAAAACAATTGTTTTTCATAATTAATTAGATCGATCAATTCTTTATTAGCATTGTTCTTTGATTATGGTTTTTTCATATCAGTAATTCAGCTGAATCACAAATTCCTTAGCCATATTTACTGCAGGTTTCTCAACTGCTATAGCTTGATCATGTGACACAACTTCTAATTCCTTCGAGTATCCATCATATCGAATAGTTGCTGATTTTGGAGTCTTCTCCAGACCAGCAATGATAACCCGTTCTAATGTCGAAGCAGTTTTATATGCGGGCTTGGATACGAAAGAGTTTTTCAAAGTATTTCCACTGAATTCAAATTGTTCATAAATAAACTTTCCCTTGCGATATTCATATGATTTCTCATCATCAATGTACAAAGTGCCTTTCGATGTTCCATTCTTGTCTAAGCACACAACCAATGTGTAGGGATCATCCTTCATTAAAGTTGCCGTTGAGCGAATATTTTCCTTCTTTGGAATTATTGAGCCTCCTCGTTGATAAACTGGTGTCTAAAAGAAAATTAAAGTAAATATACAAATAAATCTATTTGAACTAAAAGTTTAATTGATTCCTACCTTCTTGTAATCGACTTCGATAGTTTCGTAACCAACTTTGTCATATTTTTGGAAGTTATCGGTATCAAACCAAACATCACCAACTTTTTTGCCATCCTTTGATGGGAAGTATACATCGACTTTCCTGACTCCTTTCTCTAGCACAGGACACACCATAAGATAATCATAGAGCATGTACTGTGATTCAATTCTGTATGTCTCCTTATCCTTGGGATATTGAGCCAAAAGTGGCCTCATAACAGGCAGACCGAACTTTTCATGCTCATAGAACATCGTATACCACATTGGCAGGTAGCTGTAACGTTTACGAATAGCATCACGTATCACCAGACGAGTTTTCTCAGGGAACAACCATGGTTCTCTGCGTGGAGTATTTTTGCTAGCATGAGCCCTGAAGAACGGAGTAAACGCTCCAGTCTGATACCAACGTTCAACCAACTCAGGTTCAGGATTACCAGAGAAACCACCCACATCAGATCCACAAAATGAAAATCCAGCCACCGCTTCGGACAGGCACATGTTAATGGAGTTCTGCAAATGACCCCATGCAGCCGCATTATCTCCCATCCAAACTATTGCATACTTTTGGGTGCCAGCAAAATGTGATCGAGTGAGAATGAAAGGTCTTTGATTGGGATCACGCTGAAGCAGGCCTTGGAATGTTCCCATAGTTTGCATGTGTCCGAATAAATTATGCACATCACGATGTTCCCAGCCACCATAATGGAGATTATCCTTGGGCATTGTTTTCTCGGGGCCAATGAAAACAGATGGTTCATTCATGTCATTCCAGATCATTACATCCTCGGTTGTTGTATTGAATCGCTTCACACCAAACTGATCGGCATAGTATTGGCGAACGGCTGGGTTGAAAAAATCCGGATAACTAGCTGGTCCCGGCCAACAATCACCTTCGTAGTCTTTGCCATCCACATTCTTCGTATAGTAACCCTTTTTGGTGCATTCTTGATGGAAGAAATAAGTATCATCTATTTTGTAATGAGGATCGATAATTATCGTCAGATGGCGATTGGAGTCTGTCAAATTCTTGATCATTCCCAGGGGATCGGGGAAATTCTTTAAATCCCATGTAAAGTATTTCTTTTGATCAGTGTACTCAATATCAAGCCACATTGTATCCATGGGAATATCGTATTTATCAAAATTAGCAGCAACATCCATGACATCGGTTGAGTTGTCGTAATTCCAGCGACACTGATGATTGCCAAGAGTAAAGAGCTGTGGCAAATTAGCAGAACCAGTGAGCTCAGTGTATTGCTGGAATGCCTCTAGCGGAGTTGGTCCAAGTAAAATAAATGCATCAACAATACCACTTTCCGAAATGAAACGTGCAGCCGGAGCTTCGGTTTTGCGAGGTCCTGAAAGAAAAAGAAGAGATTTTTTGAAATTTTGTATTGCTTTACAAAAATCAATTGATTCTGTCAAATAGGAAAACTTGACAGTTCTTTCATTTCATTGGGACAAATTAATTGATTTATTTTTTGATTTACATATGTTTTCCGTTGGTAGAAAAAAATTTATTTATTTTTAATTTGGAACTGCAAGAAAAAAAAACACGCAATAAGACCAAATCTCAAATGTGGCCTTATTTCGCTTTGAAAATGGAAATATGGCCAAATGGGCTTTATTTCTATTTCCAAAACGAAATAATGCCAAATATCATATGGAAATAAGACCAAATTTGTTTTTACGAAAACATTTACTGATAACAGAAGCTTTGAAAGCAGACCAACTGACAACATTGGCGACTGAGCATACCCTAAGCGGAGCGACGGAGTCGCGTGAGCCGGACAGAGGACCCGAAAAGGGATTTAAGAACCTTGAACCGTACTTTGGGTGGCCCGCTTCACCAATTCTCAGCTGCGGGTCTTAGTTCTTTTTTGTGGTGGAGTTAACCCACGCGGGTTCTTTTTTGGGAAATAACAACCGCGGTGGCTATACTCGTGGGCGTTTATGCACTGCAGCAAATGAAAACAACATAACGGCGATTTGTTTTGCCAAATTGGCCTTATTTCGTTTTCTAAAGCGAAATAAAGCCAAACCTAATATTTGGCGTTATTTCCATTTTAAAAGCGAAATAAGGCCAAATTTTTAATTTTTGGCTTTATTTCCTTGGGTCTTATTTCACGTCACCAAAAAAAAAAACAGATTTTGAGAATATTTTGCGTTCCATTGGCAAATATATTGATTTAGTTTTTGATTTAAAATCAATTTTGCAGATTTAAATTTGTCTGCAGATTTAATCGTTCTTCAACTAACGCCAATCAAAACTTTGATCAAAATATGAAGGAAATCAATTGTCTTATAACTTTTTTTTTCTTTTAACGTTAAGCACTCCATACACGATTAAAATTTATTTTCAACTCAGTTGTCAACTAAATTGATGCTGACAATGTGTGTGGCGCACTTTGTTGAAAGACTTCTGCTTCGACTGTCAAAACATCATTTTTTCTCATAAGAATTATATTTAATCGAATCAAGATGTGTGAAAAAAGAAAAGTATTGGCATTAATTATTATTGCAGAGTGCTTAGATGACGCTGAACAGGCACAAATAAAAAGAAAAAGAATTTGGATGAAAGAATTGAATTAAAAAAATCAAATTGAAGCCCACACACGAGTTGATTTGATCAACTTGGCATTAAATTGAAAGAAAGTTGAACTGTGTATGGAGTGCTTAAGACCATTAACGGATTAATAAATATAGTATAGTTAAATGGAAGCAGCTTCAAATTCCTAAACCGGTAAATTCACCAAGAAAATTAAAATCATCTGAAAGTTCATCAAATACCTTATGAAGACTTTTTTTCAGTAATGACATTTACGTAAAATTATACGATTACAATGGCAAAATAAATCAATTTGAAAAAAAAAATGAATTTAAGATTTGAATCCAATTTACCAATGGAAAGCTGAACACGGAATTGCTAAGTCCTTGATAAAAAAATAATAAATAAATTTGACAGAAAAATGGACTTAAATTGTTGGAAACTGACAGTTATGGAAAGTAAACAAAGAGACCTATTGTTTCCAAATTTCTGAGAGCGCAGAAACTAAAATTTTAATCATAAAGTACTGTCAGTTTAATTTCGACTTAACTTAACTTCGACTTAACTTTGGACCTAAAATTGGTACGAACTGACATTAATCGAAAGTTAACAAACAGACACCATGTTCAAATTTCTGAAAGCGCAGAAATATTTATGATCCACTAATCTTAGTCCAAAGTTCTCAATTTTATTTTTTTTATTTGAACTTTGACAGTAATCTGAACTAAAATTAGAAGAAAGTTATGGTTTTGGAGAGTAAGCAAACAGAACAAATTTCTAAGAGAGCAGAGATATCTACGATCTGCTAATCCTTATCTAAAGTTCTGTCAATTTTATGTTTTTATATAAACTTTGAGAGAACTTTGAACCAGAATTGGTAGAAACTGGCAGTTGGCGAAAGTAAACGAACAGATCTATTTAAATTTCCTTAAGCGCAGAAATCTGAACTAAAACTATAAAATATTTTATGTACTCAACATGAACTTCTTACCTGTTAATAGATCAACAACAGATGAAACATTTTTTTTCGATGCCGACGACGCCCAAATATCAACCCATGTCTCAGCAGCATTATGCCAAAAAACTCCAGCTGATATCTCCGGTCTGTATAATCAAGAACGAACTAATTAATTTCAATATAATCTTTTGAAGTATCAAAATCTATTTACCCATGGCCATAAATTACCGGAACACTACCGTACAGTGCCACTTTACTTTCCAACTGATAATTTGCCGTATCCAAATTATACAATCTATAAGGATCATCACCTTCTGTTGACTTCAAAATAAACGTTTCGGCGTGTTGGGGAATTCCAAAGAGAACCTCTGATTCAGGAAATGAGAAATCCAATGCAATAGCTTCCGGACCATTTGGCTTTGTATCGAGAAAATCACCGAATTTCTCCTCCCATACATCTGGGTCGTCGGTAGGTTCGGCTTGTGATTTTCGGCGAATGTGTTCGAATCGCATTAATTGTTTGGCATTAACGGCCACTGAATGTACTTCGTTTTGGTAGAAATCAATCCTGAAGGGATCATTTGTTAAAACTGCTTTATTTAATCCTGAGGTGAGGATAATTTCGGGTCCATCTTGAGTTTCAACATTTAATCTTCAAAAAGAAAAGAAAACGGGTTTGGCTGTGTTATTTCCTAACCCACTAGATGTGTGTAAGATCTAAAGATAATCTACTTACGATCCAGTTTCAGGTGAGGCCTGAAGAACTTCTGTTACCCTATATCGGGGTTTTAATGGATTCTTTTCGTCAATAACAACTCGAAACTTGTTACCCTGTAGAAATATAAATCAATGAGCTTGTTGTTGTCTAGGTCTCTAAATGTTAACATACCTTTAACGCTTCTACTCTCAGAAGAAACAGATGATCATTCATCTTGTTGATCAAATCAATTTCAATGAATTCTCCGAATGATTTAAGCGATTCAGGAATAAGTGCGAATTTTGAGCTTCCTGGTGCATCTTTACGAGTTCGCCTTAAAATACAAAATATGTTTTGTACACACGAGTTATAAATAAACAAAATATAAACTTAAACTTACCGGCAAAAACTACTCTGATCACAGGTTTTAAAGGTTCGGTCAACACCCAAGCCATAATGATGGAGGGTGAAAAGTATTAATACTGCTAGTCTTAAGCGCATATTTTTTGATTGTGCTAATTTACCTCCAACGTCGTTGTATTTATATTGAAAAATCAAGTTATAGTTTAAAAGCTTTAATCGGACCAACGGAAGCTATGTATATAAAACAAGCTTTTTATTATGTTTATTAATTTTTGTTTTTAATTTTCATCCTGGTATCTTTATAGCTATTCAAATTATTCCAATTATTATTATACAACTAAATAACGTTTTAAACAAATAATTCAAGTATTTATGCAATTTTTTTTATGATAATGATAAGATTACAATTCGAGTGTATGGTACTTGAAATAATTTATTATTGATTACAAATCTGAAGCTCCGATTGCTGGCATCTTACCCAAAAATAACTTCAAAAACATTCTTAAATAATTCGATGATTTATAGACTTGGAAGTATAGGGATGCATGCATTATTTGTATGCAATGATGTTACAGTAGTGTAATAAGGTAGGTATAGAAACAAAAATCATTGATAACTTTTCCTTTATCAACACAAATAATTATACTGATTATGGAATTAGCAATACCTACTAGATTTGCAGTGTTGCACTCTCTTTTCCCTTTAGTCATTTGTTGTGTAAAAAAAGAGAACACAACAAGAGAATTCAACAACCCACATGAATATTATATGTATAGAGTTTAATTTATTAACAGCATAATTTTTACATTTTGGTTGTAACCGCACAATTTACATACAGAGTTATGATAATAATATCTTGCTACTGAGAAAATGTTATAATGTTTAAGAAACAATAATATGATAGTGGAAAGAATTATTTGAAAGGAAAAGCTGATAAAACCTTTCATTTGATGAAAAAAAAAAAAAAAGATATATTACAAATTTTTAAGTTAAAGCTAATATCACAGTTATTTTAAATCATGGAATCATAAACAATGAACATGTATATGGCATATTTATAAGATATTTGAAAATGAACTTAGTATGAATTCAAACAAATTAGCAAATATTTAATGAACAAATGACATGAAAACAGCTTATGAAGCAAACAATAAATTGATTTTTAAATCAAATAAATATGTTTATATATGTTAATAAATAACTAAATAAATAAATATATATGTAAATAAATAAACAAAAAGAAAATAAATAGTCAATGAACTGTATACTTTATTAAATAGAAAACTATGAAACGAATAAATAAAAGATAAATAAATAAATAAATAGATAAACATACATAAATAAATAACAACAAAAACAAATTATGAACCAGAAGTAAGTTAGTCCACAAGACTTGTAATCAAAGGATTATCTGACATAGAACAGTTAAATGAATATTTTGTATAGAGGTTACAAATTCTAAAGGAAATAGTGTCGATGTTAGCCATATCATGTAGTTCAAGTGTTGAAAAATGCCAAGGTAACTTCAAAATTAGTTTGAGAAGTTTGTTTTGTGCTATTTGTAATTTTTTAATGTGTGTCTTAGCGCACTTCCCCCAAACAGGGGAGCCATATAACATAAACGATTGAAAGATAGTTTTGTAAATTATTAGTTTATTTTCTGTACTTAGCAGTGATTTTCTGTTTATAAGTGGGTACATTATTTTAATTGTCTTATTTACTTTATCTAAGGTGTTTGTGATTTGTTTGTTATAAGTCAGTTTAGTATCTAGAGTTATACCAAGATATTTAGCATTATCATTCCAGGTGATATCCACATTGTCCATTTTAAGAGTATTGCTAGGAAGGAAGCAAGTCTTCCTTTTTCTTGTAAAAAAGATAGCTTGCGTTTTCGAAGCATTTACTTTTATCTTCCATTTGTTAAAATAACTTAAGATAATATCCAATCCTGATTGTAAGTTGGTTTCAATTACGGAACCAAATACATCAGAAGAATAAATTCCTGTATCATCTGCATATATAGCCGACTTACAGTTGGGAAGTTCCGGAAAATCGGAAGTGAAAATATTGTATAAATAAGGCCCTAAAACTGATCCCTGTGGGACACCTGCTGGAATATTATGTTGGGATGAAAAGTTATTATTAACACAAACAACATATTTTCGATCAGTTAAAAAACTTTGAATTAGTTTCACTAAGTAAGCTGGAAACCCAAAACCTAACATCTTATGTAGTAAACCTTCGTGCCAAACCGAATCAAAAGCTTTCTCAACATCTAGTAAAACTAAACCTGTAGATTTTTGTTCGGAAAATGAAGTTTTTATATGTTTTGTGATTCTGTGTATTTGGTGTATCGTGCTGTGATGATATCTAAACCCAAACTGTTGGAGTGGTAAAATGCTATTTTCGTCTAATACTTTTGATACTTGTATAGAAATTATTTTTTCAAAAAGTTTACCCAAAGAACTGAGTAGACTATTTGGTCTGTAATTTGACGAGATATTTGCAGAACTTCCTGGTTTGAGAATAGGGATTATTTTGGCTTTTTTCCAATCTTTTGGGAAGTACTGCAACTTAATACATGAATTGAAGATACACAATATAGCTTCTAATCCACTTTTTGATAGCTGTTTCAGATATAAATTTTTAATGTTATCCAAGCCACATGATTTACGAGCATTTATATTTGATATAAGGTTTTTAAGAACTTCATACCGTATGAGATTATTATCATCAACTAGCACCGGAGTTAAACTTAGACTACTAATTGTACTATTAACCGCTGATATTGTTGTATTGTCTCCTAGGTGACTAGAGACTAAATGATTTTTTTGGAAGTTAGTAGCTAGTATGTCGGCTTTTTGGGTAGATGTCAATGAATAGTTTTGTAAATTGTCTAAAGTAGGAATGACTGTATACTTTTTTTTATAATTTTAGTTATATTCCAAAAAGGTTTATCACATTTGTCAAGGCCTTCAAGCTTTCGATTCCAGCTTTGATTATTAAATTTGTTTAACTCTGTCTTTATTTGAACGTTTAGAAGCTTAATATTTTGATGATAAATGTCTAGCCTATATCTTTGCCAATGTCTTCTTGTTGCATTGCGAAGTTTTATTAAGTTAGTAATGTAGCTTGGAAGTTGTTTATTATTAACAGTACACTTTAACTTTTTAGATACAGATTGCTCAACTGCAGATTCAATAAATCTTGTAAATTTGTTGGTACAATCGTCTATTTGCGAGCAATCAGTTAGCGTACCGACAATTTGATTGTAGTTAGCTAGTTCAATATCTATTAGTCTGCGATATTTTTTCCAGTTTGCATTTTTAAAGTCTAAAAAATAATGTTCTATTTTTTCTGGTGTTTGAAGAACACTAGTCAATACTGGATGATGATCTGAGCTCAGGTCATTAATAACAATGGGTTGAGTAAATAATTGAGGGATGTTTGTCACATAAAAATCTATGGTTGAAGGATTTAATCTACTATTAGAAGGAAAGTAGGTTGGTGAACCAGGATATAAAATCTGAAACTGGTGGCTAGTATTAAGATCGTAAAGAACATTGCCCCAAGCATTTGCTCGAAGACATCCCCAACTCCTGTGTCTGCAGTTAAAGTCACCGCCTATTAAAAAATTACCTTGAAAGTTAACAATCTTACGAAGGTCACTTTTAAGCCACGTTCTTTTAAATGGAGAAGAAGACCCACCTGGAAAATAAATAGAAAAAATAGAAATACTTCTGCCATTTGAAAAAAACAACTCCACTCCTATATTTTCAATTAATTTTGTATTTAAAATGGGTAACCGTTTATGTTTTAAACTTTTTTTAATAAGTATTGCAACACCACCGCCCATTCCAACAGGTCTATCGAGACGGTAACATGCATACATATTATTTGAAAAAGATACTTCAGACGTTAACCAGGTCTCGGAGACAAGACTAACATCGACATTATTTTTACATAAAAAAGAAAAAAATTCAATAGACTTATTGCGAATGCTTTGTGCATTCCAACATACCACATAAAGTTGTACTGCCATTACTTTGTTTTAACATATAAATACTTTAAAGATAATTGTGCGATTACATTGAATTGCTCGGATTTATTTTTACATTTTGAGAGTTGACTTGTCATTTCATAAATAAGTGATTGTATTTCCTCAACAGAAAAAAGATCATCCTCAGCCGATGATGTTGAAACAGGAACCGGTTTAATAGATGGATTTAAATTTGAATTTAAAGATCGATGATTGCTCCACTCCCTAGGCACGTAGTCGATGTCATTATTGACTCGTTGTGCAGCTTTTACCTGCGTTCTTAGTGATGGAAATTGCGTAATTGAGTAATTATCTACAAAACAAAAGCCACTTTAGTGTGCCACTGTATTTAAATTATCGTACATAATTAATAATTGATTAAATGATTGTAATAGTCTGGGAGCCCGCCATAGGACGACCTACTCTCATCTCTGTTCCAGATGAGAGTCAGATAGTGTCCAAACAATCGATTTGCTATAGCCAGTTAGTGATTTATAAATTTAAAAAAAAAGGAATTCATAAGCCAGTTACTGATTTATGAATTAAAAAATATTTAATTCAAAATCAAGTTAGTGACTTATGAAAAAAAAAAATGTTTACTCATAAGTTAGTTGCTGACTTATGAATTAAAAAAACTTCATTCATAAGCTAGCTAGTTTAATTTAATTCATAAGCTACAATTGATGATTTATGAATTAAAATCATTTTAACTCATAAGCTAGGTAGTGACTTATGAATTAAAAAAAAAATAAGTAATTAGCTATTTGGTGACTTATGAATTCAAAAAAATTAATTCTTAAGCTATAGTTGGTGACTTATGAATTAAAAATTTTAATTCTTTACATTAATTCTTTACATTACAAAAATGAACTTGTAATAGCCCTTCCACACTAGGCCACTGTGTATTAATTCATGTCAAAAAAGTGGGAAACAAATCATGTAGAATAGTGTGGAAACAAAATATGAAAGCCCAGCCTACACAACCCGACATTCTATCCCAAACGATTTGACATGAATAATTTTAGGAATGGTTCTAATTCTATCCCACATTCTATCACACTTTTGTATAGGTAAAGGTAATGTATTAAAACAAGCAAGCGTGGAAGCAAAATATGAAAAGTAATTTTTTTCACACAAATATGGCAGTCGCTTGGAATTCTTTCCCACTTTCAATTTGACATGTATTAATACACAGTGGGCTAGTGTGGAAGGGCTATTACAAGTTCATTTTTGTAATGTAAATTTTAGGCTTCCATACCTACTAGAGAAATAGACAAATAGAGAAAAAAGAATTAGATTTGGCCTTTTTTTCTAAGGTTGAAGTAGGGTGAAGAAATGATTTTAAAAAAAGAATATATTGTCGATGGTGCAAAGTTGGAAGTATTTTTAAAAATAAATTGAAAAAAAAAGAACTAGATCTACTTCAATTGAAGTAAAGTGGCAACACTGACTAGTGCGATCCGCGATGAGATGAGGATGACGATGAGTGAAGTTTATTTTTCTAAAACTAGGTATAAACAATTTCTGAAATGAGCTGGGTAGCTATTTAATATTCGGTTGAGATATTTTTTTTAAAAAGGGGTATAATTATTTTCTTTGTAAAAGTAGCTATTTGAGACAAAAATGTATTTGCTTCTGACACGAGTAAATCATATACAGGTATTTTTTAATCAGGCATGCTGAATTTTTATTAAAAATGGGTTTTTGGAACTACAGGAAATACGCTTTTCATGATTACGTTCGAGTTAAAATAATTTTGATTTCTTTTAAGTAAACCCCCCTAAGCCATTCGCTAAAAAAAAAACAGCGAGAACTCGTAGGTAGTTAGGTATCAATCATCAATATCTATAATAGGCATGTATAGGTATTGGTACGGTACCTATAGTTATTTTATATTTCATACATAAAATAAACTCATTAAAAGCGTTAAACCGACGGCAAAATTCAAGTTAATGAAGAAGTACCTATAGAATTAGAATTATTTTTGTTTGCTTTTTTTAAATTATTTAAACTGAATAAATAATATGCTCAAGGTGTAACTTAAGTCTTTTTAAATGCAGCCTAAATGCAGGGCACTCCTTAAAAAGAATAGAAAAAAAAAGAATAAAATCTTAATTATCGCAATTTCGCATACAAGTTGAAACTGTGGATACCCAAATAAAAGAGAATGGTGTTGGTGGGCCAACTGCATGTCTAAAAAAAAGTAATAATTAATTAAAAATAGAAATAAATACAAATTAAAAAAATTAATACGATGAAAAATCATTATAAAAAAGAGAAACGAATGCATAGGTTTTAAAATTTTAATAAAATTTGGTTAAAAAAAATTTTGTTGTCAAAAAAATTTGGGACGTATACAAACGAAAAAAAAAGACAAACGACTAGCTATCGAACTGCATTTCCAGATTTTTCGAGCGTTATAGTTGGTGGGCCAAACTCCGTAAATTGATTTGAAGTGGCTATATAAAAAAAACGGTGAGTGTACAAACGAATCTAAAACCTGTACAAACGATGTACAAACGATTGCAATTAACAGTTTTGCTCAACTCAATAGTTGGTGGGCCAACTACATGCAAGCCAATTTTTTTAATTTGTATTTAAGTTGATTTATAATGTATTTATTTTAATAAAGGCCTGATGAAGGGTATAAACATACCCAAAACGTCGAAATAAAAAATCAAAATTTGTTTCAATTGACCTATAGCCTACAAAACAAGAAATTGTTATAAAAAGTAACATACACAATTACCTATTAAATTATTTCGTATTTGAATTTCAGTTCTACATTATACTCGTATGTATGTTTTGAAAATAAACTTACGGTTTACTTAATTTTTATGGATTACTTCCTTATGTCAGCTATTCAATTTTTGTACTGGACATTTCAGATTTTTGATGTTCAAAATTATTTTGGTATCTTCATATAATTGTAGGGGGACATGATAATTTTGGAAAGATTCTGTGGGGCATAGCACACAAAAGGTTGGGAAACACTGAACTAGATTATGAAATAAATTCTTTTTAATTCATACGTCAGCTACTAGCTTATGACTTAATTATTTTTTAATTCACAAACTCGCAACCCTGGTGGTGCATGGGTGGTGGCTATGTGTGCGGTGGCAAGTGTTTGGTGGCTAATCGGGCGGTGTTTCAGTGTGATAGGGACCATGCAGGTTTCTGACTTAGGTTGTGGTGTTGTAGGTAGGTGGCCTAGTTTTTTGGATCGCTAAATAGGTGGTGGCTAAGTGGGCGGTGTTTCAGTGCAAAAGGGCTCGTATTGGCTTGTAGCATAGTTGGTGGATGGGTCAGTGGGTGGTGGCTGTTGTAGGTAGATGGACTAGTTGTTGGATCGGTAAGTGGGTGGTGGCTAAGTGGGCGATGGCTCAGTGTAATAGTGATCGTGTTAGTTATGCTGCAGGTGTTAATAACACATACGTCTTGTTTGATACATTGTGTTATGTACCCATGATAATGTGTGCTAGCAAAAATAAATATATGTGATGGAAGCCCTTTATCGTCGTGTAACACATAATATCTGCTAGCATTTTAATAGTGACAAGTACCGCCCAGTTGTCGAAATTCGACCATTCTTTATCTATGTATATAATAGGTATTTTAATAAAAAAGATTCTAACCCACTGAACAACGTACATGAATCGTTGTTGTAATGCCCTGCAAAAAATCATGACCGTCCTCATTGCATGCCCAAAGCTCACTGATCATTCTTAATCGTTTCCACTCTGGCTGTGGGCCAGTGGTAACACTTTACTTCAATTGAAGTAGATCTACTTCTTTTTTTCAAATTATTTTTAAAACTACTTCCTACTTCGCACCATCGCCAATATATTGAAATCTACTTCTTTTTAAAAACCAATGCTTAATCCTACTTCAATCTTATCAAAATAGGCCAAATGTACTTCTTTTTTCTCTTATTTCAGTCTAGTAAGTATGGGATCCCAGAATTTAGATTAAAAAAATGAACGTCTACCACAATAGTAACACAAGATTAATTTAACAAAGCATATGTCAAGTTTTTTTTTGTACATGATTTGCATATGGATTTATGTAAAATGAAACTTCTTTTTGAAATCTACTACGATTTTTCTCATCTACTTTACTTTTTTCTTCAAATCTACTTCGACTTTTTTTCCGAAAGTGGTAACGCTGGCTGTGGCAGTGTGAGCTGTTGTTGTTTTTTTGTTCGGTATTTCTTTGTGCTTGTGCTTGCTTACCAGCTTACCACTGCACTGCAGTGCTTTCGTTTCACAAATTCCGAGAGTAGCACTTTTCATAACATTTGGGGAGCAGTTTGGAAAGTTGGGGAGCCAAAGGCTCTCCCAAACCGACGCGAAAGCGGCGAATAACATTCACTCTGTAGTGCGAACGATTCACAATGATAACAAAAATGAGAAATAAACAATGTTAAATAACAACAAAAACTGTCGTCGACGAATGTTCCGCGCCGATTTCGCGTTGGTTTCGGAGAGCCTTGATTCTAGATATTTTATAAAATAAATAAGGGTATACAGTTCATTTCTACCAATATAAAATTCTATCGTTTTTAAGCTTTCTTCATGTTTTCCAAGTTTGCATGAATACCCCTTATATGATCACAAATAAACAGAGATGTGAAATTTTTAATAGGAGTCAGGATTTAAAAATATTTTCATTAACTTTCCGATGTGGAGACTTGGGGAGCCTTTCTGAGACATGGGTAGCACAGTAGTCCTTTCAACAGTAAAGGAGCCAAATGCTACTATAGTAGCCATTCCGATAGCACTGCTGCACTGACGTCTATTGGAAGGTTGGAATATTGAATTCGCTGCACAAACGAAAAGTGATGGTGACCATCAGTGTTGCCGAAAATACACCCATAGGAGTATTTTACTACTTTCAACACCATCGTACTCCCGTACTCCTCCTTTCACATTCGTACTCCTATTTTTTTAAAGACCTAAAATATCTTACACTTGCAGATTACAATTAAGTTCCTTATTTTTATTCTAAAACTAATATTACTATTTTTTTTTTTATATATATATTTAGCGCGCGCTAAAGGGGTTGTGACTACCCTTAACATGTTAAACACAGCACGAGCGATTAGGTAGGTTGTAGGGGATTTAAAATGAGATACCGATGCACATTGGTTTTGAATGTCTGTAAGTCACAATGGGAGGGGAAAACATGGCTGGGTAGAGCATTCCACATTCGTGTAGTACGACTAAAGAAAGAATCTCTGTACTTAACAATACGTCCGAAGTTGGGCTCAGGGGTAAACTGATGGGCATTCCTAGAAACGCGAGTATTACGATTAATATGTTTAAGGGGAGGAATGCAACTGGCTATTTCACTAGAGCAATGTTTGTTGAAATAACGGTAAAATAACGAAAGGCATGAAACATTTCGACGGTGCTCAAGAGATGAAAATGTTTCGCCTATCATTTTAAGAGCTCTCTTTTGAATTCTATCCAATAGACTCAAGTGGGTTATTTGAGCACCTGCCCAAATATGGGAGTTATACTCAAGTTTTGGACGAATAAAGGCTTTGTAGATTACAGCCAGATCAGAAGGGTAGACAAATTTCTTGCATCGACGAAGAAAACCTAAACACTTAGCAGCATTCTTAGCGACATCAAATATGTGGTCGTTCCATAAAAGGTGGTCTGTGACACACATACCGAGGACTGAAAGCTGTTCAGTTTCCTCTATGCACTCATGGATAGCAGCATTGGGGGTGGGTTTTGCTTTAACGACAGGAGACAGCATTGGGTTTTAGAAGCATTAAATTCTACACGATTTTTTTCTCCCACTGGACGATGCTGTCAAGATCAGAATTAAATGAGCTTATCATACGCTGCCGTTGCAGTTCCACATCTGAAGGACATGGATATGAATCTAGAAACGAATATGAAAAACTGAGGGTACTGTCGTCAGCAAAACAGTTTAATGGATTAGAAGTTTCAGATAAGAGATCATTTATGAAAATAAGGAAGAGGATCGGAGAAAAAACGGAGCCCTGGGGCACACCAGCATTTATTTTGTGGATATCAGACCTGAAAACGTCCAATACAACTTGTATTGACCCGAAAGGTAATTTCTAATCCAACGAAGAAGAGATTCATCAATACCAAATGCACGCATTTTCGATAAGAGAGCTTGATGCCAAACTCTATCAAATGCTTTTGAAATATCAAGCGCAATAATCTTACTTTCTCCAAAACGATGTAAAGATTTGTGCCGCTGTTCGGTGAGATATACCATCAGATCACCAGTGGACCTATTGCTACGAAAGCCGTACTGCCGGTCATTAAGAAGCTTTCGTTCCTCGAGATATTTCTTGAGCTGGAAATTAATCATCGTTTCCATGACCTTGGAAAGAAGGGACGTAAGCGCAATTGATCGATAGTTGGAGGGGGAAGAAGATACGCCGTTTTTAGGGACAGGCTGGACAAATGCTGTTTTCCATCCACTCTGAAAGAGACCAGTAGAGTAGGACAGATGGAAAAGCTAACGCAGTGGTTTTGCCAGCGTTGAAGAACACCTCTTCAGAACAATGGGAGGGATACTATCCGGGCCAGCGGATTTGTGTATATCAAGATCTTTCAGAACTCTGCCAACTGCACGAGTGCGGAAGAAGATTTGTCCCATAGAATCATTTGCGCTCTCAAGTACAGGAGGAGTCATAACACTTTCAGGCAGCGACGAATTAACAGCAAACTGTGCTGCAAGCAAATTGGCTTTATCGATTGAGCTGACAAAAGGAGTATCGTTGAAGACGAGTGTTGGAACCGAGGACGAGGTGGTATTTCGTATGTTTTTTACAAATGACCAAAAAATTTTACTACCTTTGGGACATTGTAGAATTTTTTGCCGTAATTTTTGATCATGTACAAATTTGGTTCGTCGAATATGAACGTTACAAGTCTTTCTAGCTTGTTGAAACTTTTTCCGGTTTTCCTCAGTAGGGTTGGCTTTATAACAACGGAAGCTTACTTCTCAGCCCCTAATTACCTCTTTGCAGCTCGAATCAAACCATGAGTTTTCTTTGGGTTTGATAGATTTTACCCTATTCGGGATAAAATTTCTCATTCCACAAAGAATTAAATTTGTGATCATATTATCTGCACTGGCGTCTACGTCACTATCGAGGAAGCATAGTGACCAGTTAAAGCTCCTGAAAAAGTCGTTGAGACCGTCCCAGTTGGCTTTCTCATATTGCCAAAAGGTTCTCTTGGGAGTTTTTCCTCTAACTGGATTTTGTTGGCATAAGAAATTCGCAGATATGACACAATGGTCTGATGTGCCTGGAGGCAATAATGCACTAATAGTGTATTTATCAGGGCCAGAGGTAAGGAACAAGTCTAGAGTGTTGGCGGATTGACCTGCAACGTCAGGAATCCGAGTACGCTCGTCGACAAGCTGAGTTAGATTGTTAAGCTCAGCAAAAATCTCGGCATACCTTACTTCGGGTGTCGTCTGACCCGAATAGCATAGCCACGAAGAATTGTGTACATTGAAATCGCCCGTAACAACGATTTCACTGTGCGAAAATGGGAAATAATTCTCTGGATGGAGTCGGATAGTGCATCGAATTCATTGGAAGTCGAATTACTATCCAAACTAGGACTACGATTAATAAAACAAGTATGAATGATGCGCTTATGAATGGTGAATTTGAACCACATGAAAGTTTGTATTCAAACATGAACCAAACTGTGGTTGAAGCTGATAAACATCATTTCGAACATACACGGCGAGACCATGATGAGAAAAAAATAGGGGCACAAAGCAATAACCATGTAGGCTGAATTCCGAGTGATTGGTATTTTCCCTTACCTGGGTTTCACTTAGTGCCAAACAGCTGGCCTGTTTTTAGCAGTATGAACATAAGGAGCACAAAAATTCTGCCTTAGTCCCCGAATGTTGCAGTAGTCAACCCTAAATTCACCCCCCATTACAATAAACAGACATACAAAACTAAATCAGACAGTTATCTATGCTGGTATTGAGTTTGGGCCCCGAAATGGTTTCACAGTACAAATAATACTACTAGTGTTGTGCCTAAATGGTAGTGTACTGATCCGCCCCTGGATACCCAAAAACAATAACAGCAATTTATCTGATATGCTTCGGCTTAGTCCATCATAAGCATTGCATGTAATGATACATACATATACTGCATACTATAACTAAGCCAAAGCACTGTGAGTGAAGTGGAAAGGAGAGCCTAGGAATTACCGCCGTGCTATGAATGTTTGTGGTTTGAGCATCATAAACGTCGCTACACGGGTGCACTTCTGTTGTTGTTTTTATGCACTGGCACTAGCACTGGCACTTGCACTTTTTTTTATTTGTAACTTGTTTAAGTATGTATGTAGGCTATTGATTCTATTTTTTTTTTTGCGCGGCGCGATTTGTATAGGTTTTATATTTGTAATTTTTTTTTGTATTTATTATAGATTAGAGGGAAATGGATATTTAATTTATTTATTTTTTTTTGAAATAAGGGACAGTAGGCAAGGAAAAAAACAGTATATTGCAGTTGATATGATATTTATTATCACTTGATAGGGTTATTTAATAGGAAATTCACAACGTAATTCACACTCCTACACACGTCCACTCACGGTGGGTTGCAGATCGGAACTGCATTAAGGTATCTGCCATAAGACAGATTTTATAATTAAAGAGATATTTTCTTAGTTTTGTTAGTAGAACTAATAATTTGTTTATTTTTTACTGAATTTATTTTTGATGATTTTTTTTTTCTAAATAAAGTTTAAGAAAAAAATTGTCCACACACTTATTTTTGAAGAAAAAAAAATGTCTGATTCAAAATACTCCCCTTTTTTGGCTGCAGTACTACTTTCTAATATTTTTCCCCGGCAACACTGGGACCATTCTCTATATACTTTTATAAAAAAGATTCTTACCAGAGTTGCCGGAGAAAAATCCTTGTTTGCAATTATTTTGCTTTACTCTTGTCATATCGACTTTTGAATGGCAATTCAGAGTGAAAACGTCCAACTAATCTTTTTTTCTCTGGTGAAAACACTTCAAGATTAATTTTTAATCTACTCTTTTTAATCCGGATTATTTTTATGTAGACACGTAGTATTACTTTGAATTATTCTTACAAAGAATAACAATATTTCAAGCATTAATTCAGCAAACCTTTTCATTTTATTGAACTACACATACAAATTCACGAAGTTCAATCAAAAAAAACAGAACCACCAAACTACAATCTCAAGTAACAATAAAATAAATAACGAAAAAGAAATAGTTTTGTAGCTGTCAAATTTACATTAAATTTAAAGTGAATTAAATTGATTGAGGTTAGCATTACACTTTGCTGCAAGCGTAGGATATTTTAGGTCTTTTAAAAAATAGGAGTAGGAATGTGAATGGAGGAGTACGGGAGTACAAAGGTGTTGAAAGTAGTACAATACTCCTATGGGAGTACTTTCGTCAACACTGGCTTCTAACCCACTGAACAACGTACATGAATTGTTGTTGTAATTCCCTGCAAAATATCGTACACTCCACCATGACATATATAAATTTTTCATTAACTTTTGAATTTAAAGTATGAAAAATCGAGTTGATTTTTCATTAAAACACATTTTTAGTACAAATTTTTTAAATATTTTTTGCAATAATTTTTACACAAAATTTAAGTTATAAATTTATACCTTATTTTCGTGTATCATTTATTATGACCTATTAAGTGTTACTCAGTTTTGAAACCTATAAAGTTGTCTAAATGTAGCTTTTTTGTGATTTATTTATTAAATTGCCCCTACTTTTTTTCCCGTTAGATTTACAAATATAAAAAATATTCACATATTTGTAGAAAAATGTTACAACTATAATTGTGCATCATGGGTTTTTGAAATAAAAAAAAAATTCATCAATTTTTGAATTTAGATTAAAAAATGAGGTATCAAATTAATGGTTATTCTATTGAGATTAAATATAAGAAAAAAACTAAATCAATCCATGCACACACTCATATGTTATTAAGTAATACGTGTAAACAATATTATATTGTTAATTTCTCAGCTCAGCAGTACCAAAGGTATTTTTTATGCAAATTCCTAGAGCATATATCTATAATTCATTAGTACATTGCAAATCTCTACGACTGTTAATTAAAAAGATTTAAATAAAAAACAAAGGAAAAACTAATTTTAAAATTTGTGGGTACCCTTTCTTAAATAAATCTGTCAAATGATAAGTTAGAAAGATACAATTTTGTCCATTTAATTACTATCAAATATATCTATAAGATATTAAAATTTTAGATTTTTCCAACTGCCCATTAAAAAAATAAAAATAAAATACTTTGAAAAATTGACCAACAAAAATTACACTTTTTCAAAAATCATTTTGGGTATTAAAAAAAAATCCTATCAAAAATTCCTTCAGCATAATTAATTCTGAATTCATGTGCTATAAAAATATGTAAAAAAATATATAAAAAAAAATCTACCCCCATACAAGTACTGAGAACTTTTCGTAACGACTATTTGTGACTATTTCAGTCTTAAATTATTTATATATGGGTTTGTAGATTTTTTAGAAAAAAAGATGTGCGTGTTTTTTCTATTTTTTCAATATCTTTAAAATAAAAAAAATTATGTCTCTAGTCTCCAACACATTTACCCCATTTTACCCTATGTACGAAATTCATAAATCTCTTCTTAGTGGAAACTTAGATAAAATTAGCTATTTAATAAATTTTAGTACCTATATATATTTTTAAGACTTCTAGTATGGGCTGTAGAATAATTAGGAAATCAGTGTAGTTAAAATTTTGTTTCTTTATACCTACCTAATAACTTAAAATAAAATAAAAATTAATTTGTAAATTTGAAGTTAATTATAATACCTACCTACCTACTTTTAATAGCAAGGAAATTTGAAGACAATGTAGGTATAGTAAATTTCTTTTAATGAAGTATGATCATGGATTATTTTTCTTTCATGACTTGATGTCTAAAAAGGTATTTAATCTCTGGTGAGATAAAAAAGAAAGATTTTTAGGTATAATCTTTACTTCGAAAAGAAAAAATTGAGAATTTTTGTTTTAATCATTAGGACAAATTTCGGTGTTCAAAAATTAACAGAGGAAGAATTTTCAAAAATAACGGCTGAAGATTGGAAAAAAGTGTGTAAAAAAGCTATAAGAACTGAGGAAGAATACTTTTTTCATGACCTGACGTGGGACACAGTATCGGAAACAATTATAATTAATTCAGGTGACGATTCTCCAACTGACTATGAAACCGACATTAGTTCTTAAAATTTAATATACATATATGTAAATGTGCAATTATTATTTAAATTATATCATTGTTATTTATATTATATATACTTTGTTATTATGTTGTATATTTATTTTTGAAATACAAATTTATAATAATTATTTAACAGTAAAATAAATTAATGTAAATTATCCCTTAAAACTTTGTTGTTTCATCTTTTTTCTCTGAAGAAAAGATTCATTCTTAAAAACTCGTAGGTAAAAAATTATTAAAACTCGTACACACTGATCTATTAATATTTTCCCAAAACCCCACTGGTCAAAAAATATATCAAATACACACTAATGCCATAAAATAAATACAAACACATCGCCCCCAAAACATATCTGTTGGTAAGCCACAAATCATAAAACCATAGAGCATAGAAACAATCAATAATCCCTTTACTATTTATCAATGACTGGTCCTTGTGTTGTTTTTGAAAGTGGCTAGGTAAAAATACAAAATATAATTATGTATTTATTAAATACCAGAAGACCCGTGCGAAAATTTCGCACATTCAATAAGTCTTTAAATTTTCAAATAGAATGTTTAAACAAAATAAATAAATTCTCTTTATTATTGATATGAACATATTAGAAGAATTTAAATTAAATATTTTAGATATTCATTTAAGTGATCATAATATTTTTTCTAATAAAATTTGATGCATTATTTACATTCAAAATGTGTTTCGATTTTTTTTTTCAACCCCTTTCGATTGATATACCAACAATATTTTTAACACTGTTCGTTCCTAAACGAAATGTTACACAGTATAACACTTTAAACAATGACATTTTAAAATTTCTTTCTGACACAACAACAATAGTTAACATTTTATAGAAAAAGAACGCACCACTGTCATTTTGCCGAACTAGAGGAAATTGTTTAGAGATTTCAAAACGTTAAAATAGTGAAAACACTAAATAAAAAAGTGAAATAAAAGTTAACATAGTGATTAATTGCAATACTTTATTTAATAAAATATGGTTTAAATCGTGTAAAAACACCTATAATATGGAGTTTACAATTTTTGCATCTCACGGGCTGATTGTGTCTCATATTCCACATGATGTTTTTACAGGATTTAATACTTCGTTTTCATTGGAGCCGAAATGAGGTTATTTCCAAATAACCTCATTTGGAACGTCAAATTTGTATAGGAAATGACGTACCAATGACGTTTATTACATCATTTCGGCTCCAATGAAAACGTAGTATAACGCTGCACCGCATATGTTATATATATTTTTTTTTTTTTTTTCAATGAAGTATTGCATTAATTCACTATATTTACATTTATTTTACTTTTTTATTTTGTTTAATAAGCTTTTTTTACTATTAAACTTAAATCTCAAAAATATAACTCTCAAAAACACTGCTAAAATCCATTTGGGGGCCCCAACATTTAGCTATCTCACTGCATTCCGACCCTGTGTGTTTGTGTAACTCACACTTTTTTGAAAAAAGCCTCACTTTTTCTTCGATATGCCCGTTCCCTTAGAGGAAGAAATAGAGGAACTGACCTTGTTGGAAAAAAGTGAAGCAGTTTTTAAAATGGTGTGAGTTCCAACAAACACAAATACATTACAGCAGGGACGGAGTGCTCTTTGATGGAAACTCACTAGGGCGCCACCAGAATAATCATTTTTGTTATTCTCCGAAGTTGTTTTAGTGGTATGGTCTTAGAAAAAGAAAGAGTACGTGCGTGAAGCAATTTTGCCAATCTGAAATATCAAATCGCTAGTATGACTTTAAAAAAGAACTATAAAAAAGTGTTACAAATTAAGACGCATATATAAGTAAAAAAAAAAAACTAAAAATTAAAAAAAAAAAAATCAAAACTTTTCAAGGGAATAAAATAGACATTGTGGTTATCTATCAATAAACAAAAAAAAACATTAAGTGCGCTGTTAAATCGTGTGAAAAACCACGAAAAAAGGCGGTAAGATCATTTCCTCACAAGTGAGTTTTATTATATTTTTCTCTAAGCAAGTTCTGTTAAATGTTTGTATTTATGTAGATTAATTAACTATAGAATAAAAAATAAATCGGGTGGCACAACGGCTCATGAAGAACTAGGGCCTAGTGACTAACAACTCGCAACCATTCCTGTGTGCGCCTTTCGACAGGAATGGAAGGGACCTACAATTTTATGCCGAATCCGAACGGCTAGACGAGGAGCACTTATTCGTGACAAGTGATACTCTTGGAGGATTTGTCAATTCCTCGCAAGAGGCAGTAGCCCTGAAAAAGGTGGACGAGGCTGGGAAGCGAACCGAGACCTCCAGCGTGACAGTTGAACGCACCATTACGCTACGGGCTACTATGTTGTTAACTATAGAACAACATATTATTTATAATGGACTAAACTTTAAACATGAGCCATTAATAACCAAACATGAACTGATAGACACCTTACTGAAAAGTCGAAAAAAAATCGATTTAATAACAAAAATAATTTTCTCTAAGAAGGGCGCTTAACAGTTGCGCCTTTCCAACTCCAATATAATTTCATGCGCCCCTGTTAACTAGAATTTCAGTTTGACATTTCTGGTTCTTGAATTCTAACAAAAAAATTATGTGCACATTTTCAACTAAATAATATTCTTGACTTAATTTAAAGTGTAACCCATTCTAAATGTGTTGTTTAATAGTTCATCAATCTAAATATAAAAACCTTACAGTAACTTTTTTGAGAAAAATATAATAAAACTGTGAAAGGAAATGCTTTTATCCACCTTGTTTTGTTGATTGCCACATCCCTGAACAATGCCATTCACGTTTTTTTTTTTAATTTATAAGAAAATCACCACAATGTCTAATTAATGCACTTTAAATTATTTGTTTTTTTTTTAAAGTAATTGTTATATTTATTTGGGTTTTAACTTCTATCAATTTTTTTCTTTGTTTTTTCTATAATCTCATGCTAACGATTTGACACTTCTGGTTCTCAAATATTGCTTCACTCACGTACACTGTTTATGTGGCAAATACCTCGTCCTCTATTCCCTACAAACCAAAACTCATTAGTTTGTCTTGAAAAACAACCACAAACAAAACGCATTGAGTAAATGTATGTATTTCTTTATTTACCAAAACCTCTCCCCTCAAAAAAAACTTTTGTTTCTCCTAACAAAAACTAAAGCTTTTCTATCGTAAAAGGTAAGAAAGAGTGCGATCTATACGATGCACAAAGTTTTGTCTCATTCCGTATGTGCACAACATGACAAACAAAAACATTTATTTTATCGGCGAGCGCGAGTTATAAATGGTTGTTTTTTTGTTGTTGTTTATACGAGTAAACAAAGAAACAAAGAAATTATATTTAATTATTGTAATTAAATTTAAAAAAATATATACAAAGGTTTTTATTAGTGTTTTATACTTTATTGTTATTACTGCATTTCAGATCCTTCAGGGTCAAGGAAACCATTTTTGACGATCGTCGTGTGTTTTGAGATTGATATACAGCAAATTGTTCAATTATTGGAACGGCTCTAAAGTCTGAACAATTTTGTTATTTATTTTGATAAAACTAGCAATAGACTGGTGACAAAAACTATTCGTAAAATTAAATTTATCATATAAAATTATTTCATTATAATTTCCAAAGGCTCAGTTTCAGAAGAGACAAACTACTTCTTTTACGTACAAGTATAACCAGTTATATACGTACTTCTAGATTCGAGAACTCAGTAATTGTAGTAGTACGGATATAACCGGTTAAATGTATGCGCATAAGAAGTACTTTTAAATGGCAAGCTTTAGTGCTTTCGCTATGGTTTAAGGGGTTTAAGAAACTACTGGCAAATAAACATTAGAAGTACTTCCAGTAGTGCTTCGCTGATATACATTTGAACTACCTTTGTCAGTCCTTTAATAGGGCTTTTTAGAAAAAAAGCAATATATCTCTGTCTCATAGCTTCTAAACGTCAAATCAAAATTTTGGGTTAATGATGTTTGAGTGCTTGGCGTTAATTGGTTTAGTGGTGCGTTCTTTTTTGTAACTATGGTCAAAAACAAAAGTGGCAATGTCAAAATTAAAAAAGTTACTTTTTTTTAAGAACGATCAAAGTTAATAAAATGGGAAGGGGTTGAAAAAAAATCGAAAAAATAAGAAATAATAAACAAAAGACAAAATTTTGATTGCGTTAAATTTATTGATAAATAATTCACTACCAAAAATGCATGGTTCCTACAAATTAAATAACTATCAACTTCATTTTTGCATGAAATTGAATCGCAATACAAAACATTTGTAAATTGTTTTTGCTTTTTTTGTTAATTTTTTATGAGCCACACATTTCTTTATTAAAAAATTGACCCAAGCGGATGAATAAAATTTCAATGAAAAGTGAATTATTCAGAAAATAATTCCAAATATCAAATTCAATAATAAAACAATTAAATTTATAATTAATTATTATAAAATTGAAAACAATTCCAAATCGGAAGACGAAAAGCAAACACAATCTAACCCCAAAATGAAAACTCAGTTACTTTTTCTTATTAAAAGAACGATGAAGGTGAACTAGTTAGAAAAAAAAGAACGCACAAATGTCATTAACCCAAAATTTTGGCTGTCAGTTTTGAGTTTGACAATTCGGTAAAAATCCCCATGGAGGGGAAATTCACTACTTTTATTTATTTATTTATTATCATCAAACAGACTATATAATACAAATTAGTAATATATACTCTTATAGACTACAGAACTATACTAGCAGCATGCAATACTTTTACTTATACTTATTAACTAATCACTAACTGAAATATACAAGTAGCATGCGATACTTTACAATTTACTAATACTTATTATCTAACCACCAAGGTGAAGTAAAGTTAATATATAGATAACATGTTTTTTGAATGTATCTCGACATAGATTATCGTAGAAATCAATATAATTACAAAATAAGTTAGCTTGTATAATACACCGTGTTATCGGTTCATTGAGTCCATAATTTACTCTATGAAACGGAACAGCGAATAGACTATGTACTCTTACAGCCATATTTATTAGATTTCACTAATACTCGGTTAAACCTCGGAATAGTTAAACCGAGTCGAAGCACTTACACCGGGTTTACGCCATGTCGAACTAATCCTTATTTAAAAAAAAATTCTTAGCCGGTTTAGTTACGCCTGCCTTATGTCAAATATTTTATCAAAAAATCGCCAATCTAAAACTCTGGTTATCATAAACGTAAACAAACCTCAGCTGATTTCCATTGTTTTTGGTTTATTTTGGTAAAGAAATTATTTGTTAATTTCTAATAATAAAATAAAAATAAAAGAAAAGAAAACATTCAGAAAACGTTTAGAAAAACTGGGATGATGATATGTTAATATATTTACATAATTACAACAGATAATAATAAATATTTTGGTGTATGTTCATAGATTTTTTCCCCGACAACTTATTCATCCCTCAGTGTCATGGGATCTAAATGAGTTGTGTACTGCTTTGACTTTCTCCTTCTTTGTTAAATGTAAAACCGTTTAAAGAATTAAAATGATTTATTAATGTAAAATAAATATCCATTTTATCGCAGAAACAAAAAGAAAAAAATTGTTTGCACTCCTCTTTGTAAATTCACACAATGTCATGTCAAAATGACATTTAGATACTAAAACGGCTTTACTCCGGCTTTAAACCTACCAGGAACCAGTTTTAGCTAACTCCGCCTCTATTCCTGATATATTTTTTTTTTAAATAAGCTTTCCAGTTTTAGAGGTGATGTAAAGTCGGAGTAACTTTACGCCGCCTCTAAACCGAGTTAATAAATAAGGCTGTTAGAGCTCTAGAAGAAGCATACATTTTTATTAATGATAAAAGAAAAGGACAAACAATCTGATTTTGAAGAATATCCCGAACAAAAATTATTTCAAAGTACGTCCTTCGAATTTTTAAAGATTGAAGACCAAGTAAATTACATCTTGTATGATAAATAGGCATTTGAATGTTCCAATTTAGTCTGAATACAGACAATCTGGAGAATCTTTTTTAGATGCTTTCAATTCTTTTAGAGTGTATTGCATAGTATGGGTTCCATATAACACAGCAATACTCAAGTACAGGTCTTACGTACGAATAGAATTAAGCTCTAAGGGTGTAAGGGTCAGAAAATTCTTTTAAGTTACGCGCAACGAATCCAAGTAAAGAATTTGCCTTAGCCACCATAAAATCGATGTGAAGGCAGAAAGTGAGCTAAGGATCGAAGATAACGCCAAGGTCCTTTTTTCAGCGACTATTTGCAATGTGATATCATCAATAGTATAAACGAAATTTACATGCATGCTAGAAAGAGACAGCTGCTTCATGCATTCTCATGTATAGGAGGTATATAACTGAGTTTTTTCCCGAGCGCCTATCTTTTTTCAGTGGAAAAGAAGTCCTTCTATTACGTACATATTTCACAGGTTATTTTTGTAGTTCTACGTTTGCTGGTTTCTTCTTCTTAGTCCGTTCCTCTATTTCTTCTTCTAAGATTTTAAATAAAAGAATTAATAAATATGTTTCTTTCATTCATGCAATCTAGTGATACCTAATAAATGCATTCGGCATTTTATAATGAGAAAAAAGATAACAAACAATAGAAGTAGGATTATACATTACAAAATTAATAAATATGTTTCTTTCATTCATGCATGGTGTAACTAAAGAATGTTTCTTCCCCACTCACTCAAGGTCTAGCAAAAAAAAAGAAAATTTTAAATTACAGAAGTGATACATATATTTCTCTTTCACTCATTCAATGGGTTAAAACTTAAAAGTGATGTATTCTTTGTGTCAAATTTTTCATTTATTGAATTATTTGAAATTTCCGAAATTTATAGAAAATAGTGTGGTATAATATAAAGTTTTTGAGCAATGTCAAGAGTATGTGTAAATTCCTATTCAGTGATACCTATTTTAGTGGCTTTGACTATTTTATACATGAGAAAAAAGGAGTTTAACAACAGAAATAATATATATGATTATTTAATTCAATGTCGCAAACTTTTTATTCAAAACTTAATTTAAACATTTCGGAAACGCGTTTTGGAATTAAATTCCATCTTCGGGCTTTGGGAACTGAATGAGTTGTTAAAGAACTGACTCGCATAACTTACCTCATCCATAAACCGTAGCACCACCTTATAGTTTTACTTAAGGTCTTACCTACAAGAATGGCGGTTACCTATTCTTCCTAATACCAGAATGTATGATGATATACAAATATGAACATTTTTAATACAAAATTAAAACTGATTTGCACATTTATAATTCTGGCACAATGAAACCAATTCAGTCTTCTCAAACTTCGTTTCTTTTTTATTTCAGGTCATTTTTGGGAGCAATCAAATTACTAAAGAAAGAAACAATTAATTAAGAAAACAAAATTTTAAGGTAATTCAAATAATAAGTGTTAATTACATAATTTAAATCATGCAGAGAATTTAACGACACCGATTTCTGGCGAAACTTACAGTACTAACTGTATCAATAAAATGGTTAAATATTAGGTTATTAATATATTAAAGCTTTTCAAGGACAACATTTTGGATTTCAAGCTACATTTCAAAACAGTTTGCCCTCTGCGATGTTTACTTGCATGATTTCATATCTGTACAAATGTTAAATGCATTAAAATTAATACTAACATTAACTTCAATGTTCCTAGTGTAAGCGATAACAACTAAGAAATTAACAAAATTTGTCGAAGATGGAAACTGTATTGAACCACAGTGCAATTTGGATTCTGAAAAAACGATTGATCATGAAACTGAAAGTAATCAACTTCTTATAGTATAAGAGCTAGCAACGTTTTCGAACCTTCATTTCGAGATGGCTTATGTTTGTATTTATATATTTTTCTTATCACTCCCTCGATTCGAATACGGGTAGTCTGGCAGTCTGGCAGTCTGGCAGCTAGGAGAAGTTGTGTTTTCACGCGCGCGTCACGTTTATAACGGTTATAAATTTAATTTTTACTTCAATTTTAGAGGGTTAATTTTTTTTTAATGTGTTCTTAACCACGCAATCACGGTTATGGTTAATTTACAACGAACGTAGTCAAACAACAATAGAATCATTGTCATTTGATCATGAACTTCATTATTTGATCATGAAATGAACGTAGTAAATCAATCACGTTTGTGCTTAATCAACAAACCGAACGTAGTCAAACAACTACGAAAACATTGTCATTTGACCATGAACGTGATCATTTGATCATGAAATGAACCTAGTAAATCAATCACGTTTGAGCTTAATCAACAACGAACGTAGTCAAACAACTACGAAAACATTGTCATTTGACAATGAACGTGATCATTTGATCATGAAATGAACGTAGTAAATCAATCACGTTTGTGCTTAATCAACCACGAACGTAGTCAAACAACTACGAAAACATTGTCATTTGACCATGAACGTGATCATTTGATCATGAAATGAACCTAGTAAATCAATCACGTTTGAGCTTAATCAACAACGAACGTAGTCAAACAACTATGAAAACATTGTCATTCGACCATGAACGTGATCATTTGATCATGAAATGAACGTAGTAAATCAATCTCGTTTGTGCTTAATCAACAACGAACGTAGTCAAACAACTACGAAAACATTGTCATTTAACCACGAACGTGATCATTTGATCATGAATTGAACGTAGTAAAGCAATCACGTTTGTTCTTAATCAACAACGAACGTAGTCAAACAACTACGAAAACATTGTCATTTGACCATGAACGTGATCATTTGGTCATGAAATGAACGTAGTAAATCAATCACGTTTGTGCCTAAACAAGAACGAACGTAGCCATTTGAGCATAAACGTTATTCTAAAAAAATGTGATCAAATAACAATGGTTAGGCTTAATGAACCAGAAACGTGATCATTCAATCACAAACATATTTCAAAATTAACATAGTTTAATAACATTTAAGGTCACTATCACGTGTGAATAGTGAAATCAACTATGAGTCTTGGTTGACGCAAAATCAACTAAGGATATTAGTTGATATCACCAAGTTTTTTTTTCGGTGTATTTAAGCAAATAAAATGATAATTTTAGCATTAGAAGATATAATTGAATGGTCAAAAAAATCTTGGGCAAAACTTTCAGTTGAAAAATGTAAACTACTCCATATATGTCGAAAACAAAATTGTCAACAACTTAACCTTAACATAAACAGCACCATGATAAATAATGTTAGTAATTTAAGTATTTTAGGATTGATATTTAACTGCAAACGTAGTAAATCAATCACGTTTGTGCCTAAACAAGAACGAACGTAGCCATTTGAGCATAAACGTTATTCTAAAAAAATGTGATCAAATAACAATGGTTAGGCTTAATGAACCAGAAACGTGATCATTCAATCACAAACATATTTCAAAATTAACATAGTTTAATAACATTTAAGGTCACTATCACGTGTGAATAGTGAAATCAACTATGAGTCTTGGTTGACGCAAAATCAACTAAGGATATTAGTTGATATCACCAAGTTTTTTTTTCGGTGTATTTAAGCAAATAAAATGATAATTTTAGCATTAGAAGATATAATTGAATGGTCAAAAAAATCTTGGGCAAAACTTTCAGTTGAAAAATGTAAACTACTCCATATATGTCGAAAACAAAATTGTCAACAACTTAACCTTAACATAAACAGCACCATGATAAATAATGTTAGTAATTTAAGTATTTTAGGATTGATATTTAACTGCAAATATTCTTGGAAAGAACATTGTTTAGAACTTAAGAAATCCCTAGCTGCACGAACTAACAAAGTAAGATATTTAGCATCAAATAAAAGCAATGTACATATTAACACCCTTTCATACATAACCAAAACTTTAGTTTTAAGTTAAATTGATTATGGGTTGTGTATATATGGTCACTGCTCAAAGTATATTTTAAACATCATAAATCCAATCTATCAGATAGCAGCTAGAAGAAGCATAAACGCCTTTCCAACAACTCCCACAAAAAACATCTTAGCTGAAGCAGGACTCCCCAGCATCGTGGAACGAAGACGCACTAACATTAAGAATGCTCGCAAAACTTGTATTCTCTAAAAACTCCATTATCGATAACGACATCAAAAAACAACAAATCAAAAATTAACAAAACGAATCCCATCCGCCATCGCTAGAATCCTTAAGGAAGCAAGGCTTAATAATCTGCCTACCAAAAGAAAACGGCTTATCGCCCCACGCTACCCACCATGGTTCATCAAACCTGAATCGCTGATCTTAGATTTTACCAAATACAAAAAATTAAAAACAGCAAATAGCACATATCGCCAATTATATAATTGTTTCGTCTCTGACTTAAGATCTGACGGATGGAGATTTATCTTCAACGATGGCTCTAAAACTCCAGGCTCCACATCTTAATCGGCAACTCGACCGAGAAATGGATTTGATCGAGTCGTATTGAGTCAAGATGTTCAATGAATTAATGCAAGCATTTGATAACGGAAATGCTGGCATTTTCTTCCTTTGATGCTTTCAGTGGAATTGAAAATGATTTGTTTCTGTTTTCACTGATTTTGAATACGATTCGTGCGAGACCTTAGATTTCTTTGGTAGCAGCCTCTTAGACATGGCCGGACCAACCATATGTGCAAGATGTGCAAAAGCACAGGGTGCAAAATTCTGGGGGCGCATTATCAGGAGCAAGAAAATGTAATCTGATCTTGCGCAAACAAATAGGTACTGCCATTTGCATTTTAACCACAAACATTCTTCAAATAATCCCAAAATAACATCCATCACAACCGTGCTAAGTTATTTCTTGCACACTAACTAACATCACTTTCATTGTTGCATTCAAGGAAAATTTAATTCAAGATCGAAGAATTAAAAATCCCACTAGACCCATGCAAGTTCAATCCTACCTACCTAATTTCCAAATATTTCACCCTGTTCGTACAAAAGAAAAAAAAAAAAGAAAAAACCTCAACAAAAAAAAGTACCATGCCACCTCATATGTGCAAGATTTATTTCATGCACACTGAGTTCTGCGACCGCGACGGCGACTGCGACGGCGACTGCGATGGCGACGGCGACGGCGACCGCGACGGCGACCGCGATGGCGACTGCGACCGCGACGGCGACTGCGACCGCGACGGCGACCGCGACCGCGACCGCGATGGCGACTGCGACGGCGATGGCGACCGCTATGGCGACGGCGACTGCGACCGCGATGGCGACTGCGACCGCGATGGCGACGGCGACTGCGACGGCGACTGCGACGGCGACGGCGACCGCGATGGCGACGGCGACTGCGACCGCGACCACGACGGCGACCGCGACCGCGATGGCGACCACGATGGCGATGGCGACCGCGATGGCGACTGCGACGGCGACTGCGACCGCGACGGCGACTGCGACCGCGACGGCGACCGCGATGGCGAACGCGACGGCGACCGCGACTGCGACCGCGACGGCGACGGCGGTGGCGACCACGATGGCGACGGCGACTGCGACGGCGACTGCGACGGCGACCGCGATGGCGACGGCGACTGCGACCGCGACCACGACGGCGACCGCGATGGCGACCGCGACCGCGACCGCGATGGCGATGGCGACCGCGACGGCGACTGCGACCGCGACGGCGACTGCGACCGCGACGGCGACTGTGACCGCGATGGCGACTGCGACCGCGACGGCGACCGCGACTGCGACGGCGACTGCGATGGCGACGGCGACCGCGATGGCGACCGCGATGGCGACCGCGACGGCGACTGCGACCGCGACGGCGACCGCGACCGCGACGGCGACCGCGACGGCGACGGCGATGGCGACTGCGACGGCGATGGCGACTGCGACCGCGACGGCGACCGCGATGGCGACCGCGATAGTGACCACGATGGCGACCGCGATGGCGACCGCGATGGCGACCGCGACGGCGACTGCGACCACGACGGCGACCGCGACCGCGACGGCGACCGCGACCGCGACGGCGACCGCGACGGCGACGGCGATGGCGACTGCGACGGCGATGGCGACTGCGACGGCGACGGCGACCGCGATGGCGACCGCGATGGCGATGGCGACCGCGATGGCGACGGCGACTGCGACCGCGATGGCGATGGCGACCGCGACGGCGACCGCGACGGCGACCGCGACGGCGACTGCGACGGCGACCGCGATGGCGACGGCGACCGCGACGGCGACTGCGACCGCGACGGCGACGGCGACCGCGATGGCGACCGCGACGGCGACCGCGACGGCGACGGCGATGGCGACTGCGACGGCGATGGCGACTGCGACCGCGACGGCGACCGCGATGGCGACCGCGATGGCGACGGCGACCGCGATGGCGACGGCGACTGCGACCGCGACGGCGACTGCGACCGCGACGGCGACCGCGATGGCGACCGCGATGGCGACGGCGACCGCGACGGCGACCGCGATGGCGACCGCGATGGCGACCGCGACCGCGATGGCGACCGCGACGGCGACTGCGACCGCGACGGCGACGGCGACCGCAACGGCGACCGCGACGGCGACCGCGACGGCGACCGCGATGGCGACTGCGACCGCGACGGCGACGGCGACCGCGATGGCGACCGCGATGGCGACCGCGATGGCGACCGCGATGGCGACCGCGATGGCGACCGCGACGGCGACGGCGATGGCGACCGCGATGGCGACGGCGACTGCGACGGCGACCGCGATGGCGACGGCGACTGCGACCGCGACCACGACGGCGACCGCGATGGCGATGGCGACGGCGACCGCGATGGCGATGGCGATGGCGACCGCGACCGCGATGGCGATGGCGACCGCGACGGCGACCGCGACGGCGACGGCGACCACGACGGCGACCGCGACGGCGACCGCGACGGCGATGGCGACTGCGACCGCGATGGCGACCGCGACCGCGATGGCGATGGCGACCGCGACGGCGACTGCGACTGCGACCGCGATGGCGACTGCGACGGCGACCGCGACGGCGACCGCGACGGCGACCGCGATGGCGACTGCGACCGCGACGGCGACCGCGATGGCGACCGCGATGGCGACTGCGACGGCGACGACGACCACGACGGCGACCGCGATGGCGACCGCGACCGCGATGGCGATGGCGACCGCGACGGCGACTGCGACCGCGACGGCGACTCCGACGGCGACCGCGATGGCGACGGCGACTGCGACCGCGACCCCGACCGCGACGGCGACCGCGACGGCGACCGCGATGGCGACTGCGACCGCGATGGCGACCGCGATGGCGACCCGCGATGGCGACCGCGACGGCGACCGCGATGGCGACGGCGACTGCGACCGCGACCACGACGGCGACCACGATGGCGATGGCGACCGCGACCGTGATGGCGATGGCGACGGCGACCGCGACGGCGACCGCGACCGCGATGGCGACTGCGACCGCGACGGCGACGGCGACCGCGATGGCGACCGCGACGGCGACCGCGATGGCGACGGCGACTGCGACCGCGACCTCGACGGCGACCGCGATGGCGACCGCGACCGCGATGGCGATGGCGACCGCGACCGTGATGGCGACGGCGACTGCGACCGCGACGGCGACTGCGACCGCGACGGCGACGGCGACCACGACGGCGACCGCGACGGCGACCGCGACGGCGACCGCGACGGCGACCGCGACGGCGACCGCGATGGCGACTGCGACCGCGACGGCGACCACGATGGCGACGGCGACGGCGACCGCGATGGCGACCGCGATGGCGACCGCGACGGCGACCGCGACTGCGACCGCGACCACGACGGCGACCGCGATGGCGATGGCGACCGCGACGGCGACTGCGACGGCGACCGCGATGGCGACCGCGATGGCGACCGTGATGGCGACCGCGATGGCGACCGTGACGGCGACGGCGATGGCGACCGCGATGGCGACGGCGACTGCGACGGCGACCGCGATGGCGACGGCGACGGCGACCGCGACTGCGACCGCGACCACGACGGCGACCGCGATGGCGACCGCGACCGCGATGGCGATGGCGACCGCGACGGCGACTGCGACGGCGACCGCGATGGCGACCGCGATGGCGACCGCGATGGCGACCGCGACGGCGACGGCGATCGCGACCGCGATGGCGACGGCGACTGCGACGGCGACCGCGATGGCGACGGCGACTGCGACCACGACGGCGACCGCGATGGCGACCGCGACGGCGATGGCGACCGCGATGGCGACGGCGACCGCGACGGCGACTGCGACCGCGATGGCGATGGCGACCGCGACGGCGACTGCGACCGCGACGGCGACCGCGACGGCGACCGCGACCGCGACGGCGACCGCGACGGCGACCGCGATGGCGACTGCGACCGCGACGGCGACGGCGACCGCGATGGCGACCGCGATGGCGACCACGACGGCGACCGCGATGGCGACCGCGACCGTGATGGCGATGGCGACCGCGACGGCGACTGCGACCGCGATGGCGACCGCGACGGCTACCGCGATGGCGACTGCGACCGCGACGGCGACGGCGACCGCGATGGCGACCGCGACGGCGACCGCGATGGCGACCGCGACTGCGACCGCGACGGCGACCGCGATGGCGACCGCGACGGCGACTGCGACCGCGACGGCGACTGCGACCGCGACGGCGACCGCGACGGCGATGGCGACCGCGACGGCGACCGCGATGGCGACCGCGATGGCGACCGCGACTGCGACCGCGACGGCGACCGCGATGGCGACCGCGACGGCGACTGCGACCGCGACGGCGACTGCGACCGCGACGGCGACTGCGACCGCGACGGCGACTGCGACCGCGACGGCGACCGCGACGGCGACGGCGACCGCGACGGCGACCGCGATGGCGACTGCGACCGCGATGGTGACCGCGACGGCGACCGCGATGGCGACCGCGATGGCGACCGCGAGGGCGACCGCGATGGCGACGGCGACTGCGACTGCGACCGCGACGGCGACTGCGACCGCGACGGCGACGGCGACTGCGACGGCGACCACGATGGCGACGGTGACCGCGACGGCGACCGCGACGGCGACGGCGACTGCGACCGCGACCACGACGGCGACCGCGGCGGCGACTGCGACCGCGACGGCGATGGCGACTGCGACCGCGACGGCGACCGCGACGGCGACGGCGACGGTGACCGCGACGGCGACGGTGACGGCGACCACGATGGCGCTGACGACCGCGACTGCGATCGCGACGGCGACTGCGACCGCGACGGCGACTGCGATGGCGACTGCGACGGTGACCGTGACGGTGACCGCGACGGTACCCGTGACGGTGACCGCGACCACGACCACGACGGCGACTGCGACGGCGACCGCGACAAAATATAGTACTTTCCACCATGACCGTCCTCATTGCATGCCCAAAGCATACTGATCATTCATAATAATCGTTTCTACTCTGGCTGCGTCGTTGTTGTTTTTTTTCGGTTTTTCTTTGTGCTTGCTTACCACTGTACTGACGTGTGTTTGAAGATGGAACGTTGGAATATTGAATTCGCTGCACAAACGAAAAATGATGGTGGCGGGGTGAGTTTGCAAGCACGGTCAGGGGGTGTAGAGGCGAAAAACTATACTATATCTGTATATTTTAATGCATCAGATTATCATATACCAACACTTTTTAATCACAATTTATTATTTACCCTACAACAGCTTCTCTGTTTGTATAATTAATAACAACAGCAACAGCTTCTCTGTATGCTTTATTTTCAAATCATATTTCTCGCATATTTTTCATAACAGTCAGCAGTTTTCTGCAGGTAAAATAGAATCACAATAGTCAGCAATCTGCATGCAGGTTCAAAACATACCTGGCAGAAATATATCATATTTCTTTCTTTCCTCTGTATTATAGTAATTATGTATATATTTTTGATGTTTGTAAATTTAGCTAATTAAGCAAAATTATTGTATAAATAGCATTGTAAGTTAATAAAATTCTATCATTCACGATCAAAAAGGTGTCCAGTCTACTTTATTATTATTGCTTCCCCCCACCAGTGGTAAGGGGCAATAATATTCACAAAAGAAAACAATCGCTGCAATATACAAAGGTACAAAGAACCTTTTGTATACTCCACGGTCTGGTCAAGGTTTATGTGCCCTGAACAGCCAGTCGGAACAAAATAGTTCCGACTTTAACATTGGTGACCCCGACGTGATAGTATTCTGCAACCTTTTTGATCGTAAGTGAAGTCAGTTCCCGAGTTCGAGAATACACTACAGTAGTGGATATAAGCACTTGGTCTTCAGTCATAGACCAGGTTCATCAGTTTTGAGTTCCAGAGTTCCTGAGTTCGAGAATCCACTACAGTGGACAGAAGCAACTGGTCTGCAATCTAGACCTGTTATCAGCAATTCCTTGGTTCCAGAGTTCCGAGTTCGAAAATCTACTACTGTCGACAAAAGCACTGGTCTGCAATCATAGACCAGGTATCAGCAATTCCAGAGTTTCCAGAGTTCCTGAGGTCCGGCTTTTATCAGAAACAACATGGATGAGTTGAAGGTGTATACCATCGTGGCTAGACAAAAGACCATAACTGACGAGCTGTCACGACTCAAGATCAATGTTGGTAAAGATGGTCCCGATCGAAAAACAGTCGACTATAAGGCCAAAAAACTAAGATCTTTACAAGCGCTATGGTTGGAATTTGCTAACAATCATGACCAAATTAAAGATAATGTGAAGGCGGACACTCCGTACGTGCAATCCAAAACGTACGAGAAGGTTAAACAGGCTTACATTGAGCTAAAGCAAACCTTGGAGTCAATTGTGCCCATAGATGCCGACCCGTCAATTAAATCAACTGGGGCTGGTTGTCCATCAAGTCTCAAGAAAACAGATGAAACACAGCCGTCCATAACAATTCCAGCATCTGATATAACTAGGGTTATAAGAAGGCAAAGAACCACAATACAGTCTTTGCAGCGATTGCTTGGTTGCCTTAAAAACACTTCGGAACAGACTTGGAGTTCAACCTTTTGTAGCGTGAAATTAAATACACTGCAAAAATACTGGATGGAAGCAGAAGAAACTCATCGTTTGATTAACGAAATTTCAGAGGATCCAAAACAAGATGGATACAACTTGGACGAGTTCTACAACATAGAAGCCGATGTCCAAGAGTACTTGATCTCTCTGACCAGCAGATCTGAACAAATCTCGAACCAGAATTTGTTGCCACCTAGCATGAACCTTTCTTCCACACCGCAGCAAGCCCTCAAACTACCTAAAATAACGCTGCCCAAGTTTGATGGAGATTACACTAAGTGGAAGCAGTATAGTGATCTATTCACTGAACTGGTGCATAAACAGAGCATAGCGGATTGTCAAAAGCTGTTTTATCTAAAGACGACATTAACAGGAGAAGCAGAAAGTCTTATAAGGCACTTCACGACATCAGATGACAACTATAGTGCAGCATGGCAAGTAGTCAAGGATCGATATGACAATCCTAGGCTTCTGGTTACAGCGCATATTCAGAGATTGCTGATGCAACCGGCCATCCAGAGTGAAGGCTCCAAGGCAATAAAGGTCTTGCATGACACCACACAAGAGTGCATGCTAAGTTTAAAGGGTTTAAACATAGACACTGCTAATTGGGACCCGCTTCTGATGTGCGTTTTGATCAAGAAACTTGATCGAAACACGCTTACACTTTGGGAGCAGTCACTCAAGCAACCAAAGGAGCTACCATCTTTAAACGAGTTGATGTGTTTCTTAGAGATGCGGTTCCAATCCCTAGAAGCATTAGGGCCAAGCTCAAGAAAATGTTCAGAAGATCAACGCCAGCGGCCAAGGCCTGATAAAGCGTATACGACGCTAGTAACAACAGACGCATGTGTCTCCTGCAAGGGCAATCACCAGTTGTACTACTGTGACAAATTTTTGAAATTAAGCCCATCACAGCGATTAAACTTGGTGCAAAGATCAAGGCACTGCGCAAACTGCCTTGGATCAGGACATGTCACCAAAGAATGTCATTCCCGAGGCTGTACAAAATGCCAGAAGAAGCACAACACACTTCTTCATTTGGATGTGTCAACCAGGCCCAAAAACGGGAAAATATTAGCATCACCAGTTATAACAACCTCTACGGCAGATTCAGCAAGACTTACTTCTGCAGCTGGAACCAGTCCCAGTGTCGGAAGGTCGACAAGCGTGATACTAGGCACAGCTATCGTTAACATAAGATGTCAATCAGGAAAGCAGATAGCATGCCGAGCATTGTTGGATTCTGGATCACAGGTCAACCTTATAACCGAAAAGCTAGCAAAATCATTAGGTCTGAGGGAGACTTATGAGGCGTTATGGGTGGAAGGCATAGGCCAAAGCAAACAGGCGTCCCATCGAAGAGTTAACATTGAAATAAACTCAAAAATCAATGGATTCTCTTCTCGAGTGGAAGCACACATTCTTCCAAAAATCATATCACCACAGCCATCACGGCCCGTCATAACATCAACCTGGAATATTCCAAACAACATTGTTTTGGCTGATTCACAATTTGATCATCCAGGAACAATTGACTTGCTTATCGGTGCTGAAATCTTCTATTCGACTTTGGTGATTGGACAAATAAGCCTAGGAGATGATCTTCCAACACTGCAAAATACCGTATTTGGATGGACAGTAGTGGGAAAGGTATCAACCCCCATGTACAGTCATATGGTGGCAGCTTGCGGAATTTGCACCGCGGATGAGGCTCTTGACCAACAGATTGAAAAATTTTGGCGATTAGAGGAAGCAACTTCAACCACGGACAATTTCACTCAAGCCGAGAAACGCTGTGAAAATCACTTCATTCAAACTACAACTAGGGATTCTACTGGTCGCTTCGTGGTTCGGTTACCCTTCAAAGAGGCACCCTCTTGCTTGGGAGAATCAAAAGACATCGCGTTTCGAAGATTTATTGCGCTTGAGCGGAGACTTGCAAATGCACCAGAGCTAAAAAAGCTGTACAGGCAGTTCATGGAAGAATATCTACAACTAGGTCACATGAAAGGAGTGGCCCTTCAACAAATTGCAAAACCATATTACTTTTTGCCGCACCATTGCATTCAAAAGCCTGACAGTAGCACAACTAAGCTAAGAGTAGTATTTGATGCCTCCGCTAAAACATCCACAAATTTATCACTTAATGATGTTCTCTCTACTGGTCCAACAATTCAAGACGATGTCTTTTCAATGTTGCTACGTTTCCGCATGCCAAGATATGTGTTTACCGCAGATATTGAAAAGATGTACCGGCAGGTACTCGTAAGCGAGGAGGATCAGAAGTTCCAGCTGATTTGGTGGAGAAATAGCCCAAATGACGCTCTAAAGTGTTTCAAGCTCCAGACAGTTACCTACGGTACCACATCTGCATCCTACTTAGCCACAAAGTGCCTTCAAGCAATGGCTCAAGAAAACAAGGAACGATTTCCATTGGGATCAATGGCTCTGTCACGGGATTTTTACGTGGATGACGTATTAACTGCCGAGTTGCTAACAACCCAATCGGAACTACAAGCAATTTTACAAAGAAGTGGTTTCAAGTTAAGAAAGTGGTGCGCTAATCATGCATCTCTCCTAAAGGGTATTCCGTTCGAGGACATAGAAACAGAGCTAGACTTCAGCAGTAACATTGATGAACACATCAAAACGGTAGGACTAACGTGGATGCCGAAATCCGATCAACTCTGTGTCAAGACATCCTGGGTTGATAAAGTTCGAGTAACCAAGCGGTCTGCATATTCCGACATCGCACATTTGTTTGATCCACTTGGAATTATGGCTCCGGTGGTCGTCGTCGCAAAAATGTTTCTTCAGAAATTGTGGGAGTTGAAGCTTGATTGGGATGCAGCATTACCTCAAGAAATGCAGACGACATGGCTTAAGTATCGTGAAGGTCTACAATCTCTCAACAACATCAATATTGATAGACACATATTTGCACACAAAAGCCCCAAAAACGTACAATATCACGTATTTGCTGATGCTTCGGAAAAGGCATATGGGGCAGCAGTATACGTCCGATCTATTAGCAGTGACAATACTATCACGGTGCGATTACTATGCTCCAAATCAAGAGTAGCACCGTCAAAACAAACAAAATTAGCACAGCAAGCAACTATCCCCAGGCTAGAGCTTTGTGCCGCTTGCCTTGCCACTGAGCTCCTGCTTCGTATACAAAAGGACCTAAATATCCATAATGAGGCAACATTCTTATGGACAGACTCAGAAATTGTTCTTGCTTGGATTAACTCATCATCATCCACCTCACTCCCTATTTTTGTTGCTAATCGAGTAGCGCGTATTCAACAAAGTACAATTCCTCAGCAATGGCACCATGTCCCTTCAAAAGAAAATCCAGCTGATGTCCTATCACGAGGGATAGGCCCTGAACGACTTCAAGAGTGCAACATTTGGTTCTACGGACCAAAGTTTCTTCATGGGGCCACTTCAATTTGGCCACCAAAATACAAACCAATTGAAGAGAATCTATCTGTGGGGGCCGCTGTACACGATTCACCCCCGCATCAAGAAGGAATTTTATCTGCCATCAATCATAAAAATTCCTTCAAATTAGCAGAACGAATAGTTGGCTTTCTGCTGAGATACATCCACAATCTGGGACAAAAGGCGACAATAACCAAAATCAGGAAAAACAAAGAAGAAATGTCAATTGAAGAAATTGAGTTAAGACTAGCAAAAATCAAGCTGAAAAATGGTCCTCTATCAGTTATGGAACTAAATGAAGCAAAGAAGATTATCTACAAAAACATGCAACAAGAGCAATTCAAGGATGAAATCAAGCATCTGAAAGACGAGGGTGAAGTACCAAATAAAAATCCTTATAAGAGTCTGGCACCCTTTCTAGATGAAGAAGGACTGATTCGTGTGGGCGGGCGCTTAGAAGCATCGTCTTTGCCATACGACGCTAAGCATCCCATATTGATCCCATATAGTCACCAGTACACTAGAATGATATTTGTTGAAATTCATGAAGACAACAATCATGTTGGCCCACAAAGCATGCTTTCAATTGCTAGACAGACCATTTGGGCAGTGAGAGGAAAGACGCTTGCTCGATCAGTGCTACATAAGTGTGTCGATTGTGCTCGTGCCACACCAAAGCTTTTGTCGCAACAAATGGGAAATTTACCTGCGGATAGAATTCAACCAGCAAGGCCTTTCATCAATACAGGCGTTGACTTTTGCGGTCCGATATCTACACACTTCAAGATAAGAGGCAAACGGCCTCAAAAATCTTACATTGCGATCTTCTGCTGTTTTTCCACCAAGGCCTGCCATTTGGAGCTTGTAACCGATTTAACTGCACAAGGTTTCATAGGGGCGCTTAAACGATTCATGGCCAGGAGAGGCCATTGCAGGAACATATATTGCGATAATGCAACGAACTTTGTTGGCGCCAAAAACCAGCTATCTGATCTAATGTCTTTTATGGAATCCGAGACAGAAAGAGAGAAAATAACATCCTCATGCACTACCAAAGGATGTGACTTTCATTTCATTCCACCACGTTCACCGCATTTCGGTGGTCTATGGGAAGCCGCAGTCAAATCATCGAAGCATCTACTACAGCACACTCTTGCAGGGGCATCATTGACATACGAGGAACTTGAAACTGCTGCCATTCAAGTTGAAGCTATTTTAAATTCAAGGCCAATAACTCCAATGTCCGATTCGCCAAACGATCTTACTGCTCTTACACCAGGCCATTTCCTCATTGGAGAACCTCTCATTAACAATGTTGATCCTAATGCAGCCACATCAGCTGATTCAGGGATTCTTGCTCGCTGGAATCTTGTAAAGCATATCAAAAATGAGTTCTGGCGGCGATGGTCACGTGATTACCTGAATCAGCTACAGCACAGGTATAAATGGAAGGAGAGATGTCAGAATGCAGAACCTGGAATGATGGTCATAATCAAGGAAGACAACACACCAAGCTTGCAATGGCCACTTGGACGTATCACTAACGTTATAACTGGAGATGATGGACTAGTTCGAGTAGCAGATGTGCGGACAGCTACTGGGATATTCCGTCGTGCCATACACAGATTGGCTCCACTTCCAGTTCCAATTCAAGAAGATGATGTCAATCCAAAGGAAAAGGCAGATAACTCTTCAAGTCAGTGCTCATCAACTTTGCCACATTTGAACCAGAGGTCTGACGATGGTCCAGTACCCAAAAAAAGGTTCAAGCCTTCCATTGCATCAGCAACCCTTGCTATACTCTTAATGTTTCTATTCGCTCCCATAATAGCATGTGCTCCAGTCAGGATTCAACCGTTTCTGTCACAGCCAGGGATCTACTTCGAAAATTTCGGAACCTCAGGCGTAACCTCAAGTAGTTGGAATATAATTGCCTATTATGACATGGACCCTTATTGGACCGAATACCATTCGATAGCAACCTATAGTAGAAAGCTAGCAGAAATTTGTCATTTACTCCCAAATAAAAACGAGACTTGCAAAGGGACACTCCTTCAATTTGACCGGATAAACGCAGACATCAAAAGGGATAATGATCTCTTGTCCGTAAAATCAATCAGTCAGAGAGCTCGTCGTGGAGCTTTAAATTTCATAGGCAATGTCGCTAATGCCTTATTTGGAGTCCTTGATGATGAATACGCCAACCAAATGTCCGCTACCATAAACACAATCAAACAAGATGAAAGTCATATAGTTAACCTTATTCGAAACCAGACTTCAATAATTGACGCCACCATAAATATTATTAAACAAAATGAGCAGGAGACGAGTTCCCGTTTTGAAGAGATAGACGAAAACCTCAAACAGTTCGCAGCTGTTGTTAATGATATAAGACAGCAATACCACCAGGAAAGGCTGCGTCAACTTTTCAATTCAATCGCACTGCAACTCATATTAGTTTCTTCACAATTTCAAAAGACCCAAGCTTCATTAATAGACGTAATGATCGATAATCATCATGGGAAAATAAACCCTCAGCTTATTTCACCTGCTCAGTTAAGACAGGAGCTCACAAATATAAAAGCAAATCTACCATCTTCAGTCCGGCTTCCAGTTACTCCAGACGAAATTCCGAAGCTGTATCATCTTATGAGCATTCATGGCAAAACTTTGAAAGAACACATCATCTTTAAAATTGAATTGCCGCTCCTAAGTCTTGATGAGTTTGAGCTCTTCAAAGTGACTCCCGTTCCAGTTCTTATCGGAGAGTCATTTCTGACTATACAACCATCAACCGACTACATTATGATCAACCTACACCGTGACCAGTACTACCCCCTATCAACAATAGAGTTTCAAGGCTGCTTCTCCCTTACTGAAGAAAGGCATATATGCCACCTGCAACGTCCGATTTACAGACGTGGATCCGAAGTAAGCTCTTGTGAAATCAACTTCTTAAACTATGGTCAACAATCTCCTGCATGCAAGGTTGTAAGCGCTAGTAATGGTCCTTATTGGATCCAACTTAACAAGCCAAACGAATGGATTTACGTTTTAAAGTTTAGAACCACACTAAATGTAGTTTGCAATGAAACCGTAACACAGACTGTTTTGGAGGGTTCTGGAATTCTGCAAATTCAACCCGGGTGCATTATTAAAGATGACTTCGTAACCTTACGTGGCCATTTTATTCAAAGAACGGTCTCTAGAATGTCACTCTCTCCAGCTGCAAACCTGTCCAATTATGCATTACCAGACAATCTCACTACAGCTTCTTACGAAACCTTGCCTTACAAAAAACATTTGGAGGAATTGGATGCACTCAAGCGAGAACTCATAAATATAACTAAAGCGTTGCCTTCAATTATATATCAAAATGATGTGCACCAATTTACAGTGAGCTACGTCGCATTATTCACATCCATCATAATCCTACTGTGCTTGTTTCGATGGTCATACCGCTATTACTGCAAACCTAAGACAGTAATTTCAAAAGACGAAAGAAATCCTAGCAGAAAATCAGCGAACAATAAATGCAGCCTTAACCGAAAAACAGAAGAACTCAACGACAAGAATCCCAGCAATATATCCTTTGAAATGGCGCTATAGTTTCGAACATAGTTCAACGGGCGGAGTATGTATATTTTAATCCATCAGATTATCATATACCAACACTTTTTAATCACAATTTATTATTTACCCTACAACAGCTTCTCTGTTTGTATAATTAATAACAACAGCAACAGCTTCTCTGTATGCTTTATTTTCAAATCATATTTCTCGCATATTTTTCATAACAGTCAGCAGTTTTCTGCAGGTAAAATAGAATCACAATAGTCAGCAATCTGCATGCAGGTTCAAAACATACCTGGCAGAAATATATCATATTTCTTTCTTTCCTCTGTATTATAGTAATTATGTATATATTTTTGATGTTTGTAAATTTAGCTAATTAAGCAAAATTATTGTATAAATAGCATTGTAAGTTAATAAAATTCTATCATTCACGATCAAAAAGGTGTCCAGTCTACTTTATTATTATTGCTTCCCCCCACCAGTGGTAAGGGGCAATAATATTCACAAAAGAAAACAATCGCTGCAATATACAAAGGTACAAAGAACCTTTTGTATACTCCACGGTCTGGTCAAGGTTTATGTGCCCTGAACAGCCAGTCGGAACAAAATAGTTCCGACTTTAACAATATCAGTAGAAATTAAACAATAATTGAACTGCCTTAACGGCAAAATATAAACAAAATAATAAATTTGCCGTAGAGTGACTGCCCATATCTTTGAAAAAAAGAATATAATATGTTGCCATTAAGACATTCAAAAAGGTGCGGGTTTAAATCACCTTTACGTATTAATATAATGATTCTTTAATAATGATTCTGACCTTTTATAAATTATAATAATTTCTTGTTTTGTAGGCTATAGGTCAATTGCAACAAATTTTGATTTTTTATTTCGACATTTCGGTATAAACATACCCGAAACGTCGAATTAAAAAATCAAAATTTGTTTCAAATGACCTATAGCCTACAAAACAAGAAATTATTGCTATTAATATGTACGTAAACATATTTGTTTGTTGCTGAGGATAAGGCCTACCGGGGATACCCTAATAAGAAACGCATTGAAAGTCTACCTCCTGGGTAATGTAGAAAAGGCTTATGCATGTGTATCAGTGTATGTGGAAAATATAAAAAAGGGGCGCTTTCTACAAATCTTGCACAGGGCGCAAGTTTGGCTGGGGCCGGCCCTGCTCTTAGATAATAATTGATTGTACGTTGTAAGAAATAACCTTTAAATCGTCAAATAACGTCAAATGTTATCAATAGAAAATATACTGGCGCAATAATAAGCCTAGTTTTAAGGTTCTATTAGTATTATACTACTTAACATTTGTCTTGTTTTAAAAAAGTTTACAATTTTTGTTTAAATTTTAAGTATTTTTTAAATAGTATCGTACTTAACCAAATTCCTTCATAAACTTTAGCTGAACACGTTCAAAAGAGTGGCAGGTCGTGAAAAAAACCCACAAACATACCCATTTTGACATATTATAACTGTCGGAGTGCCACTTAAGTTTGATGATTTGAATTTTAATAAAAGGTTAAGAAATAGTACAAAGTTTAACTCATTTAAAATAAGTAAAATCATTTTTTTAACTTAGCATCACACTAACAATTCTTTAATATCCATACTTAATTCACTATAAAATTGTGCACCAATAATGTAATTAATAATAATATAATTTTAATAATTAAATTAATAATTATTCCTTTTTCGTGACCTTTTTGAATATTTAAATCCTAAGTGGGGCTTTAGGTGCGACCAGGATACGACTTTCTCAAAAAGGGTCTATTTTGACCCCTTTTCTACAAAAATAGGGCGACTTTTGATCCCATCTCTAGAAAACTTCTCTTTTCGAATGATAAAAACTTTCCAACCTTCCTTTAACAGTCACAGAATTTCAATCTGTAAAACGGAATCAAGTTGAAATGTATTTGCTTCGACTGGATTTTTCGTGATTCAACCTTCCACACAGCGTGTGCCGAAAGGGTATTCTCGAAATTAACAATTTTAAAAAAACGACTAACCAACCGCCTGTGTGTGACAACATGCAATGCAATGCTTTCTGCAGCAATTATTTCTGCAAAACAAGATCTAGATATTTAGAGGCCTTCAAAGGAGCTTCTACAAAGTAACCCTAAGGAAATAACAAAAGCACGAAAAATAATCAAAAGCAATGAGTACAAATTCAAATATAAATATAAATAAAAGCCTAAGAGTTTGCGTTATAAATAATGTGCAATAATTCCTAAAATGTACTTAATATTCTAATTTAAAGAAAATTCTGCAAATAGAATGTAAATTTATTAATTTTTTGTTTTTAACTTAAAAATACGAGTTAAATTAACATAAATATTTGTCTGTAAATTGACTGAACACTGATCTCTTTGTTTAAGCTTATACTTAAGTTAATTTTATTTAATTTAACTTATTTATTCATTTAAAACAAAACTGCGAAACTGAAATATAGATATAATATGTATGCATACCTATCTTAAAAAAGTAAATTTAATTTAATCAATATGAATTTATTTTTGTTAAAATTAATTTCAAAGAGTAAAAACCTATTTCTTTTGCACCTGATAATTATTTAAATAAAACAAAATCTTAAAACAACGCTAATATGTTTTTTATTCGCATTTTATAAGGATTTAAAATATCTTAGCGGCAGCACTGCCACTGTGCCATTGCCAGCCAATGGTTGATAAGCAACATTAAGTTAAAACCTATAGTCAAATTACTGTGAACATCTTTCCCGAAATGGAAAAATTAAAAAATAAAACAATTGTTTTTCAATATTAATTAAATCGGTTTATTTTTTATTAGCATTGTTCTTGGGTCATGGTTTTCATATCAGTAATTCAGCTGAATCACAAATTCCTTAGCCATATTTACTGCAGGTTTCTCAACTGCTATAGCTTGTTCATGTGGCACAACTTCTAATTCCTTCGAGTTTCCATCATATCGAATAGTTGCAGACTTTGGAGTCTTCTCCAGACCAGCAATGATAACCCGTTCTAATGTCGAAGCAGTTTTATATGCGGGCTTGGATACGAAAGAGTTTTTCAAAGTATTTCCACTGAATTCAAATTGTTCATAGATAAACTTTCCCTTGCGATATTCATATGATTTCTCATCATCAATGTACAAAGTGCCTTTCGATGTTCCATTCTTGTCTAAGCACACAACCAATGTGTAGGGATCATCCTTCATTAAAGTTGCCGTTGAGCGAATATTTTCCTTCTTGGGAATTATTGAGCCTCCTCGTTGATAAACTGGTGTCTAAAAGAAAATTAAAGTAAATATACAAATAAATCTATTTGAACTAAAAGTTTAATTGATTCCTACCTTCTTGTAATCGACTTCGATAGTTTCGTAACCAACTTTGTCGTATTTTTGGAAGTTATCGGTATCAAACCAAACATCACCAACTTTTTTGCCATCCTTTGATGGGAAGTATACATCGACTTTCGTGACTCCTTTCTCTAGCACAGGACACACCATAAGATGATCATAGAGCATGTACTGTGATTCAATTCTGTATGTCTCCTTATCCTTGGGATATTGAGCCAAAAGTGGCCTCATAACAGGCAGACCGAACTTTTCATGCTCATAGAACATCGTATACCACATTGGCAGGTAGCTGTAACGTTTTCGAATAGCATCACGTATCACCAGACGAGTTTTCTCAGGGAATAACCATGGTTCTCTGCGTGGAGTATTTTTGCCAGCATGAGCCCTGAAGAACGGAGTAAACGCTCCAGTCTGATACCAACGTTCAACCAACTCAGGTTCTGGATTACCAAAGAAACCACCCACATCAGATCCACAAAATGAAAATCCAGCCACCGCTTCGGACAGGCACATATTAATGGAGTTCTGCAAATGACCCCATGCAGCTGCATTATCTCCCATCCAAACTATTGCATACTTTTGGGTGCCAGCAAAATGTGATCGAGTGAGAATGAAAGGTCTTTGATTGGGATCACGCTCAAGCAGGCCTTGGAATGTTCCCATAGTTTGCATGTGTCCGAATAAATTATGCACATCACGATGTTCCCAGCCACCATAATGGAGATTATCCTTGGGCATAGTTTTCTCGGGGCCAATGAAAACAGATGGTTCATTCATGTCATTCCAGATCATTACATCCTCGGTTGTTGTATTGAATCGCTTCACACCAAACTGATCGGCATAGTATTGACGAACGGCTGGGTTGAAAAAATCCGGATAACTAGCTGGTCCCGGCCAACAATCACCTTCGTAGTCTTTGCCATCCACATTCTTCGTATAGTAACCCTTTTTGGTGCATTCTTGATGGAAGAAATAAGTATCATCTATTTTGTAATGAGGATCGATAATTATCGTCAGATGGCGATTGGAGTCTGTCAAATTCTTGATCATTGCCAAGGGATCGGGGAAATTCTTTAAATCCCATGTGAAGTATTTCTTTTGATCAGTGTAGTCAATATCAAGCCACATTGTGTCCATGGGAATATCGTATTTATCAAAATTAGCAGCAACGTCCATGACATCGGTTGAGTTGTCGTAATTCCAGCGACACTGATGATTGCCAAGAGTAAAGAGCTGTGGCAAATTAGCAGAACCAGTGAGCTCAGTGTATTGCTGGAATGCCTCTAGCGGAGTTGGTCCAAGTAAAATAAATGCATCAACAATACCACTTTCCGAAATGAAACGTGCAGCCGGAGCTTCGGATTTCCGAGGTCCTGAAACAAAAAGAAGAGATTTTTTGAAATTTTGTATTGCTTTACAAAAATCAATTGATTCTGTCAAATAGGAAAATTTGACAGTTCTTTCATTTCATTGGGACAAATTAATTGATTTATTTTTTGATTTACACATGTTTTCCGTTGGTAGAAAAAAATTTATTTATTTTTAATTTGGAACTGTAAGAAAAAAAAAACACGCAATAAGACCAAATCTCAAATGTGGCCTTATCTCGCTTTGAAAATGGAAATAAGGCCAAATGGGCTTTATTTCTATTTCCAAAACGAAATAAGGCCAAATATCATATGGAAATAAGACCAAATTTGTTTTTACGAAAACATTTACTGATAACAGAAGCTTTGAAAGCAGACCAACTGACAACATTGGCGACTGAACATACCCTAAGTGGAGCGAGGAAGTCGCGTGAGCCGGACAGAGGACCCGAAAAAGGATTTAAAAACCTTGAACCGTATTTTGGGTGGCCCGCTTCACCAATCCTCAGCTGCGTGTCTTAGTTCTTTTTTGTGGTGGAATTAACCCACGCGGGTTCTTTTTTGGGAAATAACAACCGCGGTGGCTATATTCGTGGGCGTTTATGCACTGCACCTAATGAAAACAACATAACGGCGATTTGTTTTGCAGTTTTCTGAAAAAAAATCATGAAAACGAAATAAAGCCAAATTGGCTTATTTCGTTTTCTAAAGCGAAATAAAGCCAAACCTAAAATTTGGCGTTATTTCCATTTTAAAAGCGAAATAAGGCCAAATTTTTGATTTTTGGCTTTATTTCGTTGGGCCTTATTTCACGTCACCAAAAAAAAACAGATTTTGAGAATATTTTGCGTTCCATTGGCAAATAAATTGATTTAGTTTTTGATTTAAAATCAATTTTGCAGATTTAAATTTGTCTGCCGATTTAATCGTTCTTCTTTTTCCTCCTATTGCCGCTTATTATAAAAAAATAAAATATCCATTCCCTCTAAAATATAATAAATAAAAAAAATTAGAAATACAAAACCAACACAAATCGCGCCGCGCAAATCAATAGAATCAATAGACTACATACATACTTAAACAAGTTACAAATAAAAAAAAAAAAAAAAGTGCAAGTGGCAGTGCATAAAAACTACAACAAAAGTGCACCCGTGTAGCGACGTTTATGATGATCAAACCACAAACAGGCATAGCACAGCGGTAATTCCCAATCTCTCCTTTCCACTTCACTCACAGTGCTTTGGCTTAGTTATTATATGTAGTATATGTATGTATCATCACATGCAATTCTTATGATGGACTAAGCCGAAGCATATCAGATAAATTGCTGTTATTAATTTTGTGTATCCAGGGGCGGATCAGTACACTGCTTTTTTAGGCATAACACTAGTAGTATTGTACTGTGAAGTCATTTGGGGCCCAAACTTGATATCAGCATAGATAACTGTCTGATTTGGTTTTTTATGTCTGTTTATTGTAATGGTGGGTGAATTTAGGGTTGACTACAGCAACATTCGGGGACTGAGGCAGAATTTTTGTGCTGCATATGTCCATACTGTGAAAAACAGGCCAGCTGTTTTGGCACTAAGTGAAACCCAGGTAGGGGAAAATACCGATCACTCGGAATTCAGCCTACATGGGTATAGCTTAGTGCCTCTATTTTTTCCACATCATGGTCTCGCCGTGTATGTTCGCAGTGATGTAGCTTATCAGCTTCAACCACAATATGGTTCATGTTTGAATACGAACTTTAATTTCATGTGGTTTAAATTCACCATCCATAAGCGCATCATCCATACTTGTTTTATTTATCGTAGTCCTAGTTTGGATAGTAATTCGACTTCCAACGAATTCGATGCACTATCCGACTCCATCCAGAGAATTATTTCCCATTTTCCGCGCAGTGAAATCGTTGTTACGGGCGATTTCAATGTACATAATTCTTCGTGGCTACGCTATTCGGGTCAGACAACACCCGAAGGAAGGTATGTCGAGATTTTTGCTGAGATAAACAACCTAACTCAGCTGGTCGACGAGCCTACTCGGATTCCTGACGTTGCAGGTCAATCCGCCAACACTCTAGATTTGTTTCTTACCTCTGACCCTGATAAATACACTATAAGTGTATTATCGCCTCTAGGCACATCAGACCATTGTGTCATATCTGCGAATTTCTCGTGCCACCAAAACACAGTTAAAGAAAAAACTCCCAAGAGAACCGTTTGGCAGTATGAGAAAGCCAACTGGGACGGTCTCAATGTTTTCTTCAGGAACTTTAACTGGTCACTATGCTTCCTCGATAGTGACGTAGATTCCAGTGCAGATATGATTACAAACTTAATTCTTTGTGGAATGAGAAATTTTATCCCGAATAGGGTGAAACCTATCAAACCCAAAGAAAACTCATGGTTTGATTCGAGCTGTAAAGAGGTTATTAGGGTTAGAGAAGTAAGCTTCCGAAGTTATAAAGCCAACCCTACAGAGGAAAACCGGAAAAAGTTTCAACAAGCTAGAAAGACCTGTAACGTTCATATTCGACGAACCAAATTTTTACATGATCAAACATTACGGCAAAAAATTCTACAATGTCCCAAAGGTAGTAAAAATTTTTGGTCATTTGTAAAAAACATACGAAACACCACCTCGTCCTCGGTTCCAACGCTCGTCTTCAACGATACTCCTTTTGTCAGCTCAACCGATAAAGCCAATTTGCTTGCAGCACAGTTTGCTGTTAATTCGTCGCTGCCTGAAAGTGATATGACTCCTCCTGTACTTGAGAGCGCAAATGATTCTATGGGACAAATCTTCTTCCGCACTCGTGCAGTTGCCAGAGTTCTGAAAGATCTCGATATACACAAATCCGCTGGCCCGGATAGTATTCCTCCCATTGTTCTGAAGAGGTGTTCTTCAACGCTGGCAAAACCACTGCGTAAGCTTTTCCATCTGTCCTACTCTACTGGTCTCTTTCCGAGTGGATGGAAAACAGCATTTGTCCAGCCTGTCCCTAAAAAAGGCGTGTCTTCTTCCCCCTCCAACTATCGGCCAATTGCGCTTACGTCCCTTCTTTCCAAGGTCATGGAAACGCTGATTAATTTTCAGCTCAAGAAATATCTCGAAGAACGAAAGCTTCTTAATGACCGGCAGTACGGCTTTCGTAGCAATAGGTCCACTGGTGATCTGATGGTATATCTCACCGAACAGTGGCACAAATCTTTACATCGTTTTGGAGAAAGTAAGATTATTGCGCTTGATATTTCCAAAGCATTTGATAGAGTTTGGCATCAAGCTCTCTTATCGAAAATGCGTGCATTTGGTATCGATGAATCTCTTCTTCGTTGGATTAGAAATTACCTTTCGGACCGTTCGATACAAGTTGTATTGGATGGTTTCAAGTCTGAAATTCACAAAATAAATGCTGGTGTGCCCCAGGGCTCCGTTCTGTCTCCGACTCTCTTCCTTATATTCATAAACGATCTTTTATCTGAAACTTCTAATCCATTAAATTGTTTCGCTGATGACAGTACCCTCAGCTTCTCATATTCGTTTACAGATTCTCATCCATGTCCTTCGGATGTGGAACTTGAACGGCAGCGTATGATAAGCTCACTAAATTCTGATCTCGACAGCATTGTCCAATGGGGAATCAAAAACCGTGTAGAATTTAATGCTTCAAAAACTCAATGCTGTCTACTGTCGTTAAAACGAAACCCACCCCCCATGCCACTATCCATGAGTGGCACTTGCATTGAGGAAACCGAAAAGCTTTCAGTCCTCGGTATGTGTGTCACAGACCACCTTTTATGGAACGACCACATATTCGACATCGCCAAAAATGCTGCTAAGTGTTTAGGTTTCCTCCGTCGATGCAAGAAATTTTTCTCCCCTTCTGATCTGGCTGTGATCTACAAAGCCTTTATTCGTCCAAAACTTGAGTATAACTCTCACATTTGGGCAGGTGCTCCAATAACCTACTTGAGTTTATTGGATAGAATTGAAAAGAGAGCTCTTAAAATGATAGGTGAAAGAACTATAACGGAAACATTCTCATCCCTTGAGCACCGTCGAAATGTTTCATGTCTTTCGTTATTTTACCGTTATTTCCATAAACAATGCTCTAGTGAAATAGCCAGTTGCATTCCTCCCCTTAAACAATTCAACCGTAATACTCGCGCTTCTAGGAATGCCCATCAGTTTACCCTTGAGCCCAATTTCGGACGTACTGTTAAGTACAGAGATTCTTTCTTTAGTCGCACTACTCGAATGTGGAATGCTCTACCCAGCTCAATTTTCCCCTCCCATTGTGATCTACAGACGTTCAAAACCAATGTGCATCGGTATCTCCTTTTAAATCCCCTCCAATCTACCTAATCGCTCGTGCTGTGTATATCATCTTAAGGGTAGTCACAACCCCTTTTGCACGCGCTTAATATAAAAAAAAAAAAAAAAAAAAAACTAACGCCAATCAAAACTTTGTTCAAAATATGAAGGAAATCAATTGTCTTATAACTTTTCTTTTCTTTAAACGTTAAGCACTCCATACACGATTTAATTTTATTTTCAACTTAGTTGTCAACTAAATTGATGCTTCGCCACACACTATGTACATAAACTTTGTTGAAAGACTTCTGCTTCGACTGTCAAAACATCATTTTTTCTCATAAGAATTATATTTAATCGAATCAAGATGTGTGAAAAAAGAAAAGTATTGGCATTAATTATTATTGCAGAGTGCCTAGATGACGCTGAACAGGCACAAATAAAAAGAAAAAGAATTTGGATGAAAGAATTGCTAATGGAAATCCAATGAAAAAAAAAATGAAATTTAATTGAGATTATGCACGTCTGTTTCTTATCTCACTTTTATTTCTTGTTAAGAAAGAGGTGGCTTGACAGTAAATCAAATTACTTGTCTACACATACACACACCTCATCTAAGTTGAAAGCATTTACATCAACTTGAAAAAATTCAAAATCTTGACTTTCTTCTTGGTTTTCTTACAACTCAATCGTCAACCCTAAAAAAAATCAAATTGAAGCCCACACACGAGTTGATTTGATGAACTTGGCATTAAATTGAAAGAAAGTTGAACTGTGTATGGAGTGCTTTAGACCATTAACGGATTAATAAATATAGTATAGTTAAATGGAAGCAGCTTCAAATTCCTAAATCGGTAAATTCACCAAGAAAATTAAAATCATCTGAAAGTTCATCAAATACCTTATGAAGACTTTTTTTCAGTAATGACATTTACGTAAAATTATACGATTACAATGGCAAAATAAATCAATTTGAAAAAAAAATGAATTTAAGATTTGAATCCAATTTACCAACGGAAAGCTGAACACGGAATTGCTAAGTACTTGACAAAAAATAATAAATAAATTTGACAGAAAAATGGACTAACATTGTTGGAAACTGACAGTTATGGAAAGTAAACAAAGAGACCTATTGTTTCCAAATTTCTGAGAGCGCAGAAACTAAAATTTTAATCATAAAGTTCTGTCAATTTAATTTTTATATGAACTTCGACTTAAAATTGGTAGGAACTGACATTTATCGAAAGTTAACAAACAGACACCGTGTTCAAATTTCTGTAAGCGCAGAAATATTTATGATCCACTAATCTTAGTGCAAAGTTCTCAATTTAATTTTTTTTATTTGAACTTTGACAGTAATCTGAACTAAAATTAGAAGAAAGTTATGGTTTTGGAGAGTATGCAAACAGAACAAATTTCTAAGAGAGCAGAGATATCTACGATCTGCTAATCCTTATCTAAAGTTCTGTCAATTTTATTTTTTTATATAAACTTTGACAGAACTTTGAACTAAAATTGGTAGAAACTGACAGTTGGCGAAAGTAAACGAACAGATCTATTCAAATTTATTTAAGCGCAGAAATCTGAACTAAAACTATAAAATATTTTATGTACTCAACATGAACTTCTTACCTGTTAATAGATCAACAAGAGATGAAACATTTTTTTTCGATGACGACGACGCCCAAATATCAACCCATGTCTCAGCAGCATTATGCCAAAAAACTCCAGCTGATATCTCCGGTCTGTATAATCAAGAACGAACTAATTAATTTCAATATAATCTTTTGAAGTATTAAAATCTATTTACCCATGGCCATAAATTACCGGAACACTACCATACAGTGCCATTTTACTTTCCAACTCATAATTTGACGTATCCAAATTATACAATCTATAAGGATCATCACCTTCTGTTGACTTCAAAATAAACGTTTCGGCGTGTTGGGGAATTCCAAAGAGAACCTCTGATTCAGGAAATGAGAAATCCAATGCAATAGCTTCCGGACCATTTGGCTTTGTATCGAGAAAATCATCGAATTTCTCCTCCCATACATCTGGGTCGTCGGTAGGTTCGGCTTGTGATTTTCGGCGAATGTGTTCGAATCGCATTAATTGTTTGGCATTAACGGCCACTGAAAGTACTTCGTTTTGGTAGAAATCAATTCTGAAGGGATCATTTGTTAAAACTGCTTTATTTAATCCTGAGGTGAGGATAATTTCGGGTCCATCTTGAGTTTCAACATTTAATCTTCAAAAAAAAAAGAAAACGGGTTTGGCTGTGTTATTTCCTAACCTACTGGATGTGTGTAAGATCTAAAAATAATCTACTTACGATGCAGTTTCAGGTGAGGCCTGAAGAACTTCTGTTACCCTATATCGGGGTTTTAATGGATTCTTTTCGTCAATAACAACTCGAAACTTGTTACCCTGTAGAAATATAAATCAATGAGCTTGTTGTTGTCTAGGTCTCTAAATGTTAACATACCCTTAACGCTTCTACTCTCAGAAGAAACAGATGATCATTCAGCTTGTTGATCAAATCAATTTCAATGAATTCTCCGAATGATTTAAGTGATTCAGGAATAAGTGCGAATTTTGAGCTTCCTAGTGCATCCTTACGAGTTCGCCTTAAAATACAAAATATGTTTTTTACACACGAGTTATAAATAAACAAAAAATAAACTTAAACTTACCGGCAAAAACTACTCTGATCACAGGTTTTAAAGGTGGTTCGCTCAACACCCAAGCCATAATGATGGAGGGTGAAAAGTATTAATACTGCTAGTCTTAAGCGCATATTTTTTGATTGTGCTAATTTACCTCCAACGTCGTTGTATTTATATTGAAAAATCAAGTTATAGTTTAAAAGCTTTAATCGGTCCAACGGAAGCTATGTATATTTAACAAGCTTTTTATTATGTTTATTAATTTTTGTTTTTAATTTTCATCCTGGTATCTTTATAGCTATTCAAATTATTCCAATATTCTAGATTATACAACTAAATAACGTTTTAAACAAATAATTCAAGTATTTATGCAATTTTTTTTTATGATAATGATAAGATTACAATTCGAGTGTATGGTACTTGAAATAATTTATTATTGATTACAAATCTGAAGCTATTCTTAAATAATTCGATGATTTATAGACTTGGAAGTATAGGGATGCATGCATTATTTGTATGCAATGATGTTACAGTAGTGTAATAAGGTAGGTATAGAAACAAAAATCATTGATAACTTTTCCTTTATCAACACAAATAATTATACTGATTATGGAATTAGTAATACCTACTAGATTTGCAATGTTGCACTCTCTTTTCCCTTTAGTCATTTGTTGTGTAAAAAAAGAGAACACAACAAGAGAATTCAACAACCCACATGAATATTATATGTATAGAGTTTAATTTATTAACAGCATAATTTTTACATTTTGGTTGTAACCGCACAATTTACATACAAAGTTATGATAATAATATCTTGCTACTGAGAAAATGTTATAATGTTTAAGAAACAATAATATGATAGTGGAAAGAATTATTTGAAAGGAAAAGCTGATAAAACCTTTCATTTGATGAAAAAAAAAAAAAAAGATATATTACAAATTTTTAAGTTAAAGCTAATATCACAGTTATTTTAAATCATGGAATCATAAACAATGAACATGTATATGGCATATTTATAAGATATTTGAAAATGAACTTAGTATGAATTCAAACAAATTAGCAAATATTTAATGAACAAATGACATGAAAACAGCTTATGAAGCAAACAATAAATTGATTTTTAAATCAAATAAATATGTTTATATATGTTAATAAATAACTAAATAAATAAATAAATATGTAAATAAATAAGTAAATAAATAAACAAAAAGAAAATAAATAGTCAATGAACTGTATACTTTATTAAATAGAAAACTATGAAACGAATAAATAAAAGATAAATAAATAAATAAATAGATAAACATACATAAATAAATAACAACAAAAACAAATTATGAACCAGAAGTAAGTTAGTCCACAAGACTTGTAATCAAAGGATTATCTGACATAGAACAGTTAAATGAATATTTTGTATAGAGGTTACAAATTCTAAAGGAAATAGTGTCGATGTTAGCCATATCATGTAGTTCAAGTGTTGAAAAATGCCAAGGTAACTTCAAAATTAGTTTGAGAAGTTTGTTTTGTGCTATTTGTAATTTTTTAATGTGTGTCTTAGCGCACTTCCCCCAAACAGGGGAGCCATATAACATAAACGATTGAAAGATAGTTTTGTAAATTATTAGTTTATTTTCTGTACTTAGCAGTGATTTTCTGTTTATAAGTGGGTACATTATTTTAATTGTCTTATTTACTTTATCTAAGGTGTTTGTGATTTGTTTGTTATAAGTCAGTTTAGTATCTAGAGTTATACCAAGATATTTAGCATTATCATTCCAGGTGATATCCACATTGTCCATTTTAAGAGTATTGCTAGGAAGGAAGCAAGTCTTCCTTTTTCTTGTAAAAAAGATAGCTTGCGTTTTCGAAGCATTTACTTTTATCTTCCATTTGTTAAAATAACTTAAGATAATATCCAATCCTGATTGTAAGTTGGTTTCAATTACGGAACCAAATACATCAGAAGAATAAATTCCTGTATCATCTGCATATATAGCCGACTTACAGTTGGGAAGTTCCGGAAAATCGGAAGTGAAAATATTGTATAAATAAGGCCCTAAAACTGATCCCTGTGGGACACCTGCTGGAATATTATGTTGGGATGAAAAGTTATTATTAACACAAACAACATATTTTCGATCAGTTAAAAAACTTTGAATTAGTTTCACTAAGTAAGCTGGAAACCCAAAACCTAACATCTTATGTAGTAAACCTTCGTGCCAAACCGAATCAAAAGCTTTCTCAACATCTAGTAAAACTAAACCTGTAGATTTTTGTTCGGAAAATGAAGTTTTTATATGTTTTGTGATTCTGTGTATTTGGTGTATCGTGCTGTGATGATATCTAAACCCAAACTGTTGGAGTGGTAAAATGCTATTTTCGTCTAATACTTTTGATACTTGTATAGAAATTATTTTTTCAAAAAGTTTACCCAAAGAACTGAGTAGACTATTTGGTCTGTAATTTGACGAGATATTTGCAGAACTTCCTGGTTTGAGAATAGGGATTATTTTGGCTTTTTTCCAATCTTTTGGGAAGTACTGCAACTTAATACATGAATTGAAGATACACAATATAGCTTCTAATCCACTTTTTGATAGCTGTTTCAGATATAAATTTTTAATGTTATCCAAGCCACATGATTTACGAGCATTTATATTTGATATAAGGTTTTTAAGAACTTCATACCGTATGAGATTATTATCATCAACTAGCACCGGAGTTAAACTTAGACTACTAATTGTACTATTAACCGCTGATATTGTTGTATTGTCTCCTAGGTGACTAGAGACTAAATGATTTTTTTGGAAGTTAGTAGCTAGTATGTCGGCTTTTTGGGTAGATGTCAATGAATAGTTTTGTAAATTGTCTAAAGTAGGAATGACTGTATACTTTTTTTTATAATTTTAGTTATATTCCAAAAAGGTTTATCACATTTGTCAAGGCCTTCAAGCTTTCGATTCCAGCTTTGATTATTAAATTTGTTTAACTCTGTCTTTATTTGAACGTTTAGAAGCTTAATATTTTGATGATAAATGTCTAGCCTATATCTTTGCCAATGTCTTCTTGTTGCATTGCGAAGTTTTATTAAGTTAGTAATGTAGCTTGGAAGTTGTTTATTATTAACAGTACACTTTAACTTTTTAGATACAGATTGCTCAACTGCAGATTCAATAAATCTTGTAAATTTGTTGGTACAATCGTCTATTTGCGAGCAATCAGTTAGCGTACCGACAATTTGATTGTAGTTAGCTAGTTCAATATCTATTAGTCTGCGATATTTTTTCCAGTTTGCATTTTTAAAGTCTAAAAAATAATGTTCTATTTTTTCTGGTGTTTGAAGAACACTAGTCAATACTGGATGATGATCTGAGCTCAGGTCATTAATAACAATGGGTTGAGTAAATAATTGAGGGATGTTTGTCACATAAAAATCTATGGTTGAAGGATTTAATCTACTATTAGAAGGAAAGTAGGTTGGTGAACCAGGATATAAAATCTGAAACTGGTGGCTAGTATTAAGATCGTAAAGAACATTGCCCCAAGCATTTGCTCGAAGACATCCCCAACTCCTGTGTCTGCAGTTAAAGTCACCGCCTATTAAAAAATTACCTTGAAAGTTAACAATCTTACGAAGGTCACTTTTAAGCCACGTTCTTTTAAATGGAGAAGAAGACCCACCTGGAAAATAAATAGAAAAAATAGAAATACTTCTGCCATTTGAAAAAAACAACTCCACTCCTATATTTTCAATTAATTTTGTATTTAAAATGGGTAACCGTTTATGTTTTAAACTTTTTTTAATAAGTATTGCAACACCACCGCCCATTCCAACAGGTCTATCGAGACGGTAACATGCATACATATTATTTGAAAAAGATACTTCAGACGTTAACCAGGTCTCGGAGACAAGACTAACATCGACATTATTTTTACATAAAAAAGAAAAAAATTCAATAGACTTATTGCGAATGCTTTGTGCATTCCAACATACCACATAAAGTTGTACTGCCATTACTTTGTTTTAACATATAAATACTTTAAAGATAATTGTGCGATTACATTGAATTGCTCGGATTTATTTTTACATTTTGAGAGTTGACTTGTCATTTCATAAATAAGTGATTGTATTTCCTCAACAGAAAAAAGATCATCCTCAGCCGATGATGTTGAAACAGGAACCGGTTTAATAGATGGATTTAAATTTGAATTTAAAGATCGATGATTGCTCCACTCCCTAGGCACGTAGTCGATGTCATTATTGACTCGTTGTGCAGCTTTTACCTGCGTTCTTAGTGATGGAAATTGCGTAATTGAGTAATTATCTACAAAACAAAAGCCACTTTAGTGTGCCACTGTATTTAAATTATCGTACATAATTAATAATTGATTAAATGATTGTAATAGTCTGGGAGCCCGCCATAGGACGACCTACTCTCATCTCTGTTCCAGATGAGAGTCAGATAGTGTCCAAACAATCGATTTGCTATAGCCAGTTAGTGATTTATAAATTTAAAAAAAAAGGAATTCATAAGCCAGTTACTGATTTATGAATTAAAAAATATTTAATTCAAAATCAAGTTAGTGACTTATGAAAAAAAAAAATGTTTACTCATAAGTTAGTTGCTGACTTATGAATTAAAAAAACTTCATTCATAAGCTAGCTAGTTTAATTTAATTCATAAGCTACAATTGATGATTTATGAATTAAAATCATTTTAACTCATAAGCTAGGTAGTGACTTATGAATTAAAAAAAAAATAAGTAATTAGCTATTTGGTGACTTATGAATTCAAAAAAATTAATTCTTAAGCTATAGTTGGTGACTTATGAATTAAAAATTTTAATTCTTTACATTAATTCTTTACATTACAAAAATGAACTTGTAATAGCCCTTCCACACTAGGCCACTGTGTATTAATTCATGTCAAAAAAGTGGGAAACAAATCATGTAGAATAGTGTGGAAACAAAATATGAAAGCCCAGCCTACACAACCCGACATTCTATCCCAAACGATTTGACATGAATAATTTTAGGAATGGTTCTAATTCTATCCCACATTCTATCACACTTTTGTATAGGTAAAGGTAATGTATTAAAACAAGCAAGCGTGGAAGCAAAATATGAAAAGTAATTTTTTTCACACAAATATGGCAGTCGCTTGGAATTCTTTCCCACTTTCAATTTGACATGTATTAATACACAGTGGGCTAGTGTGGAAGGGCTATTACAAGTTCATTTTTGTAATGTAAATTCTAGGCTTCCATACCTACTAGAGAAATAGAGAAAAAAGAATTAGATTTGGCCTTTTTTTCTAAGGTTGAAGTAGGGTGAAGAAATGATTTTAAAAAAAGAATATATTGTCGATGGTGCAAAGTTGGAAGTATTTTTAAAAATAAATTGAAAAAAAAAGAACTAGATCTACTTCAATTGAAGTAAAGTGGCAACACTGACTAGTGCGATCCGCGATGAGATGAGGATGACGATGAGTGAAGTTTATTTTTCTAAAACTATGTATAAACAATTTCTGAAAGGAGCTGGGTAGCTATTTAATATTCGGTTGAGATATTTTTTTTAAAAGGCACATAAGTATTTTCTTTGTGAAAGTAGCTATTTGAGACAAAAATGTATTTGCTTCTGACACGAGTAAATCATATGCAGGTATTTTTTATTCAGACATGCTAAATTTTTATTAAAAATGGGTTTTTGGAACTACAGGAAATACGCTTTTCATGATTACGTTCGAGTTAAAATAATTTTGATTTCTTTTAAGTAAACCCCCCTAAGCCATTCGCTAAAAAAAAACAGCGAGAACTCGTAGGTAGTTAGGTATCAATCATCAATATCTATAATAGGCATGTATAGGTATTGGTACCTACCCAGCGGGACGAATTCAAAAATTCATTGAGGAAAAATCAGCTTTTTCCTTGAGGAATGGCAGCTGCACCGTCCACTTTTCAGCTGATTCCTTTGATGAAATTAACATGGGCATGTCCTAGGCGGGAAGCACATGCTGAAAATCCGATGCAAATTCGCCAACGAAATCATTACTTCGTTGGAATTTGTTTATTCACCGACCCAGATGATGAAAAACATGGTGGTTGCATAATCTATGAATTCACTGCATAAATGTATGTGGTTTATTCATCAGTTCAATATTTTCGATGAAAATGGTAATGAAAATTCAATTATCAAATCACAAGATTAGTGGTAGTTGTTTATTCAGCAATTATAGTTAATTCAATATGAAAAATGTGAAGAAAATTAAATAAATAGTGAATTCATTACTCTGTTGTGTTGTGAATTATTTGTGAATGGTTAATTAAAATATAGAATTAAAACTTTAAATTAAAGTTAAACCACTAGGTCAGTGGTTGTTGGTTAATCACCACTTCATATGCGAAGTGGTGATTAACCAAAAAACTGAAATACTTTGAGAAAATCTGAGATTACCTCTTTTTAATGGAAATTCATAAGTCCTCTTATAATATTTACTGTCAGTAGACAATGTCAACACAGAGAACACAAAAAAAATCAACTTCTATCAAAACACACAATGGCGGTGCACACTTTACAAAGCATAAACGATGAACTGATGAAAGGGTTGTTTTCTAAACACAAAGCAGAAAGTGGGTTCAAATCTATGAACTGAGGAAACCTCGCATGACTTTTTACTCTCTAAATCATTGCTTGACGTTTCCTTTTATTATTTGGCTAGTGAATTGATTGAAGAATTCAGCTATAAAATTCATTGGGGACGATATTTCCCGCTGGGTACAGTCACTTTCTATTTCATACATAAAAGAAACTCATTAAAAGCGTTAAGCCGACGGCAAAATTCAAGTAAATGATGAAGTACCTATAGAATTAGAATTATATTTGTTTGCTTTTTTTAAATTATTTAAACTTAATAAATAATATGCTCAAGGTGTAACTTAAGTCTTTTTAAATGCAGCCTAAATGCAGGGCACTCCTTAAAAAGAATAGAAAAAAAAAAGAATAAAGTCTTAATTATCGCAATTTCGCATACAAGTTGAAACTGTGGATACCCAAATAAAAGAGAATGGTGTTGGTGGGCCAACTGCATGTCTAAAAAAAAGTAATAACTAATTAAAAATAGAAAAATCATTATAAAAAAGAGACAAACGAATGCATATCTTTTAAAATTTTAATAAAATTTGGTTAACAAAAATTTTGTTGTCAAAAAAATTTGGGACGTATACAAACGAAAAAAAAAGACAAACATAGACAAACGACTAGCTATCGAACTGCATTTCCAGATTTTTCGAGCGTTATAGTTGGTGGGCCAAACTCCGTAAATTGATTTGAAGTGGCTATATAAAAAAACGGTGAGTGTACAAAAACGAATCTAAAACCTGTACAAACGTAGACAAACAATGTACAAACGATTGCAATTAACAGTTTTGCTCAACTCAATAGTTGGTGGGCCAACTACATGCAAGCCAATTAATTGTAAGTATTTATAATTTGTATTTAAGTTGATTTATAATGTATTTATTTTAATAAAGGCCTGATGAAGGGTATAAACATACCCGAAACGTCGAAATAAAAAATCAAAATTTGTTTCAATTGACATATAGCCTACAAAACAAGAAATTGTTATAAAAAGTAACATACACAATTACCTATTAAATTATTTCGTATTTGAATTTCAGTTCTACATTATACTCGTATGTATGTTTTGAAAATAAACTTACGGTTTACTTAATTTTAATGGATTACTTCCTTATGTCAGCTATTCAATTTTTGTACTGGACATTTCAGATTTTATGATGTTCAAAATTATTTTGGTATCTTCATATAATTGTAGGGGGACATGATGATTTTGGAAAGATTCTGTGGGGCATAGCACACAAAAGGTTGGGAAACACTGAACTAGATTATGAATTAAATTCTTTTTAATTCATACTCGCAACCCTAGTGGTGGATGGGTGGTGGCTAAGTGTGCGGTGGCAAGTGTGTGGTGGCTAATCGGGCGGTGGTTCAGTGTGATAGGGACCATGCAGGTTTCTGACTTAGGTTGTGGTGTTGAGGTAGGTGGCCTAGTTTTTTTGATCGTTAAGTAGGTGGTAGCTAAGTGGGCGGTGTTTCAGTGCAAAAGGGCTCGTATTGGCTTGTAGCATAGTTGGTGGATGGGTCAGTGGGTGGTGGCTGTTGTAGGTAGATGGCCTAGTTGTTGGATCGGTAAGTGGGTGGTGGCTAAGTGGGCGATGGCTCAGTGTAATAGTGATCGTGTTAGTTATGCTGCAGGTGTTAATCACACATACGTCTTGTTCGATATGTTGGGTTATGTACCCATGATAATGTGTGCTAGCAAAAATAAATATATGTGATGGAAGCCCTTTATCGTCGTGTAACACATAATGTCTGCTAGCATTTTAATAGTGACTAGTACCGCCCAGTGGTCGAAATTCGACCATTCTTTATCTATGTATATAATAGGTATTTTAAAAAAAAGATTCTAACCCACTGAACAACGTACATGCCCTGCAAAATATCGTACGCTCCACCATGACCGTCCTCATTGCATGCGCAAAGCCATTGTATATATACTCTTTGAGGCTTAATGGAGCTCAAGTTGGCTAAATGGAGTTTTATTGTGATTTATTTCATTAAATTGCCCCTCCTTTTTTTTCCGTTAGATTTACAAATATAAAATCACTCTCATATTTGTAGACGAAGGTTACGTCTATAAATGCGCATCATTAGTTTTTTAAAATATATAAATTTTTCATTAACTTTGGAATTTAAAGTACGAAAAATCGAGTGGATTTTTCATTAAAACACATTTTTAGTACAAATTTTTTAAATATTTTTTGCAATAATTTTTACATAAAAATTTAAGTTATAAATTTAAACCTAAACTTCGTGTATCCTTTATTATGAACTATTAAGTGTAACTCAATCTTGAAACCTCAAAGTTGTCTAAATGTAGCTTTTTTGTGATTTATTTATTAAATTGCCCCTACTTTTTTTCCCGTTAGATTTGCAAATATAAAAAATATTCACATATTTGTAGAAGAATGTTATAACTTCAATTGTGCATCATAGGTTATTGAAGTTAAAAAAAAATTTCATCAATTTTTGAATTTAATATTATGTAATATAAATTTGACGGGTCATTTACGCACCCTTTTAGTATGAAATTTTTTACCCCCCCCCCCCTCAATAATTTTTATACAAACATTTAGCCACATGTCATAGCTAAATTTTGAGATCCTAACTTTAAATATCGGCCGAGTAGAAATGAAGTTATGATTTTTTATATTAAACAAAATCGAATAAAAAATAATTTGAGATAACGGTGTTTGACGATTGTTGATAATGAACAAAGCCGAGCATTTCTATGGATTTTAGCCGATTTTTTATGAATTTTGACGCTCATATGAGAGGTAGATTAAAAAATGAGGTATCAAATTAATGGTTATTATACTGAGATTAAATATAAGAAAAAACTAAATCAATCCATGCACACACTCATATGTTATTAAGTAATATGTGTAAACAATATTATATTGTTAATTTCTCAGATCAGCAGTACAATAGGTATATATTTTTTGTATGCAAATTCCTAAAGCATATATCTATAATTCATTTGCAAATCTCAAAAAAAACAAAACAAAATTACTATCAAATATATCTATAAGATATTAAAATTTTAGATTTTTTCAACAACCCATTAAAAAGATAAAAATAAAATACTTTGAAAAATTGACCAACAAAAATTACACTTTTTCAAAAATCATTTTGGGCATTAAAAAAAAAATCTTATCAAAAATTCCTTCAGCATAGTTAATTTTGTGTTCGCGCTATAAAAATATGTAAAAATATATACAAAAAAATCTACCCCCATACAAGTACTGAGAACTTTTCGTAACGACTATTTGTGACTATTTCAGTCTTAAATTATTTATATCTGGGTTTGTAGATTTGTGCGTGTTTTTTCTATTTTTTCAATATCTTTAAAATAAAAAAAATTAAGTCTCTAGTATCCCCTACATTTACCCCATTTTACCCTATGTACGAATATCATAAATCTCTTAGTGGAAACTTAGATAAAATTAGCTATTTAATAAATTTTAGTACCTATATATATTTTTAAGACTTCTAGTATGGGCTGTAGAATAATTAGGAAATCAGTGTAGTTAAAATTTTGTTTCTTTATACCTACCTAATAACTTAAAATAAAATAAAAATTAATTTGTAAATTTGAAGTTAATTATAATACCTACCTACCTACTTTTAATAGCAAGGAAATTTGAAGACAATGTAGGTATAGTAAATTTTATTTTTTATATCACCTCTTAACCTACCTAACCACTGAACATCGCATAGGGATTCTTTCTTGCAAACAATAAAACTATCAACACTTAACCTACCTCAACATCGCATAAAAATTCCTTCTTGTAGCCACTGAAAAGTAGCAAGGAAATTCTTTCCAATTTTTTGTCATCTTTATTCTATATACTTGCTCTTTTACTATCTACTTCCTACAAATTGAAAGACAAAACAACACTGTAATTTTTTGTTTCCCTTGTAACCTCATACATTTTGTAAAGCTTTCTCTATTCTTCTTTTCTTCCTTTAGCCTTCATTTGTATCCATATTCTTCTAGTTTTTCCCCTCTTTTAAACTCTACACAAATTGAAAAGTCTACCAAATCGTTAGTTCTAACACTCCTCACCTTAGCTAGCGCCAATTATTTGAGTGATGATAGTACTATAAGAGTATATATACAATGGTTTTGTTTATAGCTTCGCTCGCAGTAAAATAGGAATGAATTTCCAGCGATGGACTTTCTTTTAATGAAGTATGATCATGGATTATTTTTCTTTCATGGCTTGATGTCAAAAAGGGTGTTTAATCTCTGGTGAGATAAAAAAGAAAGATTTTTAGGTATAAACTGTACTTCGAAAAGAAAAAAATGAGAATTTTTGTTTTAATCATTGGGACAAATTTCGGTGTTCAAAAATTAACAGAGGAAGAATTTTCAAAAATAACGGCTGAAGATTGGAAAAAAGTATGTTAAAAAGCTATATGAACTGAGGAAAAATGCTTTCTTCATGACCTGACGTGGGACACAGTATCGGAAACAATTATAATTAATTCAGGTGACGATTCTCCAACTGACTATGAAACCGACATTAGTTCTTAAAATTTAATATATATCTAAATGTGCAATTATTATTAAAATTATATCATTGTTATTTATTTTATATATACTTTGTTATTATGTTGTATATTTATTTTTGAAATACAAATTTATAATAATTATTTAACAGTAAAATAAATTAATGTAAATTATCCCTTAAAACTTTATGTTGTTTCATCTTTTTTCTCTGAAGAAAAGATTCATTCTTAAAAACTCGTAGGTAAAAAATTATTAAAACTCGTACACACTGATCTATTAATATTTTCCCAAAACCCCACTGGTCAAAAAATATATCAAATAAACACTAACGCCATAAAATAAATACAAACACATCGCCCCCAAAACATATCTGTTGGTAAGCCACAAATCATAAAACCATAGAGCATAGAAACAATCAATAATCCCTTTACTATTTATCAATGACTGGTCCTTGTGCTGTTTTTGAAAGTGGCTAGGTAAAAATACAAAAAATAATTCTGTATTTATTAAATACTAGAAGACCCGTGCGAAAATTTCGCACATTCAATAAGTCTTTAAATTTTCAAATAGAATGTTTGAACAAAATAAATAAATTCTTTTTATTATTGATACGAACATATTAGAAGAATTTAATTTAAATATTTTAGATATGCATTTAAGTGATCATAATAATTTTTCTAATAAAATTTGATGCATTATTTTCATTCAAAATGTGTTTCAATTTTTTTTTTTCAACCCCTTTCAATTGACATACCAACAATATTTTTAACACTGTTCGTTCCTAAACGAAATGTTACACAGTATAACACTTTAAACAATGACATTTTAAAATTTCTTTCTGACACAACAACAATAGTTAACATTTTATAGAAAAAGAACGCACCACTGTCATTTTGCCGAACTAGAGGAAATTGTTTAGAGATTTCAAAACGTTAAAATAGTGAAAACACTAAATAAAAAAGTGAAATAAAAGTTAACATAGTGATTAATTGCAATACTTTATTTAATAAAATATGCTTTAAATCGTGTAAAAACACCTATAATATGGAGTTTACAATTTTTGCATCTCACGGGCTGATTGTGTCTCATATTCCACATGATGTTTTTACAGGTTTTAATACTACGTTTTCATTGGAGCCGAAATGAGGTTATTTCCAAATTACCTCATTTCAAATTTCAAATTTGTATAGAAAATGACATTCCAAATGAGCTAATTTCGAAATAACATCATTTCGGCTCCAATGAAAACCTAGTATTACGCTGGACCGCATATGTTATATATTTTTTTCAATGAAGTATTGCATGTATTCAATATATTTACAATTATTTCACTTTTTTATTTAGTTTAATAAGCTTTTTTACTATTAAACTTAAATCTCAAAAATATATCTCTCAAAAACACAACTAAAATCCATTTGGGGGCCCCAGCATTTAGCTAGCTCACTGCATTCCGACCTTGTATGAATGCATTTGTGTTTTTGTAACTCACACTATTTTGAAAAAAGCCTCACTTTTTCCTCGATATGCCCGTTCCCTTAGAAGAAGAAATAGAGGAACTGCCCTTGTTGGAAAAAAGTGAAGCAGTTTTTAAAATGGTGTGAGATCCCACAAATACAAATGCATTACAGCAGGGACGGAGTGACGGAAACTCACTAGGGCGCCATCACAATAATCATTTTTGTTATTTTCCGAAGTTGTTTTAGTGGTATGGTCTTAGAAAGAAAGAGTACGTGCGTGAAGCAATTTTGCCAATCTGAAATATCAAATCGCTAGTATGACTTTAAAAAAGAACTATAAAAAAGTGTTACAAATTAAGACGCATATATAAGTAAAAAAAAAAAACTAAAAATTAAAAAAAAAAAAATCAAAACTTTTCAAGGGAATAAAATAGACATTGTGGTTATCTATCAATAAACAAAAAAAAACATTAAGTGCGCTGTTAAATCGTGTGAAAAACCACGAAAAAAGGCGGTAAGATCATTTCCTCACAAGTGAGTTTTATTATATTTTTCTCTAAGCAAGTTCTGTTAAATGTTTGTATTTATGTAGATTAATTAACTATAGAATAAAAAATAAATCGGGTGGCACAACGGCTCATGAAGAACTAGGGCCTAGTGACTAACAACTCGCAACCATTTCTGTGTGCGCCTTTCGATAGGAATGGAAGGGACCTACAATTTTATGCCGAATCCGAACGGCTAGACGAGAAGCACTTATTCGTGACAAGTGATACTCTTGGAGGATTTGTCAATTCCTCGCAAGAGGCAGTAGCCCTGAAAAGATGGACGAGGCTGGGAAGCGAACCCAGACCTCCAGCGTGACAGTTAAACGCACTAACCATGACCGATGAAAACGGATCAACTATAAGCATTGGCATTCTCCCAGACTTTGCCTCGGTCTTTACAGCAGAAGCATTTGCAATCCTTCAAGCGACTAAATATATATATATATATATATATATATATATATATGCGGAAATGAATATGCCGACAGTGCTGCGAACTCAACCAAAAACGCACCTGTCTTCACCTTCAACATCTTCACCAAAACCGATCTCCTCAAGCATACCGGAAAAATATCTGTTGCAAAAAACATCCACGGCGACCGCGACGGCGACCGAGATGGCGACCGCGACGCCGACCGCGACTGCGTCTGCGACGGCGACGGTGACGGCGACCACAATGGCGACCACGACGGCGACCGCGATGGCGACGGCGACTGCGACCGCGACCGCGACGGCGACTGCGACCGCGACGGCGACTGCGACCGCGACGGTGACTGCGACCGCGACGGCGACTGCGATGGCGACCGCGATGGCGACGGCGACCGCGACCGCGACGGTGACTGCGACCGCGATGGCGACCGCGACCGCGACTGCGACCGCGACTGCGACCGCGACTGCGACCGCGACGGTGACTGCGACCGCGACGGTGACCGCGACGGCGACTGCGACAGCGACGGCGACCGCGATGGCGACGGCGACGGAGACCGCGACGGCGACCGCGACCGCTACGGCGACTGCGACCGCTACGGCGACTGTGACCGCGACGGCGACTACGACCGCGACGGCGACTGCGACCGTGACGGCAACGGCGACTGCGACCGCGACGGCGACGGCGACCGCGATGGCGACTGCGACGGCAATGGCGACTGCGACCGCGACGGCGACCGTGATGGCGACCGCGATGGTGACCGTCGATGGCGACCGCGACGGTGACCGCTACTGCGACCGCGACGGCGACGGCGACCGCGATGGCGACTGCGACGGCGATGGCGACTGCGACCGCGATGGCGACGGCGACCGCGACTGCGACCGCGACGGTGACTGCGACCGCGATGGCGACCGCGATGGCGACGGCGATCGCGATGGCGACCGCGATGGTGACGGCGACGGCGACCGCAACGGCGACCGCGATGGCGACTGCGACGGCGACTGCGACCGCGACGGCGACCGCGATGGCGACCGCGATGGCGACCGCGATGGCGACCGCGACGGCGACCGCGACTGCGACCGCGACGGCGACGGCGACCGCGATGGCGACTGCGACGGCGATGGCGATTGCGACCGCGATGGCGACCGCGATGGCGACGGCGACCGCGATGGCGACTGCGACGGCGACTGCGACTGCGACGGCGACCGCGATGGCTACCGCAACGGCGACCGCGACCGCGATGGCGATGGCAACCGCGACGGCGACTGCGACCGCGACGGCGGCTGCGACCGCGACTGCGACCGCGACGGCGACCGCGACGGCGACCGCGATGGCGACTGCGACGGCGACTGCGATGGCGACGGCGACTGCGACTGCGACGGCGACTGCGACGGCGACCGCGACGGCGACCGCGATGGCGACTGCGACGGCGATGGCGACTGCGACCGCGACGGGGACTGCGACCGCGACGGTGACCGCGACGGCGACCGCGACTGCGACGGCGATGGCGATGGCGATCGCGATGGCGACCGCGACGGCGACCGCGATGGCGACCACGATGGCGACGGCGACTGCGACCGCGACGGCGACTGCGACTGCGACCGCGACGGCGACTGCGACGGCGACTGCGACCGCGACGGCGACTGCGACCGCGACCGCGACGGCGACTGCGACGGCGACCGCGATGGCGACTGCGACCGCGACCGCGATGGCGATGGCGACCGCGACGGCGATGGCGATGGCGACCGCGACGGCGACCGCGATGGCGACCACGATGGCGACTGCGACCGCGACGGCGACCGCGATGGCGACCGCGATGGCGATGGCGACCGCGACGGCGACTGCGACTGCGACCGCGACGGCGACGGCGACCGCGACGGCGACGGCGACTGCGACTGCGACCGCGATGGCGACTGCGACCGCGACTGCGACCGCGACGGCGACCGCGATGTCGACCGCGACTGCGATGGCGATGGCGACCGCGACGGCGACTGCGACCGCGACTGCGACCGCGATGGCGACTGCGACCGCGACGGCGACCGCAACGGCGACCGCGATGGCGACTGCGACGGCGACTGCGACCGCGACGGCGACCGCGATGGCGACCGCGATGGCGACCGCGATGGCGACCGCGACGGCGACCGCGACTGCGACCACGACCGCGACGGTGACCGCGACGGCGACCGCGACTGCGACGGCGATGGCGACTGCGACCGCGATGGCGATCGCGATGGCGACCGCGACGGCGACCGCGATGGCGACCACGATGGCGACGGCGACTGCGACCGCGACGGCGACTGCGACCGCGACCGCGACGGCGACTGCGACGGCGACCGCGATGGCGACGGCGACTGCGACGGTGACCGCGATGGCGACTGCGACCGCGACGGCGACCGCGATGGCGACCGCGACCGCGATGGCGATGGCGACCGCGACGGCGACCGCGATGGCGACTGCGACCGCGATGGCGACCGCGACGGCGATTGCGATGGCGACCGCGACGGCGACCGCGATGGCGACCACGATGGCGACGGCGACGGCGACTGCGACGGCGACTGCGACCGCGACGGCGACCGCGATGGCGACCGCGACTGCGACGGCGATGGCGACTGCGACCGCGACGGCGACCGCGATGGCGACCGCGATGGCGATGGCGACCGCGACGGCGACTGCGACTGCGACCGCGACGGCGACGGCGACCGCGACGGCGACGGCGACTGCGACTGCGACCGCGATGGCGACTGCGACCGCGACTGCGACCGCGACGGCGACCGCGATGTCGACCGCGACTGCGATGGCGATGGCGACGGCGACTGCGACTGCGACTGCGACGGCGACTGCGACCGCGACGGCGACCGCGACTGCGACGGTGATGGCGACTGCGACTGCGACGGCGACTGCGACGGCGACCGCGATGGCGACGGCGACGGCGACTGCGACCGTGACGGCGACTGCGACCGCGATGGCGACTGCGACCGCGACGGCGACCGCGATGGCGACTGCGACGGCGACTGCGATGGCGACGGCGACTGCGACCGCGACGGCGACTGCGACCGCGACGGCGACTGCGACCGCGACGGCGACTGCGACCGCGACGGCGACCGCGACGGCGACCGCGACGGCGACCGCGACGGCGACCGCGATGGCGACTGCGACGGCGATGGCGACTGCGACCGCGACGGCGACTGCGACCGCGACAGCGACCGCGACGGCGACCGCGATGGCGACTGCGACGGCGACTGCGATGGCGACTGCGATGGCGACGGCGACTGCGACCGCGACGGCGACTGCGACCGCGACGGCGACTGCGACTGCGATGGCGACCGCGACGGCGACCGCGATGGCGACCGCGACGGCGACCGCGACTGCGACCGCGACGGCGATGGCGACTGCGACCGCGACGGCGACCGCGACGGCGACCGCGACGTCGACCGCGACGGCGACCGCGACGGCGACCGCGACGGCGACCGCGATGGCGACTGCGACGGCGATGGCGACTGCGACCGCGACGGCGACTGCGACGGCGACCGCGACGGCGACCGCGATGGCGAGCGCGACGGCGATCGCGATGGCGACCGCGACAGTGACCGCGATGGCGACCGCGATGGCGATGGCTGCGACCGCGACCGCGACGGCGACCGCGATGGCGACCGCGACCGCGACCGCAACCGCGATGGCGATGGCGACCGCGACGGCGACGGCGACTGCGACCGCGACGGCGACTGCGACCGCGATGGCGACTGCGACCGCGACGGCGACGGCGACCGCGATGGCGACTGCGACGGCGACGGCGACTGCGATGGCGACTGCGACGGCGACGGCGACTGCGATGGCGACGGCGACCGCGACGGCGACCGCGATGGCGACCGCGACGGCGACTGCGACCGCGACGGCGACTGCGACGGCGATGGCGACCGCGACGGCGACTGCGACCGCGACGGCGACTGCGACGGCGATGGCGACCGCGACGGCGACCGCGACGGCGACCGCGATGGCGACCGCGATGGCGACGGCGATGGCGACTGCGACCGCGACGGCGACCGCGACGGCGACCGCGACGGCGACCGCGACGGCGACCGCGATGGCGACCGCGACTGCGACTGCGAACGCGACGGCGACTGCGACCGCGATGGCGACCGCGACGGCGAGCGCGACGGCGAGCGCGACGGCGATCGCGATGGCGACCGCGACAGTGACCGCGATGGCGACCGCGATGGCGATGGCGACCGCGATGGCGACCGCGACGGCGATCGCGATGGCGACTGCGACCGCGACAGCGACCGCGACGGTGACCGCGACGGCGACGGTGACGGCGACCACGATGGCGACCGCGACGGCGACCGCGACAAAATATAGTACTTTCCACCATGACCGTCCTCATTGCATGCCCAAAGCATACTGATCATTCATAATAATCGTTTCTACTCTGGCTGCGTCTTTGTTGTTTTTTTTCGGTTTTTCTTTGTGCTTGCTTACCACTGTACTGACGTGTGTTGTAAGAAATAACCTTTAAATCTGCCTTATGGGGATATGTGAAAAAATTGCAATTGAAAACAAGCACGCGAGTATATGTGAAGAAATTGCAATTGAAAACAAACACGCGAGTTGCTTTACGAAATGGCAGAGTTCTCCAGGCAATTGTTGGCGATGGGTATTGACGTGATTCCAGTCGACTTAGTGACCGGCCTGATTGAATTTCCACCGAATTTATGCCATAATAAGCTGAGGGCAAGAGCGATTTTGGCTGCGAAAAACTAGGATGTCGATCATTTGAATTTTGTCAGTCAAAATCAAATTGCCAAAGAGTTACTTTCATACAAATCCATCGAATCCTTGATGGATGAAAACGAAGCCACAAACTATGTATATTAAGAAATTTGCCATTCGAGCGATCTGCCATTCATTTTTTAGTGTCTTCAGTTTCCCGTGCGTCTCGCTTTCGCTATGAGAATTAATAAGTCGCAAGGACAATTGCGGGATGTTTGTGGCATTAATCTTGAATTCCCACGTTTCTCACATGGTCAATTGTAAGCGGCGTGCTCACGTGTCGGTGAACATCCCGCTTCATACGTGTACCCTGCCAAGATAGAACGAAAAAACGTTGTTTACCATAAAGCACTTCAGTAAAAAAGCGGGTTGACACGTCAATCACTGCGGTTTGATTGAAACATGTCGACATTGTTATACTTCAGTTGCTTCCATTGCATTTAATAGAATTTTTGAATACAGAATTTGAATTGACCGAATAAAGTACATCAAGCAGCGTGTTCCGGGCTCGGAATTATTATTTCTATTACATTAACAATTTTTGCGGAACGGATATCGCTGGATCACCTAATAATCTTATATTATTTCATTCATGCCCAAAGGGGTCTAGTTGTTGTTGTATTTAACTAACATTTAAGTTTTCCGTAATGCTATAAGAAGGTAATTGTTATTATCAGAGCAAACAATATGGACGTTTTGAAAAAAATTATCTGATTGCGTTTGCCTGATAAAATGCTTTGAAATAATTCCGGTGGTGCTTAAAGCTCAAGTAGGTACCTATATCTTCGTCAATCAGTAGATATTAATAAACAAATAAACAATTCCTAATATAAGCTGATATTCATTTTCTTAAGTGGATTTAACCTTGCTCAACATTTTAACTTTCAATATAGGTTCTATAGGGCAAGTTTTGTATTCTTAAAAAAAAAATCAAACTCGTTTAGATACTATCAATTTGTTATAACAACTAACTTTATTATTAAGTTTTGACTGTTTGTGCACAGGTTATCATCTTCAATCCATATGATTATTGCAATTAGTGATGGTGAATCATGCAATAACGTCAAATGTTATCAATAGAAAATATACTGGCGCAATAATAAGCCTAGTGTTAAGGTTCTATTAGTATTATACTACTTAACATTTGTCTTGTTTTAAAAAGTTTACAATTTTAGTTATAATTTTAAGTATTTTTAAACTAGTATCGTACTAAACCAATTCCCTCCATAAACTCCAGCTGAACACGTCCAAAAGAGTGGCAGGTCGTGAAAAAAACCCACAAACATACCCATTTTGACATATTATAAATGTCGGAGTGCCACTTAAGTTTGATGATTTGAATTTTAATAAAAGGTTAAGAAATAGTACAAAGCTTAACTCATTTAAAGTAAGTAAAATCATTTTTTTAACTTAGCATCACACTAACAATTCTTTAATATCCATACTTAATTCACTATAAAATTGTGCACCAATAATGTAATTAATAATAATATAATTTTAATAATTAAATTAATAATTATTCCTTTTTCGTGACCTTTTTGAATATTTAAATCCTAAGTGGGGCTTTAGGTGCGACCAGGATACGACTTTCTCAAAAAGGGTCTATTTTGACCCCTTTTCTAAAAAAATAGGGCGGCTTTTGATCCCATCTCTAGAAAACTTCTCTTTTCGAATGATAAAAACTTTCCAACCTTCATTTAACATTCACAGAATTTCAATCTGTAAAACGGAATCAAGTTGAAATGTATTTGCTTCGACTGGATTTTTCGTGATTCAACCTTCCACACAGCGTGTGCCGAAAGGGTATTCTCGAAATTAACAATTTTAAAAAAACGTCTAACCAACCGCCTGTGTGTGACAACATGCAATGCAATGCTTTCTGCAGCAATTATTTCTGCAAAACAAGATCTAGATATTTAGAGGCCTTCAAAGGAGCTTCTACAAAGTAACCCTAAGGAAATAACAAAAGCACGAAAAATAATCAAAAGCAATGAGTACAAATTCAAATATAAATATAAATAAAAGCCTAAGAGTTTGCGTTATAAATAATGTGCAATAATTCCTAAAATGAACTTAATATTCTAATTTAAAGAAAATTCTGCAAATAGAATGTAAATTTATTAATTTTTTGTTTTTAACTTAAAAATACGAGTTAAATTAACATAAATATTTGTCTGTAAATTGACTGAACACTGATCTCTTTGTTTAAGCTTATACTTAAGTTAATTTTATTTAATTTAACTTATTTATTCATTTAAAACAAAACTGCGAAACTGAAATATAGATATAATATGTATGCATACCTATCTTAAAAAAATAAATTTAATTTAATCAATATGAATTTATTTTTGTTAAAATTAATTTTAAAGAGTAAAAACCTATTTCTTTTGCACCTGATAATTATTTTAAATAAAACAAAATCTTAAAACAACGCTAATATGTTTTTTTGTTCGCAATTTATTTAGGGTTACTTTGTAGTTGATAAGCATCATTAAGTTAAAACCTGTAGTCAAATTACTGTGAACATCTTTCCCGAAATGGAAAAATTAAAAAATAAAACAATTGTTTTTCAATATTAATTAAATCGGTTTATTTTTTATTAGCATTGTTCTTGGGTCATGGTTTTCATATCAGTAATTCAGCTGAATCACAAATTCCTTAGCCATATTTACTGCAGGTTTCTCAACTGCTATAGCTTGATCATGTGACACAACTTTTAATTCCTTCGAGTTTCCATCATATCGAATAGTTGCAGACTTTGGAGTCTTCTCCAGACCAGCAATGATAACCCGTTCTAATGTCGAAGCAGTTTTATATGCGGGCTTGGATACGAAAGAGTTTTTCAAAGTATTTCCACTGAATTCAAATTGTTCATAGATAAACTTTCCCTTGCGATATTCATATGATTTCTCATCATCAATGTACAAAGTGCCTTTCGATGTTCCATTCTTGTCTAAGCACACAACCAATGTGTAGGGATCATCCTTCATTAAAGTTGCCGTTGAGCGAATATTTTCCTTCTTGGGAATTATTGAGCCTCCTCGTTGATAAACTGGAGTCTAAAAGAAAATTAAAGTAAATATACAAATAAATCTTTTTGAACTAAAAGTTTTATTGATTCCTACCTTCTTGTAATCGACTTCGATAGTTTCGTAACCAACTTTGTCGTATTTTTTGAAGTTATCGGTATCAAACCAAACATCACCAACTTTCTTGCCATCCTTTGATGGGAAGTATACATCGACTTTCGTGACGCCTTTCTCTAGCACAGGACACACCATAAGATGATCATAGAGCATGTACTGTGATTCAATTCTGTATGTCTCCTTATCCTTGGAATATTGAGCCAAAAGTGGCCTCATAACAGGCAGTCCGAACTTTTCATGCTCATAGAACATCGTATACCACATTGGCAGGTAGCTGTAACGTTTACGAATAGCATCACGTATCACCAGACGAGTTTTCTCAGGGAACAACCATGGTTCTCTGCGTAGAGTATTTTGATTAGCATGAGCCCTGAAGAACGGAGTAAACGCTCCAGTCTGATACCAACGTTCAACCAATTCAGGTTCTGGATTACCAAAGAAACCACCCACATCAGATCCACAAAATGAAAATCCAGCCACAGCTTCGGACAGGCACATTTTAATGGAGTTCTGCAAATGACCCCATTCAGCTGCATTATCTCCCATCCAAACTATTGCATACTTTTGGGTGCCAGCAAAATGTGATCGAGTGAGAATGAAAGGTCTTTGATTGGGATCACGCTCAAGCAAGCCTTGGAATGTTCCCATAGTTTGCATGTGTCCGAATAAATTATGCACATCGCGATGTTCCCAGCCACCATAATGAAGATTATCCTTGGGCATAGTTTTCTCGGGGCCAATGAAAACAGATGGTTCATTCATGTCATTCCAGATCATTACATCCTCGGTTGTTGTATTGAATCGCTTCACACCAAACTGATCGGCATAGTATTGACGAACGGCTGGGTTGAAAAAATCCGGATAACTAGCTGGTCCCGGCCAACAATCACCTTCGTAGTCTTTGCCATCCACATTCTTCGTATAGTAACCCTTTTTGGTGCATTCTTGATGGAAGAAATAAGTATCATCTATTTTGTAATGAGGATCGATAATTATCGTCAGATGGCGATTGGAGTCTGTCAAATTCTTGATCATTGCCAAGGGATCGGGGAAATTCTTTAAATCCCATGTGAAGTATTTCTTTTGGTCAGTGTAGTCAATGTCAAGCCACATTGTGTCCATGGGAATATCGTATTTATCAAAATTAGCAGCAACGTCCATGACATCGGTTGAGTTGTCATAATTCCAGCGACACTGATGATGGCCGAAAGTAAAGAGCTGTGGCAGATTAGCCGAACCAGTGAGTTCAGTGTATTGCTGGAATGCCTCTAGCGGAGTTGGTCCAAGTAAAATAAATGCATCAACAATACCACTTTCCGAAATGAAACGTGCTGCCGGAGCTTCGGATTTGCGAGGTCCTGAAAGAAAAAGAAGAGATTTTTAGGAAATTTTGTGTTGCTTTACAAAAATCAGTTTATTTTTGATTTGATTCTGTCAAAATGGAAAATTTTATAGTTTTTTTTAATTTCATTGGGCAAATAAATTGATTTATTTTTTGATTTACATAAATATATGTTTTCCATTGGTTACTTTTGATTTGGAGCTGTAAAAAAAAGAACAGATTTTTTGATAATATTTTGCGTTCCATTGGCTAATAAATTGATTTAGTTTTTGATTTAAAATCAATTTTGCGTATACAAATTTGTCTACAGATTTAACCGTTCTTCTACTTACACCAATGAAAACTCTGTTCAAAATATAAAGGAAACCATTCTTCTAATATAAAATGTACGCAGCTTTAAATTCCTAAAAGAAAATTAAATCCTCTGAAATTTCATGAAAACTTTTTCAGTAATGAAATTTACGTAAAATAACACGATTACAATGGCAAAATAAATCAATTTGAAACTGTATTCCATTCGCCACCAAAAAAAATTGATTTTAAGATTTGAATCGAATTTACCAATAGAAAGATGAAAAAAGAATTGCTAAATCTTTGACAAAAAAAATAAAATTTGACAGAAAAATGGACTAAAATTGTGGGAAACTGACAGTTATGGAAAGTGAACGAACAGACCTATTGTGTTCAAATTTCTGAGAGCACAGAAAAATCAAAAATTTTAATCATAAGATCTGTCAATTTTGTTTTTATATGAACTTCCACTTAAACTTTGGACTTAAAATTGGTACAAACTGACAGTACAAACTGAAAGTAGACAATCAGACATTGTGTTAAAATCTCTGAAAGTGCAGAAATATTTATGATCCACAAACTTAGTCCAAAAGTCTCAACTTTATTTTTTTTTTAATTTGAACTTTGACAGTAGAAACTTATGGTTTTGAAGAGTAAATAAACAGACCTTTTGTGTTCAAATTTCTAAGAGCGCAGACATATCTACGATCTGAAACTTCTGTCAATTTTAATTTTTTATATAAATTTTGACAAAACTTTGGACTAAAATTGTTAGAAACTGACAGCTTTTGAAAGTAAACCAACAGATCTATTCAAATTTCTGTGAAACCAGAAATCTCTACGAGCTCAGAAATCTGAACTAAAACTATTTAACATTTTATGTATTCAATTTGAACTTCTTACCTGTTAGCAGATCAACAACAGATGAAACATTTTTGTTCGATGACGACGACGCCCAAATATCAACCCATGTCTCAGCAGCATTATGCCAAAAAACTCCAGCTGATATCTCCGGTCTGTATAATCAAGAACGAACTAATTAATTTCAATATAATCTTTAGAAGTATCAAAATCTATTTACCCATGGCCATAAATTACCGGAACACTACCGTACAGCGCCATTTTACTTTCCAACTCATAATTTGCCGTATCCAAATTATACAATCTATAAGGATCATCACCTTCTGTTGACTTCAAAATAAACGTTTCGGCGTGTTGGGGAATTCCAAAGAGAACTTCTGATTCAGGAAATGAGAAATCCAATGCAATAGCTTCCGGACCATTTGGCTTCGTATCGAGAAAATCACCAAATTTCTCCTCCCATACATCTGGGTCGTCGGTAGGTTCGGCTTGTGATTTTCGGCGAATGTGTTCGAATCGCATTAATTGTTTGGCATTAACGGCCACTGAAAGTACTTCGTTTTGGTAGAAATCAATTCTGAAGGGATCATTTGTTAAAACTGCTTTATTTAATCCTGAGGTGAGGATAATTTCGGGTCCATCTTGAGTTTCAACATTTAATCTTCAAAAAAAAAGAAGACGGGTTTAGCTGTGTTATTTCCTAACCCACAAGATGTGTGTAAGATCTAAAAATAATCTACTTACGATGCAGTTTTAGGTGAGGCCTGAAGAACTTCTGTTACCCTATATCGGGGTTTTAATGGATTCTTTTCGTCAATAACAACTCGAAACTTGTTACCCTGTAGAAATATAAATTAATGAATGAGCTTGTTGTTGTCTAGGTCTCTAAATGTTAACATACCTTTAACGCTTCTACTCTCAGAAGAAACAGATGATCATTCAGCTTGTTGATCAAATCAATTTCAATGAATTCTCCGAATGATTTAAGCGATTCAGGAATAAGTGCGAATTTTGAGCTTCCTGGTGCATCTTTACGAGTTCGCCTTAAAATACAAAATATGTTTTTTACACACGAGTTATAAATAAACAAAAAATAAACTTAAACTTACCGGCAAAAACTACTCTGATCACAGGTTTTAAAGGTGGTTCGGTCAACACCCAAGCCATAATGATGGAGGGTGAAAAGTATTAATACTGCTAGCCTTAAGCGCATATTTTTTGATTGTGCTAATTTACCTCCAACGTCGTTGTATTTATATTGAAAAATCAAGTTATAGTTTAAAAGCTTTAATCGGACCAACGGAAGCTGTGTATGTATAACAAGCTTTTTATTATGTTTATTAATTTTTGTTTTTAATTTTCTTCCTGGTATCTTTATAGCTTTTCAAATTATTCCAATATTCTAGATTATACAACTAAATAACGTTTTAAACAAATAATTCAAGTATTTATGGCGTTTTTTTTATGATAATGATAAGATTACAATTCGAGTGTATGGTACTTGAAATAAATTATATTGATTATAAATCTGAAGCTCGGGTTGCTGGCATCTTACCCAAAAATAACTTCAAAAACATTCTGAAATAATTCGATGATTTATAGACTTGGAAGTATAGGGATGCATTATTTGTATGCAATGGTGTTACAGTAGTGTTATTAGGTAGGTATAGAAACAAAAATAGATGAAAACTTTGCCTTATCAATACAAATAATTATACCAATTATGAAATTCGCAATACTAGATTTGCAGTGTTGCCCTCTTGTTTTTCTTTAGTCTTTTGTTGCGTAAAAAAAGATAACACAGCACTGCAATTCGCAGCAAATCCAGAATTGCGAGTTCAATAACCTTCATGAATGTGTATTCTAATTAGTATCTACAAAACGGTAATCGCAAAAGCCACTTTAGTGTAATTAAATTATCGTACTTGATTGAATGATTCTATTAGTCTCGAAGCCCGCCATTAGACCACCTACCCTAAGAGCTGCTACCTGTTAGAGCTGCCAGACGTCCCGATTTTGGCGGGACAGTCCCGATATTTGAACCATGTCCCGATATCTGTTCTGATTTTGTCCCGACATTCCATTTTTACTTGCTATATAGAGTAATTATTAGTTTTATGTCAAAAACTCAATTTGAGGTTTTAATCAAAACAAACATTGCGATAATGTATAACTCCAAAAACTAATTTTTGACAAAAGACGTCCGTCGGTTTGTTTGCGTCCCGATTTATATCGCGCTAGGCTTGCTCTAAAGACTAACGTGTAACTATATAAACAAAGAATTTAAAACTAAGAACATAATAATTTGAATTTTTTTATTTAATAATTAAATAGGGACATTGTGCCACTCGTGCAAATCTGGCGAAACTGGCTTGACTTTTTCGAAGCCAGTAGTAGTTGTAAAGTGAACTCGTTCAGTCTTGTATATAAAGCGATCTTGATAGCAGTTGGTGAAAATGTTTGGATTAAATAATTCTATCTGCCACAACTTTTAAAGGGCAGCGGCGGGACTGAGAAATTTAAACATTTCCAACATAGGCAACAATATTCAAATATGATTGAATGCCATGATTTTGATTGATTAAAAAATCTCTTAATAACCCGAATTTCTTGGGATTAAATATTTTGCTCGGGAAATATGAGATTTTGGGGCTTTCAGGTGACATAATTTGGAACACAATATTCTCTTCCCGATTTGTCAAGCCATATGCTGGATTTCCATCTATCTCCATGCAAAGATGAAGAAAAGTAGAGCGGGACAGAAGTATGTCAAAAAACCAAGCGTGTGAAAGGGAACCATCATGAAGATGAACATTTCCGTCTTCATATCTGCATTATACTTCCTATAATCAGCATGTATGAAGATCTTCTGCATTTTTGTCTTCTCTCTCTATCCAACAAAAGAAAAAAGTTAAATTTTATATTGTGTCTTCTTTTTTCAGACGAATATACATGTAAATCACACATGTCAAATTAAATTGAAGAATTTTTTTTTTTTGATAAAATTGTTTGATTTAAGGTGTTTTTGACAAGGTATGAACTGTCAAATTCCATTTAAGGATGGCTACGATGACTATGGATTAAAACACCTCTAAAAACCCGATTTTTTCTAGAATTATTATAGAACCACATTTGTCTGGTGTGTTGTGTTGCTGTGTGGCGTAGAAAATATATGGAATGACAGCGACACATGACTCCACAACACAAAACACGAGAAATATGAGTGGTTCCTACTTAAAAGCTTCTCTATTGGCTTCAAACTGGCTCCAAAGAAGGCAAGCCAGTTGACGAGCAAGTTGCTCAAGTTTGGAAAGCCAGTACTGGCTCATGTGGCCTCAGCATAAGGAAAAACTTAATCGATTTTTTAATCCAGTTCCGTCATGGAAGGATCGGATTTTCGACTGGTTTTCATTACATGAGTTTAAACTTCGATTTAAAGTTGTGCTTAAATTTTGTTGAGATTACAGAAGAAGGATTTTAGTCAAATCATTAAATTAAATTGAATACACACACATAAAATAAGTCCATATTTTTGAACAAATTTGCAAAAAAAAAAACAGTTCATTATACATAAAAAATGTTGGCCCGACTCTACTCTTTAAGTAGGATTGATTTCGTTGAGTGGTAATGAGATTTGTTTATTACCACTGAAAGTTTATCAGCCCCTCAAGCCCCCCCCCCCTTCCCCTGGCAACGTGCCTGGCGCTAGAGCATAAGCGAATCGTTGGATTTGCTTAAAATTTTGTGTGAAACATTTTATGTATGTTCACTCCAATTCACTCGTTTAAATACAGATTTGTTTCTTATAATATTTTAACGATTTCTCTCTAACCCTTTATAATTATGACAAATGTAATTATAAAATTTATTAAGTGTAATATGGGTATTAAGATCCAAGAAGAATTTTGAATCTTTCTAGAAAATTGTTAGTCTTATGGCTCTTTGAACAATTTTTTTGTGTCATTCGTTTAAATACAACTTGAAAAACAACATAGTAGCTCAGAAAATTGTTAAAAATAGTATGCAAAAAATCAAATAATCAACAATTAAAGACATTTTATCATGAATTAAATAATTTTGCCAAAAGGAAGTGTTCTAACCGAAGAGAAAAATGGTCAATTTCGAGACTATCAGGACGATGGTCAGAGCAGTCGCTGTGAAGGTCACAATATTGGACTAAGTATGCAGCGACCTTCGATATAGGGCAAACGTTGAAAAAACAACAAACCGCTAGCGAACATAGCTACAATACCTCAAAAAAGACAACGCATACTCCGAAAAGCCTCAAATTCAACATTACCTGTCAGCAAAATCAATGGTAAGACTGTAGTTAAAGCCACCAAAAATGCTTTTTATCAGATTGTCCAGGAATCCGGATTGTCCTTTTGTGAGCTATGCCCCACAGATCCTTTCCAAAATCTTCATGTCCCCCTAACATTGTTATGAAGATATCTGAATAATAATAATAATAATGAATTATAATCTGAAATACCCATTGCAAAAATTGAATAGCTGACATAAGGAAGAAAACGATAAAAATTAAGTAAACAAATTAAGTAGGTACATATGTAATTGTTATTATTTAAATCCCTTTCGCTTGACGCGTCATTGAATTCAGCATTGCATTGGGGTATTTGATTTCGGTTAAAAGTCAACATGAACAAAAACTGATTCATATAAGGTTTGTTCCCAAGATTTTTGGGAAGAAATTGTTGGTATGTCAAATTTTGAAGAGTGGGGACACAGAGAGAAAAACTGCCGAAAGTGTTTGGAACGGGTTCTTGGCAAAAATTCGACCATACAATTTCACACAAATATTCTTTTAATTATTTTGTTTATCTTTTTTTGTTCCAACGCGAAGCAAACTGAACCGACAGTCAATTTTTTATGCAACGTACCTCAACCTGACATTTGACAATTGACAGACAAACAATTTCTGCCCAAAGAAATTTCTTGGGCAGAATTTGTCAGGAGGGGAAATTGTTTTACTCTCTCGTGAGCGCTCTCATTTGACCAAAACTACCAAATTTGTGAAGTGTAAAACAGGATTTGGGCAACAACTGTTGACAATTGTTGACAATTGGCAGTTTTAGTCAAGGTTGTAAGCTATAATGTCGTCAAGTGTCATTGAGTGAATTGAAGTTGGTAACAGTTGATACAATTGATTAATACAGAAGCAGATCCTGGGTACGTTCCGAAATATATCTTTAAGGCTGGAAACAAAAGAAGCATTGATTTTTCGGAGAGAAGTTTAATGCAGCATAGCCCCCCTCTGGGGCGTGGGCCCCACGTTGGGAAACACTGATTTAAATGAATGACACAAAAAAAAAGGTCGATTTTCTGACTAAAATTGTTCAAAAAGCCATAAGACTAACAATTTTTTAGGGAGGATTCAAAATTCTTGATGGATCTTAATCCCCATATTACGCTTAATAAATTTTATAATTAGATTTGTCACAATTATAAAGGATTATAAAGAAATCTTTAAAAGTTTATTGAATAAAATCTGTGTTTAAACGAAAAAGTAGCTTCGCAGACTTACAAACAATATCTAAATAGTACCTACAACCTACATATAGTATAAAATAGTCACTCGTGGCAAACAGTCACTTCGCAGTTTTACACTCTGTATCTGAATAGTACTTTTGTATATAGTATACAGTATATAGTATAAAGTATATAGTATATTGTATATAGTATATAGTATAAAGTATATAGTATATAGTATATAGTATATAGTATATAGTATATAGTATATAGTATATAGTATATAGTATATAGTATATAGTATATAGTATATAGTATATAGTATTAGTATATAGTATATAGTATATAGTATATAGTATATAGTATATAGTATATAGTATATAGTATATAGTATATAGTATATAGTATATAGTATATAGTATATAGTATATAGTATATAGTATATAGTATATAGTATATAGTATATAGTATATAGTATATAGTATATAGTATATAGTATATAGTATATAGTATATAGTATATAGTATATAGTATATAGTATATAGTATATAGTATATAGTATATAGTATATAGTATATAGTATATAGTATATAGTATATAGTATATAGTATATAGTATATAGTATATAGTATATAGTATATAGTATATAGTATATAGTATATAGTATATAGTATATAGTATATAGTATATAGTATATAGTATATAGTATATAGTATATAGTATATAGTATATAGTATATAGTATATAGTATATAGTATATAGTATATAGTATATAGTATATAGTATATAGTATATAGTATATAGTATATAGTATATAGTATATAGTATATAGTATATAGTATATAGTATATAGTATATAGTATATAGTATATAGTATATAGTATATAGTATATAGTATATAGTATATAGTATATAGTATATAGTATATAGTATAGTATATAGTATATAGTATATATAGTATATAGTATATAGTATATAGTATAGTATATAGTATATAGTATATAGTATATAGTATATAGTATATAGTATATAGTATATAGTATATAGTATATAGTATATAGTATATAGTATATAGTATATAGTATATAGTATATAGTATATAGTATATAGTATATAGTATATAGTATATAGTATATAGTATATAGTATATAGTATATAGTATATAGTATATAGTATATAGTATATTGTATATAGTATATAGTATATAGTATATAGTATATAGTATATAGTATATAGTATATAGTATATAGTATATAGTATATAGTATATAGTATATAGTATATAGTATATAGTATATAGTATATAGTATATAGTATATAGTATATAGTATATAGTATATAGTATATAGTATATAGTATATAGTATATAGTATATAGTATATAGTATATAGTATATAGTATATAGTATATAGTATATAGTATATAGTATATAGTATATAGTATATAGTATATAGTATATAGTATATAGTATATAGTATATAGTATATAGTATATAGTATATAGTATATAGTATATAGTATATAGTATATAGTATATAGTATATAGTATATAGTATATAGTATATAGTATATAGTATATAGTATATAGTATATAGTATATAGTATATAGTATATAGTATATAGTATATAGTATATAGTATATAGTATATAGTATATAGTATATAGTATATAGTATATAGTATATAGTATATAGTATATAGTATATAGTATATAGTATATAGTATATAGTATATAGTATATAGTATATAGTATATAGTATATAGTATATAGTATATAGTATATAGTATATAGTATATAGTATATAGTATATAGTATATAGTATATAGTATATAGTATATAGTATATAGTATATAGTATATAGTATATAGTATAGTATATAGTATATAGTATATAGTATATAGTATATAGTATATAGTATATAGTATATAGTATAGTATATAGTATATAGTATATAGTATATAGTATATAGTATATAGTATATAGTATATAGTATATAGTATATAGTATATAGTATATAGTATATAGTATATAGTATATAGTATATAGTATATAGTATATAGTATATAGTATATAGTATATAGTATATAGTATATAGTATATAGTATATAGTATATAGTATATAGTATATAGTATATAGTATATAGTATATAGTATATAGTATATAGTATATAGTATATAGTATATAGTATATAGTATATAGTATATAGTATATAGTATATAGTATATAGTATATAGTATATAGTATATAGTATATAGTATATAGTATATAGTATATAGTATATAGTATATAGTATATAGTAGTATATAGTATATAGTATATAGTATATAGTATATAGTATATAGTATATAGTATATAGTATATAGTATATAGTATAGTATATAGTATATAGTATATAGTATATAGTATATAGTATATAGTATATAGTATATAGTATATAGTATATAGTATATAGTATATAGTATATAGTATATAGTATATAGTATATAGTATATAGTATATAGTATATAGTATATAGTATATAGTATATAGTATATAGTATATAGTATATAGTATATAGTATATAGTATATAGTATATAGTATATAGTATATAGTATATAGTATATAGTATATAGTATATAGTATATAGTATATAGTATATAGTATATAGTATATAGTATATAGTATATAGTATATAGTATATAGTATATAGTATATAGTATATAGTATATAGTATATAGATATAGTATATAGTATATAGTATATAGTATATAGTATATAGTATATAGTATATAGTATATAGTATATAGTATATAGTATATAGTATATAGTATATAGTATATAGTATATAGTATATAGTATATAGTATATAGTATATAGTATATAGTATATAGTATATAGTATATAGTATATAGTATATAGTATATAGTATATAGTATATAGTATATAGTATATAGTATATAGTATATAGTATATAGTATATAGTATATAGTATATAGTATATAGTATATAGTATATAGTATATAGTATATAGTATATAGTATATAGTATATAGTATATAGTATATAGTATATAGTATATAATATATAGTATATAGTATATAGTATATAGTATATAGTATATAGTATATAGTATATAGTATATAGTATATAGTATATAGTATATAGTATATAGTATATAGTATATAGTATATAGTATAGTATAGTATATAGTATATAGTATATAGTATATAGTATATAGTATATAGTATATAGTATATAGTATAGTATATAGTATATAGTATATAGTATATAGTATATAGTATATAGTATATAGTATATAGTATATAGTATATAGTATATAGTATATAGTATATAGTATATAGTATATAGTATAAGTATATAGTATATAGTATATAGTATATAGTATATAGTATATAGTATATAGTATTTCTGCCTAATGCGTTCTAACTTGTTGTTTGTAAGTTTTTCACGTAAGAGTTCAGCTTATTGTAATCTTTGTTTAACTTAATAATAATGTAAATTTGTACGTATATACATATGTATTTTTTGTTTTAGCTTATCTGGATAGAAAGGTCATACAAAAATTTCGGTTTTATCAAGTTTTTTCAAAAAAAAAACGACTGTAATGGTTTAAATAAAACTTCGTACTGTAATCCCTATGAACAGTTTTTATAACACTGCATACGTTTTAGCCAAAAACAAATTAAAGAACTGAATAAATGTTTGGATTTTTTGTGCAAATTAACAGTTTTTTACTTGTTTTGAGATATTCCCGAATATCTCGTTATTGGCTTTTTTGATTTTGTCATAATTTTGCAATTCGGTAGGTATTTCTAAATTAGTCAAAAAATATCGGCCAACATTTTAAACAGCCTAATTTTAAAGGTTAGGTAAGCATGATATTACTTAACATATGTCTAATTTTAAAACAGTTTAGTAAAATTTCCTTACTTTTAAATATTTTTGAACTTGTAGAACACGTCCAAAGAAGAGCCGCTCACGAACAAAATGCGCAAGCATACCTCATTTTGACATTTAAAAACGTTAAGAGGTATCATATGGATTCAGTACGATATTAAATAAACAAAATGGCGCAAAATTTTAAACAATGCTCGTTTAAGGAATAAACCGGTTCTAGTTAACGCAGTCGTTAGTTGGGAACCCTTGTCTGACTATTTCTTAATTTTAAACACGTTAAACAACTCTTCTAACTAAAATATATAATAGTTAAGAATAAATCAAAACAAAAATTGTTATTTTAACTCGTTTTTAATAGTTACTCGTTATTGACTTTATAAACATAATTATCGAACCGTCAATGTCTAGTAAAGGCCCCAGTTTTAGCTATCATTGAAAACCATTATTGAAAAAGTTAGCTGTTGATTTTGAGACCCTTCGAAAGTTTAACCATTGAATATTTTAATGCAGTAATAACGATTACGACTTCAAAATTATTTCTCCTCAAAAAAAAAATCATTTTGACCCATATCTTCCCCATAACGTAATTTTTAATCTTTTCAATGATCATTGGTAAGGTAGTACATCATTGAAAAATTAAAATTCATTTTATGAGAAAAGTTGTGCCAAATTGATTTTTGTTTTACCTAGAAACAATTATTAAGTCAATAAGCTTTACTTTGGCATCAAAATAATCATTTATTTTTTCTTCGAAACCTCTCAAAATTGACAATTAATATTTTCAATTATGGTTTTCAATGATAGCTATAACTGGCCCCTAACTTAAGTTCATGCCAACTAGTTGTGCATATGCAGGTCAGACTCAGAAGTCTAATGCACCAGTCGTGCATTTTATTTAAATATATGCAGGTCAGAATCCTATATTATCATGAAGCGAAGACTTAAATTTGGTATTTTAATTTTATTCGTATTAGATTTGCACAAACATACATACATATTTATGTATGTACATACGTATAACAAAACTGCTGCTGCGTGACCTATAAAATAAATACAAAGGTTTATTTTATTTAATGTTAAGGATAATTATTCGTTCAACAAGATAAAGCTAATTATTTTTGTTTGTCAACGTCAAACAAATTTGAGCTTCCGATCAGAAACAAACAATGTTGTTGTTGTTGAAATTATTAAATCCATAATAAAAACTTTATGATATTTTTGTATCAAATTATTATGCCAACAAATAAACTTTATTGCAATAAAAATATATTTTTGCATTTGACAGTACCTAACTACTGACGTACATAGGTACTGGCACATAAACCCATTGCTTAAATATTTAAAAAGACGCACGAATGGATCGTACGAACTTACTCTTGTAGTTAAAATGTATGTATGTTTAGCATAGCAGCGCGGCTTAGGAGATATTTGAATCATTCAATAATGTTATTACGTATGTATGTATATCTTTTGGAATAAATGTTAATTAAAAACGGTTGGTCCTGTGATTTTGAAGTATGTGTAGGTAAACAAAGAAAAATATGTGATAATTGTTTGAAATTTAATCAAATTTTCTTTGATTTTGACAACATGTGCAGAACGGAACAAATATAAATAAAGAGTGGGCCATCTGGTGGTTTCTTTTTGAATTATAGGTTATTTTGACACTGACAGCTGTTTCCCGCTCGAAATCTTGACAGAAAGTCAGTATCATACCTCCGCGAAACGGAAAAAGCCGCTTTACGCTTGAACAACGTTGGCCAATATTGTGTAGCCCAAACAGTGCGTTTTTTTTCAAAGAAGTTTTGTTCGAAATGAAGCACCCACCGAGTACCTGCAATGTTAACAAAATGGGCGCATCTGGGGATCAGAAAACACCGTAAAGGACCGATGTTATGTAGACAATTCGAAAACGATTCAAGCACTTAAGGCCAATATCAGCAAAGCATTCCATGAACTACAGCCCGGAACCATCAATGGCTTGGAAAATTGGAGTGAGTGAATGCGCTACTGCGAAGCCAGCCGAGGCAGCCACAAAATTAATTTTGTTCATTTTATTGCATTTTTAAAAAGAAACTTGTATCTGCCCCACCCTGAATATATAATGTAACTTCATTGTTATGTATGTAGGATACATAACAGATTTTTGTCAAAAAGGCAAATAACAGAATAAAAGTTTTGCGTATTTTTGAGCAAATTATCTTTTTTGCTTGGCTCCCGAATATATCATTCACGGCTTAGTTGATTTTTACCCCGTTTACAAACAGAATCGAGAGCTCGAGTTGGATTAGGGTCGGATTTTCGACCCAGGTGTTTCGTCACGTGAGTTGAGAGCCCCATTTGAAGTTGAGGTGATATGGTGTTGAGATTATATTTAATGGAATGGCAACAATATATTTATTTTACACAAAAACAGTTCAAATTTAATAAATTTTAGTACATACTTCACTAACTATCAAAACAAATAAATAATTTTGCTCGCACATCTGCAAAAACACTGTGGTGAACACATCCTCAAGACCGACTCTTCGACCCAGGTTTTTTATCAACAATTTCGACTCGACTCCGCTCCTGAAGTGGAATCGAGTCGGTTGAAGCTCATTTCAAGTCAACGCTGGTATACCAAGGGGCCGAGCGAGCTTCAAGCTCATGTAAACGGGGTTTTTATCATAATTTTGCATTACGGTAGTTCTAAGTTAGTCAACAAATATTTATACCTAAAGCCCATTTAGAATTTTAACATTTTAAGCAAGGTCACGAAGAAGGAATAATTAATAATTTTTCTTACGTAAAAATCAAATCAAAGAAATTTCGTATTTTTGTCTTCTTTTTCAGATGTTTTTGCTTTTTTATGTTAAATTAAAAAATTTCAAAATTTATTTCTAACTTTGTTTTTAATATTTTCTCGGTAACAATATAAAAGAATTATCGAATGGACATAGTCTATGGTCTGGCTACATTCGAGTTCTTAACTAAAACAGCAAATTCATGCGACTCAGTCGTACATTATATTTTTTTTAATTACGATATAAAAATGGTTTCAACGAAAATCGGCTGATGAGTGATTTTGGCAACAACATCTCAGGCAATGGATTATAAAAATGTTTGGACATGTATACATGGATTAAAAATGATTAGCTGGTGAAAAGGTGGCTTTAAATAGTTAACTCTTTTATCATAGAGAATTAAAGATCAAATTATTATCTAAAATAATTCTCTGTTAAAATTCAACTTTTCCACCCTTTTTTTTGATAAATTAGAATATTTATGAGTTCGTATACGCATATCTAAATATGATGCCTTGTTGTTACAGAAAACGTTTATCACATTTTTGTTTAACGGCATATTATTACCTATTAATATGCATTTACGTATTTTATTTTTATTATGTAGATTAGAAAACTAATTCTAGATCCATAATTTGTACCTAAGATAATGGTTACGTTTTATTATCGCTAAATAACACACATAAGTTGCTTATGTTTTTTAATTTTTTTTTTCATTTATCTTTATTCTACTGACACAATTTAAAAAAATAAATATCATATCTACACTCTGTTCAACAAAAATTGTCAGTAAAGGGCTTATGGGCGAGCTTTTTTCAAAACAGTGGCGCCTGTGTATACTCTCACGACTCTGAATTGAGAAAACTGCCAATAAAAAAGATTCTAACCCACTTAATAACATACAGGAATTGTTGTTGTAATACCCTGCAAAATATTGTACACTCCACCATGACCGTCCTCATTGCATGCCCAAATCCCAAAGCAAAGCAAAGTTTCTACTCTGGCTGTGTGAGCTAAAAAAAAATATATATTCCAATAGAGTTACCTTACCCATTGAAAGCAATATAAAAGAGCTTTTTTCAGTGGTTTTTATAAAACAGCTTTCTGTTTTCAAGCTTTTGAGAACAGAATTAATTAAGGTGAGATATAATGCAAAGTACGGCAACCCTATGAGAGCTTTTACTTGAAATAGGTATTTGCAAGCCAATGCGACCCGACAGAGATACAAACGTCCTATCTTCCCTGTACTGACAATTTTTGTTGAACAGTGTATAAATACTTATCTACTAGAGTAAAAGCTGATTGTTTATGTTGCATCTTTGAAATTGATGTGTAAACATCTTAACTCTCGGTATGGGTAAAATGTACAGTCACGGATACAGCATTACATATCCGTTCCGAACCATTTTGTTTACCGAACATATTTGACTCATGGCAGCCAATGGCCTCGTTCACGTTCCGCTAAGGTATACTATCTCGAATACTCGAGTACCCGTATATGTTTGTGAACGACCAGAACCGGATAGGTTAACTCAGCACACAATTCAACGTAAAATTTAAATTTGAAGTCAGCTGTTCTTAACGGTTGTCTTCAGATAGCTGAGTATCCGAGAATTTTTTTTTTTTAAACAGCTGTTTTATCAGTGGCTGTTTTTTCTCAAGGGATTACAACAACACAACCCAATCCGGATTGCTTCGGTGAACGAGGCCAATGGCCACGTTCGGGTGGTAAGCAGATACGTATCTGAGATACGTTAGAATCTGATATGCTTTCGGACGACCAGAACCGGATACGTAACCAAACCAAACAAAACCAGGAAAATGAACAGATGAGATGTCAGCTGTTAGTATAATCCAAACAAATTCGAACATTTTTGGGATAGCTTTAGATTTCTTTTTGACATCAGCTGTTTGGTTCGTCGGCTGGTTTTTCCTTAGGCATTACAACAACACAAACAAATCCAGATACCTTTGGTTACGTATCCGAACGCGGCCAATGATTCGTGCATTGAATAGAGTAAATTGAGGTAATGTGGTACAGGTCGGTAATGTGGTATAGGCAGTTTTGTTTTGAAAACCAAGCAACCAACGGCACCAGACCCAAAAACTCTTAAGCGGCTTTTCCCGCGCGAAAATTTTGTTTTTTTTATTTCTAAAAAATTCTAAAAAATCTTAGATTTTTTTGAGGTTTTAAAATCCGTCATCATCGTAGCCATCCTTCAAAGGAAGTAGACAGTTTATACTTCAACAGGTAGGTAAGAGACAAAATGTTGGCCTACACAGTATATTTCGTTCCCAATGTCAAGGTCAACCAGAAAATCGCCTTTTCCCACATGAAAATTTAATATAAAAAAATCAGATTTTCTTCGCTGCCATGTTTAAGAACACGAATTTATTAAAAAAAACTGCCGCCTGCTTGCTTTCTGCAGGCAGAAGAAAAATAAAATCGTTATGGGTTATGCGGAAGTTAAGCAGGTATGCGGCAGATCTGCTGCAGATTTCTGCGATTACGAACTCGCCCTAAGTTCTTAAGAATTGGAATCTAGCTGTCTAGTCTTTGAATACACACCAGTCGATACTAATGGGCGATTCCGCTATAAACGATTTTTGGCATCAATTTATAAATTACAATATTTTTAATTTTTTTGTATAACAATGCAAGGTAAACGGTTTGTATTTATTAAAAAAAGAAAAAAATTATACCTAATTTAAAGAAAACACTTTTTTTGCGCCTTCCAACATTGTCATACAAAGAGTCAGTATGAACTGCAACTATCATAGATGCTCACAAAAACCCAAAAAAGACATTACCGATAGTTAAAGGCTATGATTTAGTTGGTAAACATGTTGTCATAAATGTTATTTAATCGCTTACATAAAAACATAAACGTTTTTGTTATTGATTTTTTTTTTTAAACTATTATTGATTGCAAATAGCCATTGTAAGTTTGTTGCACCCGCGATATAAAATATATAAAAGTTTGTTTTTCCCATAGAAATAAAGGGTTAACTTTAGTACAACTTTGTAAAAGTAAGAAAAAATTTAAAACAAAATTTAACCAGACATTTTTAGAAGTAAATTGTATGTTGAATTAAAAAAAAAAACGTTGATTCAAATTGGTTGCACCCGCGATCGCTAAACTAGGATCGCGGGTGCAACTTGTCGACAACTAACATTATTGAATCATGTATCATATTTTATTAATAATATGCATTGGAATAATAATTTTTGTTGTTCAAGATTGTTTTTTTTTATTTAATATAAAATGCAGAGAAGTAAGGAAAGAGACTGCTTCACAAAAATATAGGCGCAAACTTGAAAAAATGCTGAACTTCATGCAGAGTAGAGCTCGCCACGAGACTATAAGTCTTCGTCTCGGTCTGGCATTACGAGACCGAGACGAAACGAGACGAGACTGCATTTTAAGCATCCGAGACGAGACCGAGACGGGACTGTATATTTGGACCGAAATTTACAGCGAGTCTAATAAATTGAAAAATCCAATTTCAGTTAAATATTTATTTTCTTCTGACGTTTCAATAATCAACAGGTTGTCCGGATATCGTATTTTTTGGAGACGAGACCGAGACGAGATCGACACGAGACCTAGACGAGAATAAAATTTTCGATTTTAACGAGACTTTCAAATGTCTCGCCGAGTCTCATCTCGTGGCCAGCCCTAATGCAGAGCACTTCTACGTAGGGAATAGATTAAAATGTAGCCCTTCAAGCAATAATTTCATTAAAACATTCTTTTATTGAATTATAAATTATATTCAAAGGAGTCTCAATATTGCACCAGCGATAAGAGAATCGCACCACAATATTTTTCGAAAATATTGGACGTATTTGAAAAAAAAAAACAAATCAAAAATTAATAGAGAACGGTACTGACTAGCAATATATGTTATTTAATCTCTTATCCAGTTCATTTATATCGTTTTACTGATGTCAATATTCATTAAAGTAAGACGCGTTGCACCCGCGATAATTTGATGTTGCACCCGCGATTGCTTTAAAAGTGAAAAAATCGTAGTTGATTTTTTTGTTTCTTATCTTAATTTTTATGTCTTCAGTTGATTGAATCAATGTCGTTCAATAAAATGAAAGAAGAACATAATAAATGTTTCACAATTAACAGACTTTTGTGTTTTTCGTACTATGATCAAGATAGGTGGGCCAAATTCGTTGCACCCGCGATCGCACTTTGAAACCTTTTTTCTGACGATTTATTTAATTAATTTGAATTGTATAAACGAATCCCAAGCGAATAGTCGAAATTGTAACCCTTCAAGTAATAATTTCATTAAAATATTCTTTTATTTTATTATAAAAATACTTAAAGTCTGTCTAAATGTTGCACCCGCGATAATGGAATCGCCCTAATAAAAATTTGCTCATAAAAGGACCAAAATACATACAAATGTGAACAAAATAATTTATTTATCAAAAAATGTCACAATTTAAATGAAAGCAGGGACCTTCTAACAGTTGAGTGTTTTATTTTAACTAGTATAGCCCTGTGGCCGAAATTCGTCCACCCAAAACTCACATTCACAGACTGTAGAGTCAAACTATTTGTTTAAAAATTAAATCAAAAAATATTAGGTCCGTTCCTTTACTTTAAATTTCTATGATTTTCTGTGCATTTGTGTGATTTTCAGTCCAAAGCCGTTCCCGTACTCAATAATTTGACAGTTTTTTACAAAATACAACGCTCACGACTCACGAGAGAGTAAATAATTTCCCCTACCTGTGATTTTCAGTCCGAGAAATTTCTTCGGACTGAAAATCACAGCACAGCAAAATGTCAATTTGAGGGCTTACTTGTCCAGCACATTAAGTAATACGGAATTTGGTTGAATTTGCGTTCCCGTACTTTGGCACAGTTATGATATTTTTGAGAATATATCAACGTTGCTCTCCAAGATCTGACAGTTTGTGATTTTCTGTGCTCAAAGTAAAGGATCGGACCTATTATTTTTAGTTTAAATTTTTTTTTTAATACGCACAGTGGCCGGCAGTGCAAAACCAAAAATGGCCCACAGTGTGTTAATGCGTGTCTCAGGTATATTCTGCACATCTCCGCACCTTTGGCTTTCAAACCATATACAATTTATCGAAATCGGTTGGATTGTTTGTGGTACCATTTGCTCAAAAAGTATTTTGAGCAAATGGTACCACAAACTTTTTTTAAGGCTATTTATATATAGATTTCGACTTTCTTTATAATAAACTGATTGAGATTTTTGTGCAAACGATTCTGAAATAATTAGTTTTTTTGTCGATTTAAAAAAAATACAAAATCTTTTTCTGTCTCAGGATGGCAAGTAATGTTTTAATTCATTTTAAAAATAGTTTTCATTTTAATCGGAGTTGAAACATTACTGTCCTTCACCTTTCAAGTCAAGATTTCGACTTTTCACGATAAAATATAATATTTAAAATCGTCTGAAATTTTTCATACTTCGTGTTAGGGTTTTACTTAATAAAATTCGCTGGGAAGGCTTCCTACCTTGGGTACCTAATTGGGATCGTGGATGATACCCAAAGAGTTCCCTCGAAATAATATATGATTTTTCTTTTATAAAATCATGATAAGGTTCATGATAGCTTTTTTTTAATACACTGTAACTGTGTATTGGTATAATTGTAATTAGCGACAAAAACTTCTTAACTAAACAAAATTTTGTTTTTGCAATGATGCTAAGTTTTTTTTGTTAGCCGCGTACAATTTTGGAATTGTCACTTACTACATTTTTACGAGAAAGGGAATGTATCGATGTGCAATTAAATAATGTCATATTTTACATATACCAGTACTTAACGAGCTCCTGGAGAAGACGTACGAGAAGTGCCCTAGCTATGACATTGAAATTGTCCTAGGGAATTTTAGCGCACAGCTAAGAAGAGAAGACGTTTTTGGTGACATTATAAGAAAGCACAGCCTGCATGACACCACCTCCGACAACAGAATCAGGTTGATCGACTTCTCTGTGGGATGAAACGTGGTGGTAGATAGTACGCAGTTCCCTCACCTCAATAACCACAAGGCGACCTGGAAATCTTTTGATTCAACCAGATTGATCATGATATTGATCGACGCAAGGCACTTCTATTATCAGGGATGTCCTAACGTTCCGAGGGGCCAACGTTGACTCGGACCATTTCCATGTTGTAGCCAACGTACGGCTCCCTATATCTCGAACACAGCCAGACCAGAAGTAATACTGTGACGGCTACAATCACAAGGGATTGCTAGGTAGTTCTTCAATAGAGTCTCGAATAATCTCTTAAGAGGTTATATGCCACCAGCATCAAGTGTTGCGAACCAGTGAGTGGCAACATTGCCAGGAAGCCATCAGAGATGCCGCTTCTGACGTGCTGGGTTTCACGAAACCTATATGGTTAAAATGAGGAGCTAGCGCAAGCACATGTAGCGAAGTAGGAGACATACAAAGCGTCCCTGAACTTAAGGACCAGAGCTGCTCGCGACCTCTACGAGCAGAAGAGGAGAATAGAACACCTACACCGGCTTCTCAGAAATAAATAGAAGGAGCATGAGGAGCGCGAGATTAAGGAGATTGAGTGATGTCATAACAGGAATAAGGTTCGGAAGTTTTACCAAAAGGTAAAAAGAAGTTCCCACAGGTCTACTAGGCTGGACCCAAAGTCTGCAAGGACGAGCAAGAAAACATCATAGTGAATTAGCAGGCGATGTTGAAACTGTATTACGGCGATGACGAATCTTATTCCGCTTCCAGGCAGATTACACCATTCAACTTAGACGATGCAGTTCAACAATTCCGACTATCCGACCTCCACGAAGTGAAGATAGCAATATCTGAGCATAAGTCTAACAAAGCTGCTGGAGCCGACGGCATCTATTCAAAGCATCAGGCTATGACTTGGTTAGGAGTATGCACCATCAGATGAAATCATGCCCAATGAATGGAACCTTAGCATTGTTTAACTGATCCTTAAGAAAGAAGATACTCTAAACTGCGCGAACTAAAGAGGAATCAGTTTCCTTCATCCTAAAAGATCTTCTCTGCCGTGTTATGCGAACGTCTGAAGCCGTTCATCAACAACCTGATAGATCCATACCAGTGTGACAAGTGTGACTTCAGGCCAGATAAGTCCACCATTGACCAAATTTTCACGCTACGGGAGATCTTGTAGACAAAAACCAGGAATTTCAAGTCGACACTCACCACCTTTTCATCGATTTCGAGGCGAGCATCTATAAAGACGAGCTTTATAGAGCAATGTCTAGTTTTGGCACCCCTGTCAAACTCATACGTTTGTGCAGGATGACGCTGGAGAACGCACATTTCTCCATTAAGGTCGGCAAAAACCTTACCCACACCTTTGATGTCAAAAAACGATTTAGGCAGGGGGACCCGCTGTCATGCGCATTCTTTAACATCATACTTCAAGGAATAATGCAAAACTTTCACATCAACACAATCTTTCAGAAGTAATTACTTGCAATCTCCGACGATATTGACATAAGCGAAGCGGCGAAGATGCGTTAAGAGGTGAATGAGGATAAAACCAAGTATATTCTGTCGTCAAGAGAGGCCGCTCAATGCTGACATCTTGGACAGAACGTCACCATAGCCGCAGATACTTTGAGGTAGTTAATAGACAAAGAGCTGGGCAACATATTTTTCGACCTCATCGGTACATGGATGAAACTTTGTTCACAGAAAGGTGACAACAACGTCAGTTTTACACTCCGGATCAGAGGCTTAGAGCTTATGTTTTTAAAACATTAAAAATAAGGGACTAAATCGACCCGAAGTGGCAGACTGTTGTTTTTGTATTAAGTGGCTATTAATCTTTCAGTGTATAAATTTGTATGATTTTGGCGCAACTACATCCGTTGATATTTCTTGGTCTATTCAGAAAACTAGCGACCAATTAACTTACATTATTCACTTCGTTAAAGATTAAAGCTTTGGTCACAGAAAGATGTATGACCATCAAATACAAAAACAACAGTCTGTCGTTCCAGATCGATCGAGTAGGTTCTTATTTAAAAAAAAAAAGACCTAAGCCTCTAAAGCAGAGTGTAAGAGTGACTTTTTTGTGCTTGACGGCCCGCAATCTATCTGTGACCAAACTTTCATCCATGTACCGATGAAGTTGAATAATCAGCCTTATCGCCAATTCAAAGGGAGATTTCTCCCTCGGATTTAGTCTTTTTCAAAGGAGACAGTTTTTCCAGGAAAATGTCATCAATATTCCCACCAGAAATAGGTTTATCTTTTACTTTTCAAAAATGGTTAACAATTGGTAAATATCACACCGAGGGGAATTTTGTTCCCGATAATGCTGTATATGTTGCCAGCTCTCCGGCTATAAGGACTTTTTCTATCTCGGCTCCGCTATCAACTCAGACAACGATACCAGTGGCGGCGCGGCGGCGCCTTAAAACGTATTTAGGATTAACCGCCTCCGCGGTCTGACACTCATGCATATTCACAGACACATCTCGATCGATGTCGAAAAAGTAATTTCTAGGTTTTCAAAAACCGGCCCTCCAAAAGATTAGAATTAATTATTTAAGAACAGTATAATATATGATATTATTATGTACAATTTATGTACATACCTTACTTTATTTAAATTAATTTATTTGTTGTTTTTTTTTTTTAATGCGTACTATACTAGTTCCTATTTATAGCTTTAAGCTTAATATTAAAATAGCCTAACTTCATTTAAATTTAAAAAAAAAATTGGTTTTTCATTTTTGATTTTGAGTTTAATATTTGTAAGACAGACTTACGGAGAATTATTAAAAAATGCGTAAGTATTCGATAGATAATTTTTTTTAAAGGTAGGTAGGCAAAATTACACGAAAATTGCCCCCCCCCCCTGAACTAAATCCTGGATCCGCACCTGTGTGCGGTGGGCGGCGCACCATACAGACCGGAATGATGAGTGTCTTATACAGGGACACCTTAGTTATTCGAGAGGGGACTTTGTTTCTCTAAGAGTATTGCTTTCTTAGCCCAAAGAAGCAGCAATTGGCAAGAGTTATCCTTCCTTTGATCTCAGCGCCGCACAGTCGATTAGTCGACTAGTACGAAATTCCGGTCATGAGGTGTTATTTTTTGTAGCGTATGGAACGTATTTTTTTTTTTTTTTTGATTGCATGATAAATGGCACTTCTTTCATAATTCACAAGTTATTTTTATTTACATGTTTTGGTTTTAAAGATACAACGTGTCAAATAGGCACTATTTCAAATGTTTTTTTGCCACTTTTGTATACCTACTCATATATCTGGCTCATTTTTTACGTTATTTTCTTGAAATAAATTTTTTTGGTAAGATACTGATGTCTTAAAGCTATATCAAATCAAATTCAAAATAAAGTTTTTGAATAATTCTAAAACACGTTTTCTTATACCTACTCATTTTTGAAAATTAAACTTCAACTTTAAAAAGGTTTTAAAAAAAAATCTGACATAATCAAGCTTCAAATTGAAAGCAAATTACGAGAAATAAAAACTGCAGGGACAGAATAATTCAGGAAAATACCATAAGTTTGTTTTTTTACCACTTTTCTAATTACTTAATAAAATACACTGTTTTTTTTTTGCGCCACTTGAATAGAAGCAGTGTGTGTTTTGTCTCTATAGATAACGGTAAGAAGAAAAAATATTGTTATAATAATAATAGTGTAGATTAAAAATAATAATTGAAAACCATTAAACCCTACAGAAAAAGCCAAAATAGAAATACACACGGGAAACAGCTTCACCTACATACAATTTCCAAAAAATTAAGTAGAAGTGTGAAAATTGTTTGGTTGAACCATAGAAATAAAGAAAACTATGGAAAAATGTGTAAGGTAGGCAATCAAGAGCCACAAAAGAAGCTGCGAAAAAAGATAATTAGACTGGCTTCAAATTAAAGCGGCTCTTCTGCTAAAATCAAGGCTAAAAGTGGTATTACAGGGAGTCTTTACACTACTTGACGTGTTATTCGTGGTTCACAACATTAAAAGCGCCTAAAATTGAAGAAAAAACCACCGTTAAATCCAATACGAAGACAGAATATAATTGATTTTTGCAGGAAGAATATGACGTGGAAGGAAGAGTGAACAAAAGTGGTATTTTCTGACGAAAAAAAAATCAATTATGATGGCCCGGACGGATATAATTACTATTTTCATGTTATAAGCGAGGAACCCAGGTTTTTGGAGCGCCACCATAGCCGAGAAGGCGGTGTTATGGCGTGGTGTGCGATTTTCTAGTTTTGAACAATTGTTCTGGACTTTCCTACATTAAAAATGACGTCAAACTCCTACAAGGAAATACTGCAAGAAGCGTTCCCTAAGTTTACCGATGTCTTTGGACCAATACCATGGGCATTTCAACAAGAAAACGTGCCAATCCTCAACACAAGGACCATTAATAGTTGCATATCCGAGAAAAATGTTACCTTACTTCAATGGCCACCGAATTCTCCGGACTTAAATATTATTGAAAACGTAATAGACCAAGAGCCCACAGCAGATTTGGGGTGCGAAAGTAAACCAAAAAAAAATTATATGAGTCGAAAGGTGTATTAACGCTGATAAAAGAAATGCAAGTCTTGCAGTCCCTCGTGGTGGCTGTTAGGTGGGAGGGGCAATTTTCTAAAAAATTGACTTCAAACAGAAATAAAAATTATTAAAAACAACGGTAACATGTACATTGCCCTGTTATATTTTCATGAAAGGCCAGAAGTCCCTTCTTTCATTTCCTTTTTAAATAAAGTTCTTTCAATGAATAGAGTTTTTGAAATATTAATGTTTGAACTCAAAATTAAAAAAAAAAAATTAAAAAAAATTTTAAAAAATATTTTTATACTATGGGGCTTATTGCGTGAGTCTATTCAGAATAGACTTAAAGTCGAATAGACTTATAGTCTATCGTCGGTATTGCGAATTTCTATTAGAATCAATTTTTTTCTACTAAATAGAATTTTTTTTCGATCAAGAATTTCTGATCAACTTTTGTGTAAATTTTTGTTTAAACCTATAATAAGAATGTATTTTAGTGGAAAAGAATATCTTCTGGTACAATATGAACTTTCATACCGTCATCCATGTTTGGTGTCCTTCCTTCAAGATGCCCAATCATCTTAACATGTGCTGCAATATAAAATTTGCAACCAAAATACATTTTTTTAAAGATGTTTATATACTTCTTATACATTCTTTAGAAATTATGCATTTTTAAAATGCATCATAAAATGCACTTTTTTCCAAAAGTCTTAATAGTTGATGCTGATGTATTTATTGATATTTATATGGATGTCCAACAATTTTCTCAATGTCCTTCCGTTTGCAAAAAGCTGCAATGTCATATTTGGTACAAAGGAGCCTTACATTCAACTACGAAATGATTTTCAAGTTGTTATAACTGTTATTAAGGCTTTTAGAGAAAGTGCATTTTGAAGATGCACAAATCACCACTGCACCCTTAAAGGAGTCTGCAAAGCTACCACGTTATCATAAATATGTATAAACCATAATAATATTATACAAATGTATGTCTGCATATTTTCATCCAATGTCTAAAATCCAAAGGACCGGAGTTCATTTTTGCAATTAGTCGCGCTATAAATATTATTTTTTTGAAGAAAAACTATTTATTTCATCAAAATAACGTCAAATTTTCGTCAAACTATATTTGTTTTCTAAAACTCTTGGGGAGATTTGACATTTCAGTCTAAAGCTCTAGTCGAGAGCTTTTAATATTCTATTTTCGAAAATCGATTCGAATATTAAAAAGTAAATGAACCAGCTTTCTCATAAAAACAAGACAAATCCGGCTAAATTATAATTTCAGCAACCAGTTAAAATAGGAAAACCATGCGAAAAAAAATTCTTACATTTTTGAAACTTGTGGGAATATCGAATTAACCATAAGAATAAAGAATCAAAAGAGTTAATAAAAATATCTGTATCCTACGAGTATTTTTTTGGAGGGGGAAACGGGGAGGTATGACTTATCGAAATTAAAAAATTATATTGATACAATTTGAACATATGATACATGATTTTAGGGTATTTTTCAATTCTGAATCGAATGACATCAAAATTAACGCGATACAATCGTCCTAAAAAAGTACTGGGCCATTTTATTCAGAGATGACTGTTTTTCAGTAAAACTGAAAAACTTTTTAAAAAAATACCTTAAAAAGAATGGTACATTGATAAAAATTTGTATAAATATTTAATTTGACATGAGAATAAAAGATCAAAAGGGTATATAAAAATATCAATGACGAAATGGTGTTTTTCTTAAGGGAACGAGAAGGTATGAAATTTTGATCATAACACCTATCCCAAGAATGGGAAGAAATTTGTTAAAAATTTTTCATTTGTCAATAGCCAAATTTAATATTTATACAAATTTTCATCAATGTACCATTCTTTTCAAGGTATTTTTTTTAATGTTTACCAGTTTTACTGAAAAACAGTCATCTCTGAATAAAATGGACCATAACTTTTGTTAGGATGATTGTATCGCCTTAACTTTGATGTCATTAGATTCAGAATTAAAAAATACCCTAAAATCATGTATCATATGTCCAAATTGTATCAATATAATTTTTTAATTCCGATAAGTCATACCTCCCCCTTTCCCCCTCCAAGAAACACCCGTGAGATACAGATATTTTTATGAATTCTTTCGATTCTTTATTCTTATGGTTAATTCGATATTCCCACCAAGTTTCAAAAATGTAAGAATTTTTTTCCGCATGTTTTACCTATTTTAACTGGTTGCTGAAATGATAATTTAGCCGGATTTGTCTTATTTTTATGAGAAAGCTGGTTCATTTACTTCCAAACAAACCATCCGGTTTTCAGTTTTTGACTAAAAATTGATAAGGACATTGAATTTTGGAAACAAAAATAGTACTTAATTACGTGAAATTTTGCGAAAAAATATTTTTTACCATTTTTTAATTTTTTTTTTTCAAAATTTTGAGTTCAAACATTATTATTTCAAAAACTATTCATTGAAAGAATTTTATTTAAAAAGGAAATGAAAGAGGGGCTTCTGGTCTTCCACGAAAATATAACAGGGCATTGTACATGTTACCGTTGTTTTTTAATATTTTTGTTTTTCTGTTTTAAGTCAATTTTTTAGAAAATTGCCCCTCCCAGCTAACAGCCGCCACCAGGGACTGCAAGACTTGCATTTATCCTTAACACACCTTTCGACTCATATAATTTTTTTTTTTGGTTCACTTTCGCACCCCAAAATTTGCTGTGGGCTCTTAGACTATATGGGGATGGATGGTTCAAAAGGTTTACGATTCTGACCGACAATGTGAGGACAAGTAATCATTTACTGCTGCAATCAAAGAAGCATGAAGTGCAATTTCTTTAAATTATATAAAATAACTGCATGATTCAGTCTTCAACTGGGCTATTCAAGTGATTTCAAATAAAGGTGGTAGCACACATTATTAAAATATGATTACAAATAGAAAATTACGCACTTTTACTACACTTTTCAATTTGTTTCCTTATTTAAGAGAATGTTTCTATTCAAGTGGCGCAAAAAAAAAAACAGTGTTTTAAAGGAAGTGATAAGAAAAGTGGTAAAAAATAACCTAACGGTATTTTCCTGAATTATTCTGTCTCTGCAGTTTTATTCGCAATAGATCCCTCTTATAGGAACTAAAACCAAAATGTGAATTTATAAATTTACCAAAGCGCTACACGCTCAGACAGTAAACAAAAAGTTTGTTTCTATTCAAGTGGAGCGGAGTGTATGTACATAAGGGTGTCCGTTATATCCCAAACTCATTTTTTTGGATAGTACATCCCGTCAATCGAAAGTTTATGTCGAAAGAAAAAATTATTGACAAAAAAAAAAAATGTTCGAGGTCATTAACTCGTGCCTCTAAGGTCATACTTTTCCCATACAAATTTGTATGGGAACTTTACACTTTTCACATTTTATTTTTTTTTTCTCTGGAACTATAACAGTTATTCAAATTTTAGGAATTCTGATTGATTTATCGGTCCTTTAAAAAACTGCATTTAAAAATGTATTAAACAAATTTAAATTATAATTTATTTCGATTTTTTAAGTTAAAAAATACTTTAATATTATATATTTTTCTCTTATTCCTCAGCAGTTTTTGTTGTTTTATTGATTATCATAAGGTTATAAGTTTTTTTAAAAATTGCATACAAAAAAATAATGAAAACAAATCAGAAATAATTTATTTCGATTTTCAAAATATTAAATATTTTTTATTTTTGTATTTAGTATTTTTAAAAATTTTTTAAAAAACTTATGACTTTATGATAATCAATAAAAAAAACAACAAAAACTGCTGAGGATCGAGAGAGAAAAATAAGAGAAAAATATATAATATTTAAGTATTTTTTAAGTTAAAAAATCGAAATAAATTTTACTTTAAACTTTTTTAATACATTTTTAAATGCAGTTTTTTAAACGACCAATAAGTTAATCAGAATTTCTTAAAAAAATTAGAATAACTGTTATAGTTCCAGAGAAAAAAAAATAAAATGTGAAAAGTGTAAAGTTCCCATATAAATTTGTATGGGAAAAGTATGACCTTAGAGGCACGGGTTAATGACCTCGAAAAAAAAATTTTGTTGGTCATTAATTTTTTCTTTCGACATAAACTTTCGATTGACGGGCTGTGCTATCCAAAAAAAAGCGTTTGGGAAATTACGGACACTCTAATGTACATACATACTACATACATTGAAAAAAAAAAAACTTTGTTTTACTTTGAAAGCGGAAATTGAATTATGTACTTATTGTTACTTTGTCGCAATTATGTACTCATGAGATTTAATTGACCCACACCTAATTTGTTTAAAGCACTGTCCAGTTACGTGCAACTTTATTGTTTTGTTATTTTGTCAATTTGAGGGCTGTTAAGTGTAAATTATTTTCCACTATTTAAACTCAGGTCAGGTTTATTTTTGACAGCCAGTGCCGGACAGTCGGGTATTCGAACCGTTTCAACGCACGGGGCGCCCACTGTATAGGGGCGCTAAGTGGAAAGTTCCTAATACTTTTTAGAAAAATCGGTTGATTTTAATTCCAATTCCATTAAGTAGTCAAAATAAAATAGAAAACATTACGACAAATATCAGATTTTCTTAAGAGTGTGTGTTAAATAATATATAACTGCAATTTAGCTTTTTATAAATATTTTTATATTTTTTTTGCATGAATATTAAGCCCACTATAATAAAATGAGTACTAATTAGTGAGTATTTAGTCCGTTGTTGGGCCTAGTCATACAAACATGGTTCAGTCTTTGAACCATTGATCAAATCAAAGGGCACGGTAGTGCCCAGCCAAGTCCTGGCACTACACCTTTTTACAGGATCAAACTCAGGCGATTTTCGACCCCCCCTCTAACTTCAATACCAATAAAGTCAGAAACTTCAAACCCGCAGCATTTGCTAAGCTCACCGGCTTTAGGCAACTCACGAAGTTTCAATTCTTTAGCGCTAGGGGTTCCTGAGATATAAGACTGCAAAAATCGCAAAAACCGTAACTGACTGACATACTGACATACTGACGGACTCACTGACAGATCATCAAAACTATGGAGCACTTCCCGACATCGTAAAATCTTGTAATTTCGCACAACGGTGGGCCCTGTGGTGTATACAAAGGAAAAAATCGAAAATTAAATATTTTCCATTCAGGGAGCGTGGTACCCGCCCATTGCCATAGAATTTGTATTAATTATTTGGAGCACTTCTGATTGTCGTAGAATGATGCAATTTTACACAGCGATAGGGCTTAAAGTGCAGGTAAAGGAAAAGATTTTTCATTCAGGGGGCGTGGTTTCCGCCTATTTTCATAGAATTGATATAAATTATTTGGAGCACTTCTGGTCGTGGAATGATGAAATTTAGTACAGCGGTAGGGCTTAAAGTGCAGACAGAGGAACAGTTTTAAAATTTGATATTTTGCATTCAGGGGCGTGGCACCCGCCCATATGAATAGAATTGATATTAATTATGAGGAGCACTTCTGTTTGTCGTAGAATGATAAAATTTGGCAGAACGGTAGGGCTAGAAGTGCAAGCAAATGCAAAATTTAAAAATTTGAGATTTTAAATTCAGAGGGCGTGGCATCCGCCGATTTTCGCAGAATCAATATCAATTATATAGAGCACTTCTGGTTGTTGTAGAATGATGAAATTTGTGCAGAGCGATAGGACTTGACATGCAAGCAAAGGGAAAATTAAAAATTTGAGATTTAACATTCAGTGGGCGTGGCAACCACCCATTTTTACAGAAATAATATTAAATATATTGAGAGTACTTCCGTTTGGTACAGGATTATGAAATTTGGTATAAAGCGGTTCGTTTTCAGGTGTATACAAAGATAAAGCTTAAAATTCTCTTAAAAATTTTCATGCAGGGGCGTTTCATCCACCCACTTCTTTTCAATTATTATTATCATTTCAATGGAGCACTTCTTACTTATTAAAATTGTCAGATGGGTATGACTTGTTGTATATACAAAAGGTATAAATTAAAAACTTACTTTACTTATGAGGCTCTCATTGGGCGGAATAAACGCCCACTTTTCCTGATAGAATCTTTGCGAAAAGTAGTGAAATCACAACAAAAGCATAAATGTTAAAAAAGTAGCCAAGTCCCAAGTTCTTTTAATACAAAATCCTTTGCGTAACAAGTCAGCCGTAAAAAGTAATGAGATCTAAAAGTACGCCAAGTTCTAAATTTATTAATGTAAAATATCAAATATTTTAAGTAGAGTAATATCGAAGTACCTCAAAATTATTAGAGATTTCTATTATTTAATGATTACTGACTTAAATTGAGTTGGTTTACTTGGCAAGTTTTCTTTTTTTACCCAATTACTCAATTTTGAAATGGAAACTTGACTAGTAAACCAACTCAATTTAAGTCAGTAATCATTAAATAATAGATATCTCTAATAATTTTGAGGTTCTTCGATATTACTTTACTTAAAATATTTGATATTTAACATTAATAAACTTAGAACTTGGCGTACTTTTAGATCTCATTACTTTTTGCGGCTGACTTGTTACGCAAAGGTTTTTGTATTAAAAGAACTTGGCTACTTTTTTAACATTTATGTTTTTGTTGTGATCTGTTTTAACTCACCAATTTCGGCAATTTAACTGAGAATTATAACAGCCAATTCTAAACTTAAACCGTGGTTGAACCCTAGTTAATTCGCTGAATTCCATGGCTTAAAATATTTGGTTCACAATATAGAAATATTTGTACACTGATACTAAAGTTCATCTTCTCAATAAAATTAAAACAGACACTTTATGAAAATGGATACAGTTTTCAAGCCAAAAGAATGAGCCAAATACTAAATCACGTTTGTACAAGGGACAGTTTTCAGTGTAGACGTTAACTCTGATTTAAATCTGAGTTAGTTAACCCGAACTCAAAATCAGTTTTTGTTGGAGGACTAACTTAAACGTTCAGTTATCAAAAATTTATCGAGTATCTATAGATTGACTAAAAATAAAAACAATTTTCAGGGTTTAACTCAACTCAGAAACTGGGATGATCTCGCACTGTAAAACTGGGCTTTTAATAGAAGTAGATTCACTGCACCTGAATCCTGCAGTATTAAATAAAGTTTGATTTTTGAACATGAAATTCATATTTTGGTGCAAAAAAAACTACCGTCCCGATTGCCAGTGTGACAATTCGACAAGCATATCTTCAGAAGGTTGGTTCTATCTATGCTTATGTTTTCGAGTTTTAATAAAAAGAAGTTTGAATAAGTAATAAGTAGGCCCCAATGTTAAAATAAAAAAAAAAAAAAAAATATTTGTCAAATAATGATTACGCCCTTGCCAACATCAGTCGAAGTTAGTAATTCATAATTTTCTCAAAAACTATGTAGAAGACATAAAATCGGTTTTTTTGTGTTCGATTCAGAATTGATATTAGCAGTGGCCACAGAAAGCCAAATTAGTATTTCATTTCACAAAATTGGTCTACACGTTTTTTTTACATTTTTTTTATCAAAATTTTGAGTTTGAATGCGAATTTTTCATTATAAATAATTTAATTTTAATTTAGGATTAAAAAACAGTTTTCTGGTTTTCAAAACCGGTAGAGTACTTCTTTGTTAATGTTGCGTTGTTTTTTAATATTTTATTTTTAAGTAATTTTTTTCTAAAACTGGGACTACAAACCTCCTAAACGGGGTGAAATAGACCCCCTTTTCATAGTAAAAAATGCTTGTTTTGACCCCTTAAAGTAATCGTAGGTAGGTAAAGGTACCTACTTTCCCCAAAATAATGAAGTCATAAGATACTTTTGACTTACAAAACTTCTTGGATGTTTCCTTAGGTGTGTGGACTTTCCCAAATTGTTAAAGGGTACCTATTTTTTTTTTATTAAACCTGTAGATATGTATTTAAATATCATATGCAACGACAACATATTTCTCTTCTTAAAAAATTTCACCGTAATACTCATCCTCCTAGAAAATTAATTTACTCTCGAGCACAATTTCAGGCGTACATATACATACTATCAAGTTTAGAGACTCCGCATAACTTAAAATTTTGAAAATTGAATGAATTCTCATAACAAAGCAGAGATTTCAATTGAATTATTTTCCTTATTTATTGATATGTTCAAACGGCAACTGTAATACAATTTATTGCATTCTATTTATAACTTCTAAACTTTCCATTTCTAAATATTAAATAATATTATTATTTGTACTTAGGTCAGCTAATGTCGTTTGATAATAAATGTTTATTATAAGTAAACATTCAAATAAAAAAACTATAATATTTTTGATAATACTTTTATACCTCAAGTGTTATGTATGTTTAGTTATTATTATTGCAAAGCTTATCATCAATTAGGATCGACCTTAAGCACCACGCCATCACATACACTACCCTACAAAAGTTTTGTTGAAAAATAAACACTATAACGGAACTACGAACTACTAATGACTTGAGTTCATCATCCCTTGAAGATAATAAAAAATGGGCACGACTGGATCGCACAAACTTTGCTCTCGTAGCTAACAACTTTAACATAGCTTGAAGTTGATATTGTGCATATGTATTGGTTCCATAAGATTATGATATCATTAAAAAAAAAAGTTGTAAATAAAACAAATTAAAATATAAACTATAAATTACAATAATTTTGTTAGGTTGAGGTAGCTTGGGATGTTCAAAAGGGTAGTTATGTGCATTCAAGAGGACACAAGCGTCCACAGGTTTTTCTCAAAATCCACCTCTGTCTACCAACTCCTACTCTCACCTCCACGTGGTGAACATCGGGTGTCTAGTACCTCAGCTGGAGACGGGGTTTAAATCCCCGTGGAAAGCTGTTGGGGTCAGCCAACGAGAGAGGGGGGGGAGGAGTGTTCCCACTAAGGCACTTCTCCTTTCATCGAGGCGGCAGCGGACGAATTCTCTAGATGGAATCAACGGTGGCGTCTACAGTTCCAGTTAGGTTGAACTACTTAGTGAACACCTTATATGGGCTACTACGACATATTTGTAGCTCAGGCCTATAAGGAGCGGTTTATCCGGCTCCCTACCCTTGGAGTTATACGAAGGGTCTGGTCCTCCGGGTCGGGGGTTGTGCGTCGGGGTAACTTCCCTACCACGTAAAAAAAAGTTGTTCCGAAACAACAACAAGCCTCGGATATGGATGATTTTAAAGTTGACGACCCCAGCAAACGAAACAAGGACAATGAATTTCGGATCTGCACGTGGAACGTCCTGTCCTTATACAGAACACGTGCAGCCGAACAATTAGTGGAGAACCTGGACAGGCTAAAGGCTGACGTAACAACCATCCAGGAAGTGCGATGGGATGGAGAGGGCGTACGGAGACTGAAAACGTGTGACATCTACTACGGCGGGTGCTTGAAGGAACCGGGTCAGCGGCTCTTGGGTTGTGGTTTTGTGATAAGGGGAAGACTTAGGCAAGAAGTCTTGGGCTTCCGAAGTGTAAGCGAGCGCCTGGTCACAATCCGCATCAAAGGCAAATTTAAGAACATTTCGCTGATTTGTGTTCACGCCCCCCATGAAAGGAGAGAAGACTCAACCAAAGAAGCATTCTACGATCTCTTGGAGACAACGTATGATATGTGCCCGAAGTACGACGTGAAGATCATTCTTGGTGACTTCAACGCAAGATTCGGAAAGGAGGGCATCTTTGGTTCGATAGTCGGAGGACACAGCCTACACGACGAAACTTCCGGCAACGGACACAGGCTGGCAGACTTTGCGGCGGGGCGAAATGTCATCATCTCAAGCACCTACTTCCCACACCTCAATATACACAAGGGGACTTGGCGGTCGCGTGATCAAGTAACCGTCAACCAAATCGACCACGTTGCGATAGACGCGAGACATGCTTCCAGTATCTTGGACGTCCGAACGTTCCGAGGGGCCAACATTGACTCGGATCACTACCTGGTGGTAGCTAGACTACGTATGCGGATATCCATGACGCGACAACGCAGAGCAGATGCTGTGAAAAGATTCGATGTCGAGAAGCTTAAATCGCAAGAGACTGCCAGAACTTTTGCAGACCACGTAACTCTTAATCTCTCAGGAGGTCCGCTACCAGCATCAAGTGCAGAGGACCAGTGGGAACACTGTCAACAAGCCATTAGAAGTGCCGCCTCTGATGTGCTGGGTTTCACTAGGCGAATACAACGAAACCCCTGGTTCGATGAGGAGTGCCGGCTAGCGCATGCAGCTAAGGACGAGGCCTACCAGGCAATGCTGCAGACTCGAACAAGAGCTGCTGAGAGAGTGGCCCGGGAGCTCTACGGGCTGAAACGAAAAGAGGAACGCCGACTTCTCAGGAGGAAAAAGAGAGAGCACGAGAAGCGGGCGGTAGAGTCTATTGAGGGTTGTAGCGGTAGGGGAGATGTTCGAAAATTTTATCAGAGGGTGAAGCGATCCACCCAAGGATTCAAGGCTAGAACGGAAGCCTGCCGAGATGAGAGTGGGAATATGGTAGTAGACACACAGTCAGTGCTGAGGATCTGGAAAGAACACTTCTCTAGACTGCTTAATGGCGAAGACAGCCAAGATGCCGCTAATAGGCAGAACGCTCCATTCAACTTGGACGATGATGGCCAAGAGTTCCGTCCACCCGACCTAACCGAAGTTCGGCTGGCGATATCCAAACTTAAGTCGTACAAGGCTGCAGGTGCGGATGGCTTACAAGCCGAACTATTTAAATCAGCGGGAGATGAATTGGCTAGGAGCATACACCAGCTCATCTGCAAAATTTGGTCGGAGGAAAGTATGCCCGATGAATGGAACCTCGGTATAGTGTGCCCCATCCATAAAAAGGGAGATGTTCTGAAATGTACCAACTACAGAGGAATTAGTCTCCTAAACGTCGCTTATAAAATCTTGTCGGCCATCCTGTGTGACCGCTTAAAACCTTTTGTCAACGATCTGATCGGCCCTTATCAGTGCGGTTTTAGGCCAGGCAAGTCAACCGTCGATCAAATGTTCACACTCCGACAGATTTTAGAAAAATCCCGGGAATTCCAGATCGATACACACCACCTTTTTATCGATTTTAAAGTCGCGTATGATAGCGTGAAAAGGGACGAATTATACAGAGCCATGTCGAGTCTCGGCATCCCTGCCAAACTCATCCGCTTGTGCAGGATGACGATGGAGAAATCTCGCTGCTCCGTCAAAATTGGTAAGAACACCACCGATTCCTTTGATGTTGAGAAAGGATTGAGGCAAGGCGACGCGTTATCATGCAACCTATTCAACATCGTTCTTGAAGCCATTGTACGCAACGCACATGTCAACACCAGCGGTACAATCTATCAAAAGTCCGTTCAACTGCTTGCATATGCGGATGACATAGACATTGTCGGCAGAACGAAGCGAGCTGTGGCAGGGGCATTTGCGAGCATTGAATCGGAGGCGGCTAGAATGGGATTGGCGGTTAATGAGGACAAGACGAAGTATATGCTGTCATCGAGAGAGGAATCTCAACATCGTCGACTCGGGCAAAATATCACGATGGACAGATATAACTTCGAAGTTGTCAAGGACTTTGTCTACCTGGGCTCCACTATTACATCGCAGAATGACATCAGTGCAGAGATCAAGCGAAGAATTACTCTTGCCAACCGCTGTTTCTTCGGTCTAAGAAGGCATTTAAGTAGTAAGGCCCTCTCTCAGAGAACCAAGGAGACTTTATACAAAACCCTAATCATCCCGGTCCTGCTTTATGGGTCAGAAGCATGGACACTGAAAGATTCGGATAAAAATCTGCTAGGGTGCTTTGAGAGGAAGATTCTTCGTGTGATTTTCGGTCCGGTGTGTATCGAAGGAGTATGGAGGAGAAGATTCAACGACGAGCTATACGGGCTATACAGCGACGTTGACCTGGTCAAAAAGCTGAAAATACAGCGGCTTAGATGGCTGGGGCACGTGAAGCGTATGGACAGCAACGCACCTGCCCGACGAGTCTTCGAATCCAACCCCGATGGGGTACGCAGCAGAGGAAGAACCCGTAACAGGTGGCGCAATCAAGTGAATGACGACATCAAAGCACTCGGTGTGCGCAACTGGAAGCGGCTAGCTAGGGACAGAGCTGGCTGGAGGGGCTTGTTAGTTGAGGCCGAAGCCCATCCTGGGCTGTGAGCGCCATCAAAAGTAAAGTGAGGTAGCTTGGTCTAGGTTCGAATCCAGTTGACGGCAAAACAATTTATAAATTAAAATTGGAACTATAGACTAAGCACCACTAAAAGGAATCTGATGATTGGTGTGGCAGCCATGAAATTGCAATAATTCCAGCCAAATGTAATACTCGGTGGTAGCCATACAAGTGGTTGTTGTTCATTCAAAACCTTCAATGTTAAATATGACGGAGCGAAAGCTATGCAGCCTAACTGCAAGTGTTATCACGAGAAAACACCTTTGAATAAAACAGATAATGCTCAAAAAAAAGTTTTTTATATGGTTAGTTTTATAAATATGAATTTATGGAAAATTTAAATTTAAGAAATAATTTTTTATATTTAAAAATTCTTAAACATTTTTAAAACTAAAATTTGGTATGCCAACTTTTAGTATTTAATAAAATACAGATTTACACAAAATTAAAAAAAAACATTAACCCGTTTTCAAGATATTGAATTTTCAAAACAAAATTAGTATTTTAAAAAAAAAAATACAAAAATTATTTCTTCGAAAAATTGTATAGGTATGCAGAATTGTTTAAATAGTAAAGGACCTCTTATATAAAAAAATTTGGTTGAAATCGGTTTAGCCGTTAACGAGAAATTTGAAAAACGAAAAATCAGTTCTATGACACCGTCAAAAATATTTTTGTTCCACTATAATATTTATTATAGTAAATATAATACCCCGTAATTTGTTTCAAAATCGTTAGAGCCGTTTTTGAAATAAATCAATTTTTTGTATATTGGTTGTATGGCAGAGGTAGTTTTTTTCGAGCTAAAACAAAAAATCTACTTCCCCTCTAGGAAATCACCTAAGAAGAAAATCGCTTCAGTGGTTTAGGCTGCAGGAGAAAAGAAAAATGCGACTGAGATCTGAGATACGTTTTCGTAACGCAACGTTCGATTCCTAAATACCCTAAATTCTTTATTGTCAGATACATAGGTACCTACTGATATTTCAAATTGTTATAGGATAACTGATAAATATTCCAACAAAATCCTACATAATGTAAATTGACTATTTTTTGGTCCAATTTTTCAATAGCCAGTTAAACCTCCGATATTACTTATTTCTCGATTAAAACAAAGTATTTATCTGCTGATAGTTTAACTGATGATTAAAAGTCGACTGTAAGTTTGTTGTATGTTTATAGTTTTAAAAGTTCACAAAACAAAAAGAATTATCAAAAACAAAAATTATATCACTTACACATGAAAGCGTTTAACACTACACTACTGATTTTCGTTTTTATAAATACACTTTGAATGCCAGTCTGTTATTATAATATTAATTTTTAAAATTTGTATTAACGAAATCGGAACTAAACCTGGTTCTTTATCTTTGATTACTTTGCAACTGACAAGCTAAATGAGGAATATGTTCAATTTGAGCATTCAGATTTTAATGTATCGCCAAGTTAATCAGTTTTTACTCCTCATTTCCAAGCAATTTAAACAATTAAACAATTTATACCTACATTATGTCAGTACATACATATGTTCATACGTACATGATCTGCTCTTGAATTGTACTTATGGGCTGGGAAAAAAATATATTATAATTATAGCTTGTAAACAATAAACATTTAATTATTCAATTAAATGTTTTAAGTAATCAATATTCATCTCTGTTTGGATATAATCTTACCTCTTACCTAAGATAAAGGGTGTTCTCGTGTTTTTTTTTTTAAACAAAATAGTTGAACAAAAAAAATGCACGACTCAGTCGTACTAACTTGCTCTTATATAGCTAATAACAATTAGAATGTAGCTAGACCTCGGCGGTGTATATTATATGTAATATTATTTTTATGTGATATTATTTGCATATCGTTAAGGAGAATATACATGTTAAAATAACAATTTTTGGATTAAATACAAAAAAAAAATGGAAAAAATGTTTTAAAAAATTATTCATACAAAATTTAAACGAAATTCGTTGTATTACTTATGAGTACCGAATTTCAAAATTACGACAAAATCAACAGAGCGAATGACCAGATATTCGGTAATATCCCAAAACAAGTAAACAAAGAAGTTAATTTGCTCATAGAACCCCAACTCTTTATTTCGGTTATTCGAAGTTTTTGGGAAAAAGCTGGTATGCAGGATTATCAAAACGCTTTTATAGATTACAAGTTTAATCAAAATCGCTAAAGCGGTTTTTAAGAAAACTTGATGAAACCGAAATCGTTCTCTATGGCAACTACGCGTGCTTAAATTATAATTTGAATTTCTCAACTAAAGAAATGCTTTTGAAGCAAATCCGCTCAACCGCTTAAGATCTAGCTTGATGTTAATCAGGACGCATAGACTTACATTCGCGCAGACAAACAGAAGGGACACGGCCGTCTTGTCGAATATCCCTTTTTTGGAATTCTGCATCATTGTAATGTTAATTTTTATTAAAACCTCGAAATTTTGTTTTGGCACGAAACCAATACCTTCTCTTTGTTATATCCTTTTTTATGGTAACAGACAACATTTAAAATTTTGAAATGCAATGTTTTTTGCCCTTCTTATCTGCAAAATTTAAAGAAAATTGGTCGACCCAATTAACGATATATTTGCCTCTAGCGAGTTATCTTTGAGAACAGATGGTCATATAAATACGGGGATTTTAGGTTCTAGGTATTCTATATTACATTCTATATAGTCTCTATGATATATTAAGTGGCTCTCGGGGTTGGTTCATTTTGTTCAGTTTTTGTAATCATGCTTTGACCTTTCGTAATAGCTTCTGAGATGTCAGGTATTATTCAATCATTTGAATTGCTATCTTGTTGCAAATCATTAAAATTGTAAAAGACTTCAAGTTTATCGCTCCCCACTGAAATATGTTTAGCTAAGTAGTTACATTTACCACGTTTTATTAAAAAAAAAAATTAACACAGTTTTTTAGGTATTATTTAAATTATTCTTTTTTATGTTTCAAATCATCTAAAATTGTAACCTCTCATGTTTTAAATCATCCAAAATTAAAAGATTTTATGTTCAAAACCATCAATATTGTAAAAGATTTTGCAGATTGTTCGCTTAATCATAATAATAATTTAGAAATTCATTTTATCGATTGCTATACAAATTGTATAATCTTTTCCATAAATTATTCCTTTATATAATTTTGTTAATTCTTCTTTAAATTTCATTATATTTTTATTTTTATGAAATGTCATATCCGGCAGACGGCAAATTTTGTCATGTCTATATTTTTAATCGAAAATTGTTTAACTTTTTATAAAATAAAGAAAATCTAATCTAATCTATTGCATTCTAAAATCTAATCAACAAAATTACTTGGTTGCAAAAAAAAAATTGTTTTGGCAGTACTTTTTCCACAATCACATTAGCAAGTTCATGGTATGCATCCAGTCGTACATTTTATTTTTAGCCATTATAATGAATTGCGGTTCACTGTGGCGTATACGTATTTTTTTTATTTCCACTTCATTATATTTTTAATGAAACCGACTTTATAGGGTCGATCGTGAAATAAATTTAACTTAAAATGTTTCCCTTCTTGGGTAAATACTTTTCAAATGTTCCTTGTTACCCCGAATTTGGCCTATTGACATGACCAAAACAATAAGTTCGGAGGAAATTTTTTCAACATCTCGAATAAGAGAAACATCCTTTGGGAAATTTAGTTTACAAAAGTGGACTGATCTCGAATTTTTACTTAATTTTACATTCATTTACTTTCAATGTTTTGTGCTCTCTCCGTAATCGCTAAGAAATGTTTGCGCTTATAATTTTACCAACTATACCTGCTTATTTTGTGAACTTCCCGACAGTTTGTATTCATATACTCTATACAAATAAAATATTCCATTTATTGTTACAACTCTGTTTGGAAACTAAAAAAAAGGAGAACGGAAACTGAAAGAATTAAAAGCCATTAAATTTTAAGACAAACAAATTTATTTTTTTTCACACATGGCTGTCAATTTTGCATACAAAAAAAGTAAGATTTCATGGATAATATCAAAGCTTTTCCTTCCTCATGATGTGTACTAAATTGGAATTACAAACAAAAAATATTGTGTCTTTCTAAGCTTAAATGAAATAGATCACTAATACTAAACAAATTTAATTACAGTTTAATAATTAAGCTTAATCACAAACTTCTTAGCCATATTGACGCCTGGCTTACGTACAGCAATAGCTTTCTCGTGTGGCAAAATATCCAACTCTTCTGATTTACCATCATAGTACAGTGTTGCTGATTTGGGAGTCTTCTCAAGACCAGCAATAACAACACGCTCTAACCATGATTTAGTATTGTAATTTGGTTTTGTTTCAAAGGAATTCTTCAGTGTTTGATCTTTGAATTCAAATTGAGTATAGATGTACTTTCCATCACGATATTCATATGACTTTTCGTCGTCAATATACAAAGTTCCTTTAGCTGTGCCTTCTTTGTCCAAACAAACCACCAGAGTATAAGGATCGTCTTTCATGAGGGTGGCCGCACGGCGAATACGTTCTTTTTTAGGAATAATTGAACCACCTCGTTGGAATACTGGAATCTGTAAGAGCAGAACAGTCAATTTTAATACAAAAAATCATCAATTTTAAAACCAACTTCTAATCCAACTTACCTTGTTGTCATCGACTGTGATTGATTCATATCCAACTTTATCGTGCTTTTGGAAATTATCAACATCGAACCAAATGTCTCCGTTCTTCTGCCCATCCTTTGCTGGGAAATATACATCAATCTTGCTTACACCCTTCTCCATTACGGGATGCACCAAAAGATGATTGTGCAACAAGAACTCAGAGTCTACCGAATAAGCGTCTTTATCCCTGGGATAATGAGCCAAAAGTGGCCTCATAACTGGACGTCCGTACTTTTCATGTTCATAGAACATTGTATACCAAAATGGCAGATAGCTATAACGCTTGCGAATTGCATCACGAATAACCAATCGTGTCTTTTCAGGGAATAACCATGGTTCTCGGCGTTTTGTATCAATGTGAGCATGAGCCCTAAAGAATGGAAGGAAAGCTCCAGTTTGATACCAACGTTCAAGTAGATCAGTTTCTGGATTTCCAAAGAAACCTCCAACATCTGCTCCACAGAAAGAAAAACCTGCTACAGCCTCACTTAGACACATCTTGATTGAGTGCTGTAAATGACCCCAATCGGCTAAATTGTCACCAGTCCAAATGATTGCATATCTTTGTGATCCAGCAAAATGAGCACGAGTGAGAATGAAAGGTCTCTGAGTAGGATCTCTCTTGATCATTCCCTCGAAGGTCCCCTTCAGCTGCATATGTCCGTACAAGTTGTGCACGTCTCGATGCTCCCAGTTACCATGATGCACTAGATCTTTAAGCATAGTTACCTCGGGTCCATTAAACACCGATGGTTCATTCATGTCATTCCAGAACATAACATCCTTGGTGGTTGTTTTAAAGTTACTTAACAAATACTGATCGGAATAATACTCTCGCACAGCGGGATTAAAGAAATCCAGATAGCTAGCTGCACCTGGCCAACACCAACCCTCATAATCCTTGCCATCGGCTGTCTTTGTATAGTAGCCATTGTCAGTGCAGTGGTTATGGAGGAAATACCCACTGTCTCGCTTTATATGAGGATCTATGATGATGGTCAAATGACGACCTAGATCTGTAAGGTTCTTGATCATGGCTACGGGGTTGGGAAATTTGAAGGCGTCCCAAGTGAAATATTTTTTTCCATCGGTGTACTCGATATCCAACCACATTGTATCCATTGGTATGTCATATTCATCGAATTTGGCCGATACAGTTTCGACATCCTTGTCATCATTGTAGTTCCATCGACATTGATGATAAGCTAGAGTAAATAGTTGTGGTAGATTGGCTGGGCCAGTCAAATCGGTATATTGTTTAAAGGCATCCAAGGGAGTTGGCCCGAGAAGAATGAATGCATCAACGATGCCACTCTCCGACATGAAATGGGCAGTGGGTGGATCTGATTTACGAGATCCTGGAAGAAAATGATTTTTAAGAATTGAGTATTTCAAATAAAAAACTAATAAATAAATTACAATTACAATCAAAGTTTGAGGAACTTTTTTTAGTTTATCATTTGGAGCTAATTTTATCATTTATAGCTATCATTATACAAGTACTCACCTGAAACAAAGTTCACAATAGACGATACAACATTCTTTTCAGTAGTCAAAATATCGACCCAAGTTTCTGCACTATTTTGCCAGTAAACACCAGCAGTACGTTGAGGCCTTAACAAATACAAATAATTTATTATTTTAAAATTCAAGCTTAAAACAGCAAGTTGAGTTTACCCATGACCATAGATAACTGGTACCGATCCATACAAAGCCATTTTACTATCAAGCACATATTCAAAAACATCCAAATTATAAAGTCTATAAGGATCTGTTCCTTGTGTTGATTTCAAAACAAACGAATCAGCATGCTCTGGTATTCCAAAGAGTACATCAGCTTCTGGGAAGGAGAAATCCAATGCAATAGCTTCGGGACCACGTGGTTTTGAATCGTGATGAGATTTGAAATTTTCTTCCCATGCTCCGGGATCATCATCTTCGATTGTTTTGGGAGCTTCTGGGATTTCACCGTCGACTTCATTGTCACCTGCAACCTGAGGTTGAGTTTTTTGTCTCAAATGTTCGAAATGCATCAGTCCCTTGGCATTTACAGATACTGACAGTACATCGTTTTGATAGAAATCGATTTTAAAAGGATTCGCATGGATGACAGCTTTGTTTATGCCAGTGGTAACTCCTAGTTCATTTTCGTTGAGTTCTTGAACTTTAATCCTAAAATAGAGTAAATAAATTTGACATTTTTTGTTTGGGTAGGTACATTGTAATTGTACATTTGTTGATGCATTCGCTTTTTCAAAACATTTTTTCTTTTAAATCTGTGAATTTCTAGCTCTAAATATTAATATTAACCCGAACCATAAGACGAGGACGAGGAAGCTCAAGTATGGTCAAGGTCCTTTATATGGCCAAACACCTGTATACATTTAAGTCACTTATGTAATGTATTTAAAGGCTGCATTGTTTTTGATTTTATTAATTATTAGCTGTTTAAGCCTGATCCACATCTGTGTTTGTTGTGTTGAGGAGGTGTCGCTGTCAATCCATATATTTTATGCGCCACACTGCAACACAACACACGAGACAAATATGGTTCTACGCATATGAAATACATTGTAGCGATAGCGATACACAACTCCACAACACAACACACGACACAGATGTGGACCAGGCTTACGACACACGACCCACAACACAACACACGACACAGATGTGGATCAGGCTTTATGATTGAACGTTATATCCAAGATGGCGGCATAGCATCTTCCATGTCTTACATAGAATAATTAAATAAATTGGGTGGCGCAACGGCTCGTGAAGAACCAGGGCCTATTGACTAACAACTGTGCGCGTGTCGACAGGAATGGAAGGGACCTATAATTTTATACCGAATCCGAAAGACGAGAAGCACTTAATCACGACAATTGATACTCTTAAGAGTATTTGTCAATTCCTCGCAAGAGGCAGTAGCCCTAAAAAAAAACTTTTTGGTTTTTAGGTGGACGAGGCTGGGAAGCGAACCCAGACCTCCAGCGTGACAGTCCATCGCACTAAACGTTACGCTACGAGCTACTACTCCATGTCTTACAACCGTCCTTTATTTAAAATAATTCCATCTTTTTCGTTAAACAATAATGTTCTATGATTGTTCATGCCGTAAAAGATCTTGATGTTTTCGACGAAAAACTCGGGTTCCAACTACACATTAATTCTATTGTTTTAAAAAGTAATTCCTTCTTTGGGTTCTTCTGCGTTCACTGATCCCCACACTCGAAAAGTCTTTGAACTTTAGTATAGTAAAGCCCTCGCTTTACCCGGGGTTTAGACAAGCGAGTATAACTAGTAGCGTTTATGTGTGTTAGTGTATCAGAACAGGAGAGAGCCAACTAGTAGCCCAAATAGTATAATATTTTTGCCTGCGAGTAGCCTGCCAGTTACCCAACTAGTGTAGTGTATTTTTTTCATTTATTTGTTTTGTTTCCATTGATTCCATAAATTGTATATTTTTCTGTATGAAATATTTTTAAAAAATCATACTAGTTTACAAAACGCGCAGAGAGCTACTAGCCACACATACATCCATAAAACTAATACTATGATACAAATGCTACTAGTTCTACTCGCTTGTCTAAGCCCCGGGTGAGTATGCTTGTGTTGTTTGGAATCCAAAAACTAAAAATGAAGAAATTGCATTGAAGAAATTTCTTGTTGTTATTATTCTTATCGGTCTAAATGTCTTCTACTGGGAATACAATCTCTTGAATCTAGAAGGGTAATGTTTAGCATAATGTTTGTTCGCGATGTTTTATGCGGTTTTATCGAGTGTTCAAACTTACTATATGCTCCGATAAGAGCTCTAAGACCAACGTTCTATTTTTTGAAATTCCACACCGAAATAATTATGGGTTACGTGAACCATTATGCCACTGTTGTAATGAATTTAATGAAGCTTATTATTGTTTAGATATATGCCTTAAAAGATTTTTTTTTCTAAATCTATTATCAGCATTTTTAGCTCATAAATGTAATAGCACAATTTAAGCAAGTTACATGTATTACAGGTGATATCACCAGCGTTTTCATTTTTGTTCAGTTCTCCGCATGTTGTCAAAATCAATAGTAAAAAAATCGAATTTCAAACAATCAATCACCACAAGTTTAAGGGGCAGCCATCTTGAAATTTGACAAGCTGCACCTGATAATACATTAGATATGTGTACTGTGCAATTTAAGAGCCTTTGTATGAATATTGTAATATATACACTCCAATTCACTCGTTTAAATACAGATTTTTTCAATAAACTTTTAACGATTTCTCCATAACCTTTTATAATTATGACAAATCTAATTATAGAATTTATAAGGTGTAATATGGGGATTAAGATCCAGGATGAACAATTTTAGTCACAAAATCGACCTTATTTTTTGTGTCTTTCGTTTAAATACACCTTGAAAAACAACCTAGTAACTCAAAAAATCGTTTAAATAAGTATGCACAAAATCAAATAATAAACATTTTAAGACATTTTTTCATGAATTTAACAGTTTTGCCAAAAGGAAGAGAAAAATGCTCAAATTCGAGACCATCAGGACGATGGTCATAACAGTAGCTGTGAAGGTCACAACATTGGAATAAGTATGCAGCTACCTTCGATATAGGGAAAACATTGAAAAAACAACAAACCGCTAGCGAAATGGCTACAACACCTCAAGAAAGACAACGCATACTCCGAAAAGCCTCAAATTCAACATTATCAGTTAGCAAAATCAATGGTAAAACCGTAGTTAAAGCCACCAAGAATGCTTTTTATCAGATTTCCCGGGAAGTCACACATTTTAATCATCTGAAAACTAAAAAAGATCCACCAAAATCAGGCATGCAAATAAGAAATACACATATCATTGACGTTTAAAATTACAGTTCAAAAAATATTACATTTTTAATTGGACTTAGGCCTAATTTATTCGCTTTCCATTAAATTTAAATTCGTTATTTAGAATTAGAAATTGATCGATTTTAAATATTTCTTTTTAATCACCCTCCTTTAACGATTTAAAATGAAGTTTCCTCTATTAAATAATTGTTTAATTAATCTAAAATTGGTTTTAGCTAAAATGACAAAATCCACTTTTTAAGGGGGGTATTTAGCCATAATAGAGAGTTAACGAACTGTTTCTTTTTATTCACTCTCAATTAGTGTTGACAGTCGATATTTTGTTTGCTTTTTTTGTTATCCCAAAGTGCGATGTGGGAAACAAAAGCAAACAAGATTTGAAAAACCATCTGGTGCAAAAACAATCTACAACTATTTTAATTTTTTTAATGCACTGAATACGAATCAGACCACAAAATTACCCTACAACGTTTGGTTTTTTGAATCTCCAATATTAAAGTGGAGAAACTGTTTTGCAACGATTTTTGATTGAAATATAGCGAAAAACCTAAAAAAATTATTTAGATGCTGGATTTTTATTCAGTGTACCAAAAATATTCCGAAAAGTATAGTTTATGTTTTCCGCCAGAACGGTTTTTTTTCAACTCTACCAGTTTTGGTTATTCAAATCACAATTTGAGATTAAAAATAAAATAAGCAAACACAAAACTGACTGTCAACGCTAATTGAGAGTGAACAAACAAACGCTATTTTAAACTTGATTTAGTGCTAAATAGATAGTTCGTCAGTCAAAATAAAATAAAAATCCCAAGGATATTTTTAAAAAGCATATAAATTTAAAGCAGCAATTTAAAGCGAGCCAGTTAACTAAAGGCGAGTGAATGAATCAAAAATTAATGAAGTGTTCTTAATGACAATTTTATATTAAACGTGGTATTATTTAAAACGACATAATTCAATTTTGAATTGACTGTGAACAAATTGGCCCTTACACATTTGTAATCTCCTACATACAAACATACACTCCACGCCACTTGAACAGAAACAAACTTTTTTTTTACTATCAGAGCGTCTAGCGCTTTGGTAAATTTATTAATTTACCCTTTAGTTTTAGTTCCTAAAAGAGGGATTTTTTTCGAATAAAACTGCAGGGACAGAATAATTCAGGAAAATACCATACATTTATTTTTTAATACTTTTCTAATAACTTCATTAAAAACACTGTTTTTTTTTTGCGCCACTTGAATAGAAACAGTGTGCGTTTTGTCTATATAGATTACGGTAAGAAGAATAAATATTGTTCTGATAACAGAAGTGTAGATTAAAAATAATAATTGCTTTATCAAAGAAAAGATGGGCCGCGGAAAACCATTACACCCTGCAGAAAAAGTCAAAATAGAAGTACACGGGGAAAACAAACTTCCCGTACGCACAATTGCCAAACAAATAAGTAGAAGTGTGAAAATTGTTTGGTCGAACCATAGAAATAAAGAAAACTATGGAAAAATGTGTAGGGTAGGCCATCAAAAGCCACAACAGCAGCAGACCGATGAAAGATAATTAGACTGGCTTCAAATTCAAGCGACTCTGCTACTAAACTCAAGGCGAAGAGTGGTATTACAGCGAGTCTCAACACTATTAGACGTGTAATTCGTGGGTACCAATATTTAAAGCGCCTGACATTAAAGAAAAAAAACACCTTTAAATGCAATACGAAGACACAATATAATAGATTTTTGAGGAAGATGATGAAGTGGAAGCAAGAGTGGACAAAATTGGTATTTGCTGACGAAAAAAATTCAATTAAGATAGCCCGGACGGATATAATTACTATTTTTCATGTTATAGGGAAGGAACCCAGGTTTCTGGAGCGTCACTATAGCCCAGAAGGCGTTGTAATGGCGTGTGGTGCGATTTTCTGGTTTTGAACAATTGATCTGGACTTTCCGCGCTTTGAAAATAACGGCAAACTCCTACAAGGAAATATTGCAAGAAGATTTCCCTAAGTTTACCGATGTGTTTGGACCAATACCATAGAAATTTCAACAAGAAAACATGCTAATCCTCAACGCAAGGATCATTAACAGTTGGATATACGAGAAAAATGTTACCTTACTTCAATGGCCACCGTATTATCCGGACCTTAATATCATTGAAAATGTATGGGGATAGATGGTTCGGAAAGTTTACGATTCTGACCGACATTATGAGGACAAAAAATAACTTACTGCTGTAATCAAAGAAGCACCAAGTGCAATTTCTTTAAATTATATAAAATAACTTCATCATTCAGTCTCCAACTGGGTTTTTCAAGTTATTTCAAATAAAGGTGGTAGTAAACATATTAAATTATGATTACAAATGGAAAACTACCCACTTTTATTGCACTTTTTTAATTTGTTTCCTTATTTAAGAGAATGTTTCTATTCAAGTGGTGCAAAAAAAAGAGTCTTTAATGAAGTACAGTATATTCTCGATTATCGCAACTAATTAAAACAAGGGTGGTTGCAATGACCGAGGTTGTTGCAATAACCGAGTAAATATTTTTGTAGGCTCAATTCAAGATCCAAAGCGAAAATCAGAAAGTCAACACTTATATAATATATTTAATGCAACAAATTTGTGTTCAATAACACATAAATAATAAAAACTTTTCCATCTTAGGGCATTCGCCTCCTTTTAATGTAGTCCTCTTTCCGGCTCACATTTAGCATTAGAAACAAACTTTCTTATTGCACCCTCTTTTCGTTTTATTCTGCTGACTGTAGGTTTATGAACATTCTATACTCACGACATAATGATTTACTTGAAGCTACTTTATTTATTTTGTCTAAAATTGCACTGTCACTCAAAAGTAGCGGTAAAAAAAACTGTCGAGACAAAATGTAACGTAACAGACAAAAATAAACATAACCAAGAACCTGAGTAAATAAAGATATGCAAAGTTGCACTTATGTATAGAGTCAATTTTTTGAAGAGTTGCGATTACTGCGTCAACAGTGATATAAATTCAGCTGTTGCGGAAATCGATGAGTTGCGTGAATCAAGAGTTGCATTAATCGAGAACGTACTCTAATTAGAAAAGTCATAAAGAATATCTTAATGGTATTTTCTTGAATTATTCTGTCCCTGCAGTTTTATTTGCAATAGATCCCTTTTTTAGGAATAAAAACCAAAAGGTGAATTTATAAATTTACCAAAGCGCTACACGCTCAGATAATAAACAAAAAGTTTGTTTCTTTCCAAGTGGAGTGGAGTGTGCATTATGTTTAAGGAATATGATTATAAACAAATTTGCATTAAAAGATTTTTTCTGTTTTAATTTTTGTATACCATTTTTAATTAATAAATCAAAAGAGTGGGTCACTAGAATCAATAACTCAATTTGAGTTGCATGATTTTTTAAAGCTTTTAATTCAATTGTGGATTTTTTTTTATTCTAAAATATTAATTTTGAAAATTTGTGGAGAATTTTGTAAAATACAGATTTATTTATGACAACATGTTTTTAGTGAAACAATTGATAAAACCGATTTTAGCGGCGCACCTGTTGAACTAATCATAAGACATTTGTTGAAATTAGCAATGAAGTGTCTTGCACATGAAACGCGAATTGCGAACGAAATTACAAATGGCTTGTTGTTGGTAGCGTACAAAATATTAAATTGTAAATTTTGTTTAAATAACACCATTTTTTTCATTTATTGACTTCGTCGAAAAGTTAAAACAAAATAAGTTTATGTTTCCTATTGAAATTGCTTAAAAATATATATTGGCATTCGCAGTCCCAGCCCATGTGAAAGGCACTTAATTCTGTGGGCTTTTTGTTCAACTTTGAAATTTAAAGTGCTAAAAATCGAATTGACTTCTTACTCAATCACATTTTTAGTAAGTCCTCCTAGCAATGTACAGTGCATATTATGGCACTCGACATAGTAAACTTGTTTATTTGAGCTTATTAGGAGAATAACATAACATATAAATAACACATTCGTACAGTATACAGGGACCTGGAAAAAAAACAACTAAACGTAGAACTACTTGGATGGCTGGGTCATGTATAGCATTAGCAGATGTAGGTAAAATCTTCTAATATACTCCTAAGGATGAAGAAAACCGCGTATCAAGCAAATGGAAGGAAGAGTTTGAAAAAACTTGGCACGATAAGATTTACTGCTACAGAAACCATTCCTGATTCGGTTCTTAAAACCTTCTTCTAACTATTTTGGTCAAACTCTCAATACTATTTGCTTTCCCCTCCATCCCAACCATAACCATTCCTACTTATCAACTCACACTTTTGAATTCGTTGTCCTTGAATTCGTTAGCTTCAGAGTAGCTCAGAGAGGATGACGCGAAACCTGAGTGAGCTGTCTAAATAACGAACTGTATCCAGCCACCTTTGGAAGTTTGCACGAAGAGGGCCGAAGAGGGCCGAAGAGGGCATTTAAAACGACTAGCTAAAGAGTGTCTTTTAAAACAGATTGTGAGGCATTGAAATGCGAAGTTCTACTTTCACAAAAAATGTTGGTAAACTTTTTGTCAATAACGTTTCAACGATCACCTTCGCCAGGACAAAACAAAATAACAGTTTTTTTTCGTTAGAAGTAATATTCTATCGAAACATAAAGTAAAGTAGGCATCATAACTAAGTCTCCAATATGATCCAATCAAAACTAGAAGCATGTAATTCACTGTTTATAGCTAGATCGCAATAAATCAAAAGATACAAATTCTATCAAATAATGTTACTTACGTTCCACTCTTTGGAGTTCCTTTAAGAGCATCAGTTACTTTATAGCGCGGTTGCAAGGGAGTTTTCTCATCGATTACTACATGGAAAATATCCCCCTATACAATAAAAAAAAACACAAGTTTAAAAAAAATCACTCGTAGCCAATCATGTCTTTTTACCTCAAGAGCTTCGACTTTTAAAATGAAAGGATGGTTATTCTCTTTGTTGATAAGGTCTACTGTTATCGAATCAGAGTATGTATTCAGGGTGCCAGGAAGGAGGGCGAATTTTGAGCTACCAGGCTGAACCTTGCGACAGCGTCTGAAAAAAGAAATTTACAACAAATTTAAGGATTTCAAAAGTTAACTCGAGAGCAAACAGCATAGAAACGAACTTACCTGCAAAAACTGCTCTCGTCACAGGTTTTGAAATTTTTTGGATCCACACCCGAGCCATAGTGGAAGGTGCAGAAAATTAATACAAATATTGCTAAACGCATTTTCGATTCTGCAAAAGACAAAAATGTAATCATTTTTAAAACTCATAAATTAAACAAATTTAAAAATAAACAAAAAAAAAATAAATTTTGGCAACAAGGTAATGGTTCATTATTTTTTTGTGTCATTTTGACATGAAAGGCGTAATAAAAAAAAAGCATTCGTAACAGCTGAATGAGTTTCGAAATTGTTCCATTTATTAAAATGTTTTAGAATTTTAAAAGACGCGAGTTAAATGTTCAAGGTGATAACGGCTTGGGTTACTTTTTTTGTAATTTTCTATTATCCAAACCCACGTCATGCATTTGACTTCTAATGGTCTTTCAAAATGTGCACTTTATTTAACAAATAAAGTCTATAATATTTATAACTACATAATTGTTACATCTTTCATAAATAATAACCAATGGATTTTCATAATTATTTTTTTGGTTGTTTTCTTTAATGCAAGAATGGGAGACAAAGGACGGGTCATGTTAACATCTTTACGAAAAATGGAATACCTATGTACTTAAACAAAAATAATTTGTTTCAATGATGTATTGCTTTGATTATAAACTATGTATTTAATTATGTAATTCTGATGGTAATTTTATTTTTTGCAAGTGTTAAAAAAGTAATTTTAAATACATTTTGCCGGCCGCAACAACTTACCCATTCAGAATTGAAAATTTTCCGATGAATGACATCGTCATGAAGGGCGCATGAGAGAAACGTCAACGTCACCCGCAGCCGCTAATTTGTCAAATGTGTGATCGATAAGGTAGTTTTCGAGCAGTTGGTAAAGTAGTTTAGGAAGTACTATTTGTCAGGGGTTCCACCAAACAAAATGCGGGTTGAACAATTACCCCGTTTACAAACAGAATCGAGAGCCCGAGTTGGATTTTCGACCCAGGTGTTTCTTCACGTGAGTTGAGAGCCCCATTTTAAGTTGAGTTGATATGATGTTGAGATTACATTTAATTGAATGGCAACAATATATTTATTTAACAAAAAAACAGTTCAAATTTAATCAATTTTAGTACATACTTCACATAGCTATCAAAATAAATAAATAATTTTACTCGCACATGTTCAAAAACACTTTGGTGAACACATCCTCAAGACCGACTCTTCGACCCAGGTTTTTTATCAACAATTTCGACTCGACTCCGCTCCTGAAGTGGAATCGAGTCGGTTGAAGCTCATTTCAAGTCAACGCAGGTATACAAAGGGGCCAAGCGAGCTTGAAGCTCGCTCGAATACCTCATGTAAACGGGGTAAATGAACATTTACGCCACTTTTATGGCCGGGTCAAACAGAGTGCGGTCTGGCGGTCTTTGAAAAAATTTACAAATTTAAACGCTTTAAAGCCAGATTGTTCACAGTGTGTTAAATGTGTAATTTGATTGTTAGACCCCTTTCACACAAGGAAACTGAGTTTCCGACGATTTTTAATTTCTAGGCGAGAAGGGCGTAAAAGGAAGACAAAAAATTTCCCCTCACACCCTTCTCACCAACAAACTAGCCAGTTGCTGGCAACTCAGTTTCGTTGTGTGAAAGCCGTCTTACGGATTCTTCTTAATCAATAATTAAGGATTAATTGTTGACAATTTTTTTGTTGTCGCATGTGTATACGAGTATTTAAAATGTCGTAATTTATTTTGTTCAACTCCAGAAATAAATAGGATTGTTCAGTGAGGTTTTTTTTCAGATTAGAACAGGACAGAACAGAGTGGAACAGAAACGTCAGACAAGATAGAACAGGCAGCTGTCTGACAGATGTAATTGTCAAAAAATAAATTTCGAGTTTGGTGGATAAGCAAGAAATACTTTTTATTAAAAACAATTAGAAGTAGTATTTATTTAACTACACTATTTAAGGTTAGACCGCCGCACTAGGTGGAACTGCACGGCAGGGGAACTGCGATTCAAAATAATTTGTATGAAATTGTATGAAGTTCAGTTGCCGCTTAGTGCGATATAGCTCATACAATTTCATACAAATACAGCCGAATCTATAATGACATTTTAAATGCTTCTTAACTTTAAACTTCCTCTAAATATCATTTAAGTGTGAAAACGATATCTATAATCAATTCTCACATTTAAGCAACGTAACTTAAACCCCTCGTAACTTAAACGCCATCCACTGCGTTTAAAGGCTGCGCAAAGCCAACTTAAATATATTTTGACACATAAGAATTGTTTTTTTTTTTTTATGAAAACAAATTGTGCGAGGTTCAGTGTGCACTGTGTCTGTGCTTGTGATGGCCGAGTTTTAATGGTTTTTATTGTTTTTTTTTTTTAAAGAAAATAATATAAGAAAATGAGTTTCTGAAAATTGTTTTATTTATTTATGTCCCCACAAACTTGCTTACCAAAGAAGGAAAGAAATTTGTGAAAACCAAATAAAAAAAACAAACCAAAATGGAATGGTTTCATTTCTTCCGTCTTCTGTGTTTGACGATGCATACACACATACAAACAGTTGCTTCTCTTTCTGTCTTATTGTTTGTACGCTTTTTTTTGTATGCTTTTTTTTGCAATCTGACAGAAATAGCCTTAGAGTGAAAAATGTACTAGAAATTTGTAGCAGTTTTGTCAATTTTCTTGCGTTACGTTACATTACGGCTGTTTAGTTAAGTATGAAAGGAATATTGATTATAGATACCAATTTAAGTAACGTCATTTAAAGGCAACTTTAATATTTAAGCAAGCTTAACTAAATAACCTCTAAAAGGCATTTTTAGATAATTTTATAGATACGGCTGATAATGTTTTGCCGCGTCGTGAAGTGTAGTTCCGCTGCTGTTATGTGCGGTCTAACCTTTAATGTAATTAAATTTATGTTGTTTTTTAAATATTTATTTGTTTGTTTCCAAAGTAAAAGCACAAAGAGCCACGAAATTTGTTAAAAAATATCAACTTGCAAGTGACAGCAGCTGATTTTGACAGTTGTTACAAACCTGTTCTAAGTTGTTCTACCTAAAAGTAAGAACAGAAATTCCTGTTCTATTCTGTTCCAAACTGTTCTGAACAGCCTCACTGAACAACAAATCAGAACAGTTTAGAACAGAAAATTCTCATTGAACAGCAGAAACTTGTACTTTTCTGTACTAAACTGTTCCAAACTGTTCGGAACCACGTCACTGAACAAAGCTCATGTGTTTCGCCCAGATATGACAGTGGGCTCATCGTCTTCAGTCAGTCTGTCACACTCATACCCTCTGCTAAAGGCTTAACTACATAGAGCTACTTTTTGCCAAAAGTGAGAAATTAAAATGTTCGCTAGGAAACCTGCTTGCAAGAAAACATACACAATTTGTTCACACAGACAAATTAAGCCACCATACACAATTTTCAATTGAGTTTTTGCAAGCAGTTGTCTTCAGCATAGATATTTATTTCTCACTTTTGTACTTTTTTGCAAAAGTATAGGTCTATGTAGTTAAGTGCCATTCATATAAAGCCACGAACTGCGTCTGCGAACTGCGAACGGTCACAGATTTTGGCTTTCATACATATGAGTGGTCGCAGAGAACTGCGAACTGTCGACATCAAACAGTACGAGTAACACCAGATATTTTATTTTTGAGGTTAAATTCGAGCGAATTATTTGTTCGCAGCTTTGTGGAATGCGTCTTGTATTTTTTTGTATTTGCAGGTCGCAGATGTTGGTCGCGAAGAAAATATTAAAATATTTTTTTTTTGTAAGTTTAAGTAATTTAACGCAATATTTTCTATTTAAATTGATTTCATTTGTTAAACAATTTGAAGAATAAGTTGACATTTGCTTCAGAAATAGCTTTATACTACGTTTTCACTGGGACAAATGAGCTAATTTCGTTACAGATTTCCAAATGAGATCCGAAATTACCTCATTTCCAATAGAAAATCACATTTCGAAATGAGGTAATTTCAACCTCATTTGCACGAAATTAGGTTGGAAATTAGGTGAATGCATCCAGCGGGAGTCAGTTTCGAATGCTCTTAAAAGATTTTGTATGAAAATATAAATACACTATACTCATAACAACATAAAACAGAAATAGAAAACAACAAAAATAAACGGCTAACTGCCATTCCAAATTTAAAATGAAATGAAATGGAATTTGATAATGAAAACACTTTTTTGCCAAATTTCGAAATTACCTCATTTCGGCATGGAAACGTAGTATTAAAAGAATTATTCGCAGACGAAGTTCATATAAATGGCACTTTAAGCCTTAATACACAATGGTGTAGCTGTAGCTGTTGCATGTAGTACTGTCAAAGTTGAAAGATACGAAAATGGTGTACATCGTCACAATGGGAAGCTGTAGTTGTAGTAAGAAAATTGTCTCCGGCGAAAGTTGACTCAACTTTAACTTTTAACGGCGCTACAAGCTGATTTTGAGATGACATATGGGTTCCCATATGTCATTTTTTGACTTTTCACTTTTTTTTTGGGAACGTTCAATGCATTTGAGAAGTTTTTTCTAGTTTTGTAACTTTTTTATAGTCAGCTATCATACAAATTCAGTTCAAATACAAATTTCATATGCGTTGAACACGTCTCGAATAAATTTACAAGCCAAAACAGCTGTGATGGTGCGCTACATCATTGTAGACATCCTCTGCTACATAAATGAGCGTTTTTATTGACGGCTTATACTTCAGCGATTATGTTAGCTACAGCTGCATCCCATTGTGTTCAAGGGGTTACTGGCTGAACACAATAGAGTGCCGCAACAAGAACTGCAGTTGCAAGTAGAACAGTTGTTGTCAAAAAATATCAAACGCTCTTTTTTTTTTTTTTTTTTTATATTCCACGCGCGCAAAAGGGGTTATGGCTACCCTTAAAATGTTTTTAACACAGCACGAGCGATTAGGTAAGTAGGAGAGGATTTAGAAGGAGATACCGATGCACATTGGTTTTGAACGTTTGCACATCGAAATGGGAGGGGAAAGTCGAGTCAGGTAAGGCATTCCACATTCGTGTGGTGCGACTGAGGAAAGATTCTCTGTACATTACAGTACGTCCGAAGTTGGGCTCGAGGGTGAACTGATGGGCATTCCTAGAAGCGCGAGTATTACGGTTGAATTTTTTAAGGGGGGGAATGCAACTGGCTATTTCACTAGAACACTGATTATAATAATAGCGATAAAATAGAGAAAGACACGAAACATTACGGCGGTGTTCGAGAGATGTAATTGTTTCTGTTATAGATCTTTCGCCTATCATTTTTAAAGCTCTCTTTTGAATTCTGTCCAACAAACTCAAGTGAGTTCTTGGAGCTCCTGCCCAAACATGAGAAGTGTACTCAAGTTTTGGACGAATAAAGGCTTTGTAGATCACAGCCAGACAAGAAGGGGAAAAAAACTTCTTGCATCTACGGAGAAAACCTAAACACTTAGCAGCATTGGGGGTGGGTTTCGCTTTAACGACAGGAGACAACATTGAGTTTTAGAAGCATTAAATTCTACGCGGTTTTTGATTCCCCATTGGACAATGCTGTCGAGATCAGAATTTAGTGAGCTTATCATACGCTGCCGTTCAAGTTCCAAAACAGTTTAATGGATTAGAAGTGTCAGACAAAAGATCATTTATAAAAATAAGGAAGAGAGTCGGAGACAAAACGGAGCCCTGGGGCACACCAGCATTTATTTTGTGGATTTCAGACTTGAAACCGTCCAATACGTTTTGTATTGAACGGACCGAAAGGTAATTTCTAATCCAACGAAGAAGAGGTTCATCGAAACCAAATGCGCGCATTTTCGATAAGAGAGCTTGGTGCCAAACTCTATCAAACGCTTTTGAAATATCAAGTGCAATAATCTTACTTTCTCCAAAACGATGTAAAGATTTTTTCCACTGTTCGGTGAGATATACCATCAGATCACCAGTGGACCTATTGCTACGAAAGCCGTACTGCCGGTCATTAAGAAGCTTTCGTTCCTCGAGATATTTCTTGAGCTGGAAATTAATCAGCGTTTCCATGACCTTGGAAAGAAGGGACGTAAGTGCAATTGGCCGATAGTTAAAGGGTGAAGAACATACGCCTTTTTTAGGGACAGGCTGGACAAATGCTGTTTTCCATCCACTCGGATAGAGACCAGTAGAGTAGGACAGATGGAAAAGCTTACGCAGTGGTTTTGCCAGCGTTGAAGAACACCTCTTCAGAACAATGGGAGGGATACCATCCGGGCCAGCGGATTTGTGTACATCGAGATCCTTTAGAACTCTAGCAACTGCACGAGTGCGAAAGAAGATTTGTCCCATAAAATCATTTACGCTCTCAAGTACAGGAGGAGTCATAACACTTTCTGGCAGCATCGAATTAACAGCAAACTGTGCTGCAAGCAAATTGGCTTTATCTTGCGAGCTGACAAAAGGAGTATCATTGAAGACGAGCGTTGAAACCGAGGACGAGGTGGTATTTCGTATGTTTTTAACAAATGACCAAAAATTTTTACTACCTTTGGGACATTGTAGTATTTTTTGTCGTAATTTTTGACCATGTAAAAATTTGGTTCTTCGAATATGAACGTTACAGGTCTTTCTAGCTTATTGAAACTTTTTCCGGTTTTCCTCTGTAGGCTTGGCTTTATAACATCGGAAGCTTACTTCTCTAACCCTAATAACCTCTTTACAGCTCGAATCAAACCATGAGTTTTCTTTGGGTTTGATAGATTTCACCCTATTCGGGATAAAATTTCTCATTCCACAAAGAATCAAGTTTGTAATCATATCTGCACTGGCGTCAACATCACTTTCGAGGAAGCATAGTGACCAGTTAAAGCTCTTGAAGAAATTATTGAGACCGTCCCAGTTGGCTTTCTCGTATTGCCAAACGGTTCTCTTTGGGATTTTTTCTTTAACTGTGATTTGGTGGCACGAGAAATTTGCAGATATGACACAATGGTCTGATGAGCCTAGAGGAGATAATACACTAATAGTGTATTTATTCGGGTCAGAGGTAAGGAACAAGTCTAGAGTGTTGGCAATTTGACCTGCAACGTCAGGAATCCGAGTAGGCTCGTCAACAAGCTGAGTCAGGTGGTTTAACTCAGCAAAAATCTCGACACACCTTCCTTCGGGTGTTGTCTGACCAGAATAGCGTAGCCACGAAGAATTGTGTACATTGAAATCGCCCGTAACAACAATTTCACTGTGCGGATAATGGGAAACAGTTCTCAGGATTGAATCGGACAGCGCATCGAATTCGTTAGAAGTCGAATTACTATCCAAACTTGGGCTACGATAAATGAAACATGTATGTATGATGTGCTTATTGACGGTGAATTTTAACCACATGAAGTTAAAGTTTGTATTTAAACAAGGGCCATATTGTGGTTGAAGCTGATAAGCCACATCATTACGTACATATATTGCGAGACCGTGGTGTAGGAAAAATAAAGGCACTAAGCTATAACCAGGTAGGCTAAATTCGGAGTAATCAGAATTTTCACCTACCTGGGTTTCACTTAGTGCCAAGACTGCTGGCCTGTTTTTTACAGTATGTACGTACACAGCACAGAAATTCTTTCTCAGCCCCCGAATGTTGCTAATATAGACCCTAAATTCACCTACCATTACGAAAAAACAAACGTTAAAAACCAAATCAGACAGTTATCTATGCTGATATTGAGTTTGGGCCCCAATAAAACTTCACAATACAAAACACTACCAGTGTTATGCCTTAGTAGTATGTATTGATGTATCTATTTTCTATGTGCCCACAATGCAGCAGTACAGCTTGATCATTTTTGTTGATAAATTCCAAAATATATACCTCTTATTTATTGCTAAATAATTGTTTCACATCACTATTTTTATAACCAAATACAACACAAAAACGCAGAAAACAGAAATATTTCTCGCAGTACTTATATTGTTTTTTTTTTCCTATTGAGAATGTGAAAACGTGCAGCAAAAGTTAAAAGTTGACCAACTTTTGCGATACGATGCGATGATGCGATAGCAACTGCGTTGCATTGTGTTCCCAACATTAGATTAGTGTTTTTTAAATATTTTGACAAATACTGCAGAACCGATTGCAAATGTGCCTACGTTTTCATTGTGTTCAGCCAGTTAAGACACACATTTTGGTCGATGTTTACCGACACTTATAAAAATCACAGCAAGAAGATACTGTGAATTTTATTATTCTGGCGGAATTTGTTTGAATTAGTGCATCCAGAAAATAATTGGCAGTGGTCATAATATGACAAAGACCCAGCGGCGGCGCACATTACTTTGAAAGACAACTCAACAACTCGGGGAGGATTTAACAACTGTTTATTTATCTTTGATATAGGTCGGTATGATACATAGTACAAAGATTGGTATGATAATATACGGTATGGTTTTTACATTTGGTTATATGATATGTGACATCGCCTTTGTTCTTTTTTTACGAAAAATAAATAGAAAGAGTTATATTAAATAGTAGGTATTTAGAAAAAACTTAAAAGTAATTAAATAAATAATGCAGTTTAGTTTTATGGTAGAGAATATAAAGATATATGAAAGTATTTTTGAATATCTATATTTTATTTTATTATTTTCATATAGTCTTATAATTCAGTATTATTTTAAGCAGGTATTTAAATTTATATATATATATATATAGTAGCCCGTAGCGTAATGGTTAGTGCGTTCGACTGTCACGCTGGAGGTCTGGGATCGCTTCTCAGCCTCGTCCACCTAAAAAACTAAAAAGTTTTTTTCAGGGCTACTGCCTCTTGCGAGGAATTGACAAATCCTCCAAGAGTATCACTTGTCACGAATAAGTGCTTCTCGTCTAGCCGTTCGGATTCGGCATAAAATTGTAGGTCCCTTCCATTCCTGTCGAAAGGCGCACACAGGAATGGTTGCGAGTTGTTAGTCACTAGTTAGTTCTTCATGAGCCGTTGTGCCACCCGATTTATTTTTATTTTTTTTTTAATTTTCTAAACTTAAAATTGATTTTATTTCATACAGTTTTATAATTTATTATTTTTTAATATTTATATTTTCATATACATATATAAATTGTTTTATTTTCTATAATATGATTTTTGTATTGCTGAATTAATTATAGAATTTTTGAACAACAACAACAACAACTTAAAGGCGCTACCAACAATTGTTTGGCTGAAGATATAGCTATTTCGTGCTTTGCCACTTTTGCACTCATCAGTCTCCTTTTTGTGGTGCTGAGCTTTAATCCAATTTTATTTGAAAAACTTTTTTATGCACACCGATTGCAAATGTGGCTACGTTTTCATTGTGTTCAGCCAGTTAAGACACACATTTTGGTCGATGCTTACCGACACTTATAAAAATCACAGCAAGAAGATACTGTGAATTTTATTGGCAGTGGTCATAATATGACAAAGACCCAGCGGCGGCGCACATTACTTTGAAAGACAACTCAACAACTCGGGGAGGATTTAACAACTGTTTATTTATCTTTGATATAGGTCGGTATGATACATACACTCATCAGTCTCCTTTTTGTGGTGCTGAGCTTTAATCCAATTTTATTTGAAAAACTTTTTTATGCACACCATAGGATTCGAACCTACGCATATCTGATATGCGTAGGTTCGAATCCTATGGTGTGCATAAAAAAGTTTTTCAAATAAAATTGGATTAAAGCTCAGCACCACAAAATCGAATCCTATGGTGTGCATAAAAAAGTTTTTCAAATAAAATTGGATTAAAGCTCAGCACCACAAAAAGGAGACTGATGAGTGCAAAAGTGGCAAAGCACGAAATAGCTATATCTCCAGCCAAACAATTGTTGGTAGCGCCTTTAAGTTGTTGTTGTTGTTCAAAAATTCAATGAAATTGACGGAATAAAGAGTGGTCAAGCCTAATAAGCTGACATTCTAGTACGAATAGTACAATAATAACAATAATGAATTAATTATAGTTATATTTTATCTTTTTGTTTTTCTTCATTTTAATTCAATAAAACCCATTTTTTTAATTTTATTTTGCTAATCTATATATTTCGAGGACTTTTTTGCCACATCGTCAGGATCTTTACAAATAAAATACATGCGTTTTAATACAAAATTAAATAAATACATAATAAATTTAAATATATACAAAATTACCAAAATTAATTTTTAAGAAGTTATTTGATAACAATCTGTTTCAGTTTAACATTAGCTATAAATTATTTTTTAATATTAGACATTTGTTTATGAAATAAAAATTAAAATATTGAACAAATTTTCTTATAGAGTTATTCAAATATTTAAAGTTAACAAATTTGTTTGATTTTGAATTTGGTTTTTCTGTAAATAAGCATTAACTATGAGTTTGTAGTATGTATTAGTGTAGTCCCTTTTATCGGTTTTGTAGTTACACGCAATGTCCTCATTCCATATAATTTGGTTGACCTCATGAATTAGTAACCTAAATTTGTTTCTTTCTAATTTTAAAATTTTAGCTCCATCAAAATCAAAAGAATGTCCATTTTCCTTTACATGATCAGCTAAAGCAGCTATATTTTTGTTGACCGATCCTTCGTTAACTTTTTGACATTCGTTTTTGTGTTGACCTATTCTTGACCCCAGTTCGTTTTCTGCTCCTTGTGATGTTGATGCTTGTGTTAATTGAGAATTCGTTTGCTCGTCGAAGTTGTCAGTTTCTACTAGTGATGATGGTATGCTATCTTTTGTGGTATGGAGATGAATATTGTTTCGACGGTATTTTCGTCCATCAGGTGTTTCAACTAAAACTGATCTTGGGTTTTCCGTTGTTTCAATTAGGTATTTGTTTTATTTTTTAAAATCATCACAAATGAGAATAAATGAGAACCTCTAATTCCACCTTGATGTATGAGAAAGGTCAAATCTTTACATGTATGTGCAGTTTGATGTGAAATCTAGCTAAAACGCAAAATTTATTTGACAGAAGTAAAGTCAATTTGGTTTAGAAAAAAAAATAGATTTGTTCAGAAAAAAATTAACTTGCCACCCCTAGACGCTAGACGTGCCACCTTTGTGCGTCGCACAACTTGCACACTCGCTTACAGCGGACCTTCCCAGGTAGACCAAGAGCCCACAGCAGATTTTGGGAGTGGATTGATAACCAAAATATGAGTGAGGGTTTGTAGATGCATGTATCGCGGTATCAAAAACAACCGTCAAAAACAACCGACTTAAAGCAAATGACAGAGCATCACATAATATATTTTTTAAGGGGTTCCATTGGCAACACATATTTGAAAATAATTTTTAAAGCCATCCATTTTAGTAGAAAATCTAATTTACAACAGTCATTTAAGTAAAATTCTCAAATTCGGCTTAGTTTTCAAGTTAAACCAAATATATTGAAAAATTACCAGTGTGGCAATTCTCTCAGAAATGAATGGATGAATTTTTGTGTTTTAACCAAATTTAAGTTCCAGACAAACATATTTAGTAATTAAAACCCATGAACCCAATTGTTCCTTACCAAAAGCTATATTCATTTTAGCCTATTATTTTAAGAATTCCACCGATGCAACTCCGTCACAATTTTCAACCGCTGAAAGCTTTTCTCAGAGGAAGTTCCATTGTTGATCCAAATGCTTTACAAGTTTATTTTGAAGACTGTGTGAATGAAGTCGTGACATACAAAATAATGCGACTTCAGTAAAATGCCAATTTATGTTTGTATTTCAAACAACAGTGATACTTTACTCAAAGAGAAAAAACACAATACAATAATTTTAAAATCAAAAAAAGAATTCATACAAAACAAACTAATATTTTATTAAGTTATCTACCGGAAATGAGCGTCTCATACCCATACATTTCTCCCGATCAATAAAAAGAGCATTGACCTTTCTCCTCAAATCAGCTTCCAAACTAGCCCGAGTTTTCAGGAGCTGCTGATGTTGAGATTCAGCTTCTTGAAGTTTTCTATGCAAATTGGCAACAATATCTTGTAGATCATGAACTTCTTGTACCAAACGCATTTGGGCAAAGTCTCTGAAAATAATTATTCAAAGATCAATTGATACCACTTTCAAAAATGCAGTTTCTTAAGCTTTTTACTTGCAAAGCTCTACACCTTCACGGTGAGTTCGAGCTTCGAGACGTGTTTGAGCCACTTTCAATGGATAAGACTTGTCCTGGATAGCTTTCTGTAAAAGTCCAATATGCTTCTCCAAATCGAACAACTCCTGTTGAACTTTGAACAAATGAAGTTGAACCTTGCTCTTTGCCTCAGACATTTCTTGTGATCGCCTGTCTAAGGCATTATTTGAATTGCTCCAACAGTTCCAAACATTAGTGGCAGTTTGGTTAATTATAGTTTCAATGTCACTTCGCAACTGAGTTGATTTTGCCCGTTCAGTTTGTGATCTAATAATAATTCAAGCTGGTACACAATTTGATCAATGAAAAAGGTATTCAAATAAGTTACTTACTTATTAACCCTTTGACTGCTAGATTGGGACCAGGATTCCTGAGTACTGATGGTGGGATCATACTTCTCTACACCTCCATAATAGCTGATTCCTCTACTGTAATTATTTAACTGATGGCATACCGAATCAATTCCCAAAGTTGATTCCTTGTGAACAACATCGTCTTCAAGCAAATACTGAGCTGCACGTAATTCTTGTAGTTGATTCATGACCCTGTCGTATAAGTTTCGAAGCTTTTCTTGGCTAGAACGTAAATTAGAGACTTCCAGCAAAAGGCTCTTTTCAACATGATCGTGAACTTTTTCTATCTCCTGACGTCCTTCTCGATGGTAGAGGCATTCTTGTGTAATGTGCAACGGGGACTCCAGGTCTTGGATGGCTTTTGACAATGTGCCCTTATAGCTAGCCAGTGAGTTGGTTTCAACGATGAGCTTTTCAAGCTCAATGCTTAGCTCATTTTTCCAGAAGGTTACATCGGTTAGGCGTTCACCCAAACGTCTGCCAGCGTCTCGCTGCCCCTGGGCAGTCTTTTCGTCGGTTTCACGCATAATGCGTATTGCCTCGTTCCGCAATCTTTCTGATTGATTTCTTAAAAAGCAAAAGGAATATACAAACATTATCAAAGTTTCTTTGAAAAAAAAATCACCTATTGGAATTGGATTCCGCATATTTAGACAAGCAGTTATTCGTCCATTCCCCAGGAGTATAACGGGTATAAAGAGCTGTCCTTGCAGCATGCTGTGGATTTCTCTCAAAGCCTGTTACTAAATTGGGAAATGTTAAGGGTTCCGTTGACATTCCAGCTGGGGTAAAACATGGTTTCACTAGTTGATTTGTTATTGGTTGCTCTGCTACAGAATTGACCTCAATCATATCGTAGCCAAGAGTCGGTCGCCATGGATGTGGTCGAGTTGTCTAAAAAACAAAACATCAATCGTTACACAACTCAAAATTTTTACATTTGTATTTGTGTAGTATTGTATCAATAGACATAATGTACCTGAAATGATGAACCTCTTGAAGGAATTGATGAACTCAAAACAGGCTCCATACATGGCGGACCACCAGCTGTACTCCATGGCTGCAATTTTGAATTTTCAAGTGTCTGATTAAATTTTAGTGGCATTTTTTAATTATTATCACAGAAACATTAATTTGAAGTTTTATACATAAAGTTGAAAGGAAAACATTAAACAAAAAAGTAGCTTAACAAAATTTGTGAAATTACAAAATGAGTTTTAAAGTATTGTGTATTGTAATGAACATTTATGATCTATCTAACATATGATTCCACAAGATTGCGATAGTCCTTTCTTTCAACATATTGCCCTCCTTCGCAGGACCATTTATCAAGTAGATTATCCTTAACCAGACGTGAATCGAAGACTCTGTTCTCGAGATATGAATTTGCGTGCCATTTCATTATTGATGTGAAACCGTTTAAATTTCACTCACAATTGGAACACTTGACTTTAAAAGGATTTCTTTTAAGTTTCTTGGATTATCAATTGGAGCAAAAACTGTATAACGCCTTTGTAGGTATGAATCTTCGTTTTTCCAGCAAAGCATTTAAAATATAGTTGAATTAAGTTAATTTTTAAAATACAAATCTTCTGAGGTGTGTATCATGCGAGGAAATTATTTCAACTGTATTGGAATGCTGCAGGAAATTCCTTTAAACGAATTGGATATCGATCAAACTTACATGAATGTTTTTGCCATGTCAACAAATATTCTTTAATTAACTGTATTGCTTGATGCCTTAGACAATACAAGAAATTATTTTATTCTAAATGAGCTTGAGCAATGCTTTGCGTTTTATAACTTAACTCATATTTTGACGGAACTTTTAGGATAATACATTCTATCGATAATAGGTCATGTAAAAAGGTGTTTAAGAACTTCCACTTCATTTAAGTTAATAGTTTGGGTAGTTTGCAGCATACAAGAAACGTTCGCTATCGTTTTTACTTGCGATAGATGTATGTACGTAGTATAGAGCATGTTTAGGATTCGTGCAAGAAATCGAACCCGAGATAATAATTTTCCCCAACATTACGATGATAGAGAACGCGCATAAAGTGGGTTTCGCAATTCTGTCTCTCTACCTGTCTGTACCTTGATCTGCAGACTAAACCACTGAAGCGATTTTCTTCAAGCCTAAGACTTATTTGGGGCTTCTCTAGAGGGAAAATTGAATTTTTTTATGCTCAAAACATAACGGTACCTGCCATACAACCAATATACAAAAATTGGTTTATTTCCAAAATGGCTCTAACAATTTTGAAAATCACGAGGTACTATTATTATCTACTATAAAATATTTTGGTAAAAAAAAAATTATTTATAACGGTTATTAGCGGCATCTGTCAAAGATGATTTCTCGTTAACGACTACACCGATTTCAAGCAAATCTTGAAAACGGGTATTTTATTAAATACTAAAAGTTGGCATACCCAATGTTGATCAAGAATCTTTATATATACAAAATTAATTTTTTAATGTGGATTTCCTTTCAACAAAAAAATCAAATCTGTGAAGGGGAAATTTGATTTGTTTAGAAGAAAAGATCAAATTTTCTAAACAAATCTTTATTTTAGAAAGATTTACACCGACTTGCACACACACTAGGAAGATTTGACATTTCTCTGGCTATTGTTTACGTTTGGCTTTTCATTCAATTTGTTCAATTAAATTATTTCCGTGGTGTAAAAGTATAAAGTTCACGTTCTTCAGTAAATAAAATAAAATAAATTAAATAAAATTTACTACATGTAGATAGAATTACAATTTTCCATTTTCAAAAAAAAAAATTAAGAATTGTGCGTTCGGGCCTGTGAAATTGCACACACATACAATCACAGAAAAATTTATTTTGCTTGCGAGTTCCTTACAACAAAAAAAAAGATTTGATCTCCAATAGTTGAAAAGAAATCGACATAAGAAAACCGCTCTAACGATTTTTGAATTTTTTTTATAAATTATATTTATCAAACAAATCAGATGGCATACTTATTTTTTGGCTCTGTTTAAGCTATTAAAATAACAAATTTATAGTTATTTATAGTAATAATTTATATGTTAACTTGTTTTTTACAATTTTTTTTATGATATCATAATGCTATATGGAAACAATACATATGCACATTGTCAACTTCAAGCTACGTTAAAGTTGCTAGCTACGAGATAAAGTTCAAGTGTGTGCGATCCAGTCCTGTCCATTTTTTTAAGTAAAGGTAAAAATAACTTTCAGCTCTGTGTTATCAAACTTTTTTTTAGTTATGGTGGACAAAACCTTAGCTACAAATTATAACCAGCTTTTAGTTGTGTTAGAAAGTTTTAAATTTGATATCAGTTCATAATAATTCAGTTTTCCCAGTTGGTCTTTTAACAAAAAAAATAATATATACATATGTCAACATTAGGGTGGTCCACTTTCTTGTATACTGTACCTACTTTTTTTTAAGATTTCTTTTTATAAAATATTTTGTTAAAATGTTCCTGTTGGCACAGTTATTGCCGTAAAATGCCAACAAAAATTTAGGACATATATGCTATAGGTTGATTAAAGGCAAGGCAAAAATTGTATGGGAGTAGGATTCTATTTCCCCGCGTTTAGGCAGGAGAAGATATTTTCTAAAAAACAATGGTCTTAAATTGAAAAAAAAAAAAATATTTAAAATCAACCGTACAGCAAATAAAATTATATTAAAGGTTAGACCGCACACAACTGCAGCGGAACTACACTTCACGATGCGGCAAAACATTATTTGTATGAAACTGTATGAGCTATATCGCACTAAGCGGCAACTGAACTTCATTAAATTTCATACAAATTATTTTGAATCGCAGTTCCGCTGCAGTGCAGTTCCGCCTAGTGCGGTCTAACCTTAAGGCTTTTTTTAAGTGAAAAATGTCACACCAGTATTCTTTTTGTATTTTTATACCAATAGAATGGTTTCAGAAGAGTTCCTTTTTTTGGACGCTTCTGGATGCTTCCGGACGTTCAATGTACAACGGCATTACATTCGGAAATGATCCGAGATGTATTCCAATTTTATCTCCGTAATCTTAAATTTAATTTCAAACAATAAACCTATTATTAATATTATAAATACATATATATGTACATATTTATGTATGTATGTATGTATATAAAAATTCAAATGTCAAAAAACATGATACACATGTATACAATATTATAAAATTTCAAATGGGTGTTCACATTGCACTGACTCCTCCGATTTTACAAAAGAAAACGTCAATAAAATCAACAAGTTTTTTTTTATTTACTTCTGGTGGGTATCGTTTTTCGCATATAGGCACAGAAAGAAAGAAGACAAAGTCATCTTTCAGGCACAAAACGAGGTTTCCAAAATAAAAATATGTACTTTTATGTATATTTTATTGTATGACGGAACTGTGTTTCACAAGAATTCGTATGAAATTTTATGAAGATCAGTTGCGGTTTAGTGCGATATATGCAGCTCAAACAATTTCATACAAATAATCACCCATATTCTGAAACTCGTATTTATGACTCGTATTTGACCACAGTCGTATGTTGGTATTCCAAAAGTCGTATATCCGACTTCACTTCTACAAATATTGAGAAACGGACTACATCGCATACGACTGTTCATATTTTATCATTGTTCCCAGTCTAGAAGTATTAATTCGAATTAAAGTCGTATTTGTGTTGTTAATTCGTCGTGTGAAATCTTTTAAACGAGTTATATATTTGTTCAGATAAAAAAGGACAAAAACCTAGTGCATGCAATATGCATGTAATGTAGATATTTTTTTCAATAGTCCTGCTATTTTTTTATCAACCTGCGAGGGTCACCGCAGATCTAAGACCATCGAAATGCACTTATAAAATGCAAACAAAAAACTAAAGATGTAAAATATCTCTTCTCTGCGCGATTCTAAGACCACTTAAATGCAATATTCAAATGCAACACAAAACTGATAGATGCAAAATAGCTTTATACCGCTCCAAGTTTCGTTTACTGAAACTTTTATGTACATCCGTGTAAGCTACACAATACAATAACAAACATCAATTTTTTTATTGCATTTTGGCAGTGCATTTAAGTGGTCTTATACGACATGATATTGCTTAAATTTGGAGCTGTATAAAACACTTATTTCTTTCCTCCTTTTCTTTGCATTTTGAAAATGCATTTTGGTGGTCTTAGGTCCACGGTATCGCTGCCATGATTATGCAATCCGGTTTGCATTGATACAAATATCATATCCACCAAATATGAAGCAGTATAAAACACTTTTAATAATCGTTGGTTGAACAAATCTCGTTCTAAAATAATTTGTTTTATGACATTTATGATTTTGACAAATATTATACAGGCAACGATATACGTTGTTTTTTTAAGCTTCTCGTATACAACGTATACGACTTGAAGAATAACGATTTTCATACGATATGAGTTCAAATTTGAGTACGAGACAAAATACGACTTGCGGAATATGGGTGAATGTTTTGCCGCGTCGCGTCGTGAAGTGTAGTTCCGCTGAATTTGAGTGCGGTTTAACCTAAAAGGGCCCTACAGGCAATGTTCATTACCGAACAATTTAATTTCTCACTTTTGTACTTTTTGCAAAAAGTAGGTCTATGTAGTTAAGCCTTAACTACATAGTCCTACTTTTGTACAAAAGTACAAATACATTACAGCAGGGACGGAGTGCTCTTTGACGGCAACTCACTAGGGCGCCATCAGAATAGTAATTCTTTCATTTTCCGAAGTTGTTTTAGTGGTATGTTCTTAGAAAAAGAAAGAGTACGTGCGTGAAGCAATTTTTGTCAATCGTAAATGGCAAATCACTAGTGTGATTTTAAAAAAGAGCAATTAAGATGCATATATATGTGCATATAAAAAAAAACTAAATACTTTGAAAAAAAAAACAAAACTTTTCAAGTGAATAAAATAAACATTGTGGTTGTCTAGCAATAAAAAAAAAAAAACAAGTGCGTTATTAACTCGTGTGAATAACTACGAAAAAAGGCGGTAAGGGCGTTTCCTCTCACAAGTGTTTTATAAAATTTTCTCAAAGCAAGTGCTGTTAACTGTTTGTTTTTATGTAGATTAATTAACTATCGAACAACATATTATTTATAATGGATTAAAATTTAATCATGTTCCATGAACAACCAAACATGAACTCATAGACACCTTACTGAAAAGACAAATTAACATTGAAACATGAACTAATAAGTTGACGACGAAACAAATAGATATTTTATTATTAACTTAAAACGTACAAAATCGATTAAGGCAATAACAAAAAATAATGTATTTATAAAAAGGGCGCTTAATAGATAGTTGCGCCTTACAAGCCCCAAAATGTGCACATGCGCTACTGTTCGCAGGGAATGCAGTTTGACACATCCCTCAATTAAATTCTAACGAAGCAATTATGTACACATTTTCAACTAAATATTAATATTCTTGACTTAAATTAAAGCTTAATCCATTTTTAATATGTTGTTTAATAGTTTATCAATCTAAATACAAACACTTTACAACACTTTCCTTGAGAAAAATATAATAAAACTCACTTGGGAAAGGAAATGCTTTTATCTGACTTCCCTTTTCGATTTTCACAGCCTTGAACAACGCACTTCATGTTTTTTTTAATTCGTTGGAATATCACCACAATGTCTAATTAATTCACTTTAAAATATTTGCCTTTTCAAAGTAATGGGTATATTAACTTGTGTTTTGGCTTGTATCAATTTTTTTTGTTTTTTTTTTAATCACACGCTAACGATTTGAGAGTTCTGGGAGACAAAAATTGCTTCACTCACGTACACTGTATATGTGATAAATACCTCTTTTTCTATTTCTTCTTCTAAGATCAACTCTCTATCGAATTAAATCAAAAAAAGAATTGGGGGTGGTACAAACTGCTGGGTCTTATTATAAATGCACTGGACTACTAGTGAAAACGTAGTATTAATAGCCCTTCCACACTACCCCACTGTGTATTAATACATGCCAAATTGAAAGTGGGAAAGAATTCCACGCGAAGAACCAAATAAGAAGGCAACGAGGCAGGTTGTGCTGTTGCACAACCTTCCACCAGTTTTATTAAAACAGCAACTGTGAATTATTTTTTAATTTTAATTTCATTTCTTAATTCTTAGGACGGAGCCCTATAGGGGAGTAGGACTGCACCTGGGAACACAGGAGATGTATTCTCCAGCAACAGAAAATCTAATTCCTGGAACTAGATTAAACACAATCCCGTTGTAACGGACCTCAGGCTGACCACATTCCGGCCTAGCAACTGTTACAGCCATCGGGATTTATTACCGTTGTCCGTAAAACGGACCCTCAGATGGAATTTAGTTCCTGCCTAGCAACCGCTTCAGCCCATTAAATGGGTTTATAACAACGTCTATAACTTGTCAAGACATACCACCTGCACCGCTATTGAAGCAGATCTTCAACGGGGAAATTGCCCATAAGAAGCACGGTCGGGCCATGCCTGGCAAAACTTTGCCAGTCCACAACACACAGCTGAACCGCAGGATTTCGGCATGAGCGTCCCAGTGAAGTGAATTATTCTCAACTTTAGTATTCAGTTGAACATGAAGCTGCATCGAAACCAAGAAGATGCCCAACAGATGGTCCTAAATGTAACCTGTTTAGTGACTTACAGTTTTTAGTGTTTGTATTTAGTGCTATACTAATTTGCCTTCATTTTTACATATAATAAGATCTCGGATCATTTTCTTTTGAACGCCATAACATATGTCAATTCTACTCGAAAACAATTTTTTAAATAAGTGATTTATGTAAAAATACAAAACAAATAATATGATTAAAGAGCTTTCTCGCTCTCATTTTAACGAACGACTGTATAAAGCTGAATATTTAACCATAGAGCGTACTCGCTCTAACACACGTGAAAATGTATGTATTTAAATTATATTCTTGGCAATTTTATTTTCTTTAGTTTGTAAGTTCATATTGTATATCGTTATCTGTATACGTTATTGTGAAACCCCTAAATGCTTATGAGCAAGAGCAGTGTAACTATATAATACATTATATAAAAATTGTCCGCCACGAGGCTAATCAAAAAATGAAAACGAAAAAGAAGGCCATACATTACAGCTACTTTTGTACTACTTTGGCTATCGCTAGAATTAAAACATCTCTGTAATAGTTTTAAGAAAGACTCAATAAAATTTAATTCAATTCAAGAATTCCACGCGACTGCCAAATTTGTGGGAAAGAAATAACTTTTCATATTTTGCTTCCATACTTGATGCTTGTATTAATACATTATCATAACCTAAAAAAAAGTGTGATAGAATGTCGGATAGAATTAGAACCATTCCTAAAATTATTCATGTATTAACACATGTCAAATCGTGTGGGATAGAATTTTGGGTTGTGTAGGCTGGGCTTTCATATTTTGTTTCCACACTATTCTACATGATTTGTTTCCCACATTTTTGACATGTATAAATTTACAGTGGGCTAGTGTGGAAGGCCTTTAATCAGATTTTTTGTAATAGCCCTTCCACACTATCCCATCACTGTGTATTTATACATATCAAATTGAAAGTGGGAACGCGACTGCGAAATTTGTGGGAAAGAAATTACTTTTCATATTTTGCTTCCACACTTGCTTGTGTTTAATGTTTTATTCTTTGCCCCAGTCAGTCTTGGCAGTCCAGAGCTTCCAAACGCCATAACAGAATGCTCCCGTTCCTAGAAACGCGTACAAAGAGCCCCAAACGAAGGCGCGCAAAGCTAGGGCTGAGCCAGCATCCATCAGAATCATCGTTTCTCTTCCACCCTTGGCAATGAAAGCAGCTTCGTCCCTCATGGATCGACCTAAAGTTCGGGAGAATCCAAAGAGTGCAGCTACGCCACCGACAAGACCCAAGAAAGCTCCTCCTCGATAGCGATGTTTGCTTCGTTCTTCTTCAGCTGCGGCACTCCGTGCCGACCGGCAAGATAAAGCGACTACTTCTTACGTTTCATCCATCAACTGTGTTCTGTGCTTTTGTGTATAAAAATAATTTAGTTTGAAATAACTTATTTGTGTTTCTAATTAGGCATTTTAATATTATTTTGTTATATCTGTCGCTTTTTAAGAACAATTCTCTTTTATGATAAAAGTCAAACAAATCTGTCTTTTATTCTGTTATGGTTTATAACAGATTTCATAACAGAATTCGAACTGCAGAATACCAATTAATAAAAGAATAAAAGGTTTTCTGACAGTTCGAAAATTTGTATGGAAATTCATAAAAGAATAACAGAATAAAAGAATAAAGAATTGCACCGAATAGGCCTAATTACCTTAACCTAAAAAAAAGTGTGATAGAATGTGGGATAGAATTAGAACCATACCTAAAATTCTTCATGTATGAATACACATGTCAAATCGTGTGGGATAGAATGTCGGGTTGTGTAGGCTGGGGTGTCATATTTTGTTTCCTCACTATTCTACATAATTTGTTTCCCACTTTTTTTACATGTATTATTACACAGTGCGCTAGTGTCTTAGAAGAAGAAATAGAGGAACTGCCCTTGTTTGAAAAAAGTGAAGCAGTTTTTAAAGTGGTGTGAGATCCCACAAACACAAATGCATTACAGCAGGGACGGAGTGCTCTTGGACGGCAAGTCACTAGGGCGCCATCAGAACAGTAATTTTTGTTATTTTCCGAAGTTGTTTTAGTGTTATGGTCTTAGAAAAAGAAAGAGTACGTGCGTGAAGCAATTTTTGTCAATCTGAAATGTCAAATTGCTAGTGTGATTTAAAAAAAAAAAAAACAATAAAAAAGTGTTACAAATTAAGACGCATATATATATAGGTACATACAAAAAAAAAACTAAAAACTTTGAAAAAAAAAACAAACCTTTTCAAGTGAATAAAATAGACATTGTCGTTATCTAGCAATAAACAAAAAAAAACATTAAGTGCGTTGTTAAATCGTGTGAAAAACGACGAAAAAAAAGAAAAAAAATCACAAGTGAGTTTTATTTTATTTTTCTGAAACCAAGTGCTGTTAACTGTTTGTATTTATGTAGATTAATTAACTCTCGAACAACATAATTATTTATAATGGACTAAATTTTAAACATGAGACATGAATAACCAAACATGAACTGATAGACACCTTACTGAAAAAAGACAAATTAACATTGAAACATGAACTAATAAGTTGTCAAAAAAATCGATTTAATAACAAAAAATAATTTTCTCATAAGAAGGGCGCTTAACAGATATTTGCGCCTTTCAAACTCCAATATAATCTCATGCACCCCTCCCAACTAACAATTTTACTCCAATATTTATCCATAGAAGCTATTTATAATCGTTTATTGCACTCATTTAATCTCTCTTTAGTACTCCATAGAGTTAAAAAGGAGAACTTTTTAACTCCTATAGCACCTTAAAGAAGGAAATTCAGTTGCTATGAAGAACATTCTAAGAGAGTTCGAATGAAGTGCTAAAGGAGTAAAGTATAGAGTGTGAAGAAAAATAAATAAAACAAGTAGATAAGCCTAGGAATTGAACTCTGGATGCCTCGCACTACTTGTAGAGCTCGCTAACCGCTCGGCCAATCTCTTATATGAAATAAATAGCATTAAAATCAATTGACTTTCTCAAAGAATTTTATAACTCATAATTTATCTAAACAAAATTTATTGAAAGCGTTTTAGCCTGCCGCACGTGAATTAATATAAGAGCCTAATGTTTTCATTGCAAATAATTATTTATGCAAATAATAAAGATGCCCACATTTTTGCAAAACTAAAAAAGTGTGCGCTCATTCGAATTATTACAAATGAATTATTACAATCACAACACGATTTAGTTGAATTGCAAATGGTCGCAAAATGGAGTCATGGCGTTTGCAATATAAGCCTTTCCATATTTGCTTATATAAACATTATAGCAACCCAAGCAAGATTCTAACTTTAAGGGTTACATTAATATTTCTTTGGATCACTATTGGATATGATTAAAGAAACATCAATTCATCGCAATGTGGACACTGATGTTATTGTGAATTGAAAGTCTAATGGAACAGGTATATCACCTTTGACTCCTTTACCGATTTGGCTTCCCGTCAGAAGCATTTCTGGGTAACTAAAGAAACGAATGACACTTTAATGTCTGAAATCGGAAGTAATTTTGTTAGTTGGGCTGTTTACTTGAATTTCAGTTTGACATTTCTGGTTCTTGAATTCTAACAAAAAAATTATGTGCACATTTTCAACTAAATAATAATATTCTTGACTTAATTTAAATTGTAACCCATTCTAAATATGTTGTTTAATAGTTCATCAATCTAAATACAAACATTTTATAGCACTTTTTTTGAGAAAAATATAATAAAACCAACCTGTGAAAGGAAATGCTTTTATCCACCTTGTTTGTTGATTTCCACACCCCTTTACAATGCACTTCATGTTTTTTTTTTAATTTATAAGAAAATCACCACAATGTCTTATTAATGCACTTTAAATTATTCATTTTTCAAAGTTATTGTTATATTAATTTGTGTTTTTTAATTTGTATCAATTTTTTTCTTTGTTTTTTTTTTTTAATCACACGCTAACGATTTGACACTTCTGGTTCTCAAAAATTGCTTCACTCACGTACACTGTATATGTGACAAATACCTCTTCCTCTATTTCTTCTTCTAAGGCTAGTGTGGAATGCCTTTAATAATCCAACAAATCACCCTGTGAAAAAACTAGAACTACATTCCCCAACTACATTATCGACACCTACCGAAATTATTCCCAAAAACAAAAACATTACAAGAAGTCAAAAAACGCCAAAGCACCAAAAAGAAGCACAAAAGAAAAATCCAAGAGAAATTAACCAAATTGTTTTGCCTAGAAACATTTTTTTAGAATGTTATCATCATTACAATCAAAAACGACATAAAAATCTTCAAATATGATTGATAATAATGCACCAGAATCTACTCCAGATCCCTCGTCTATACCAGCGAGTGAAAATGCCGAAGAAGTCGCAAGTAACGAACGTCAAGAAGTAATAAACTTTGTCACGGATTTGAAAGCAAAAATATCAGCAAAATCCCAGCTTCGAAATGGAAATTTGAAACGTGTCCTCCCTGGAGAGGAACATTTCGCTCGCCTTGACTCGAGTTTGAAAAAGAACACAGCCTTTGTGAAGAAACTGAAGCAATTCACTGCTGCGCAATTGGATTCGCTTACCAAGGACATGAATGGCCTCAATTTAAGCAAATATATTTCGGAAATTTGCACAGCTCTATCGGATGCCAAGATTAAAATGACTGATGTGCCGGCTTGTGTGTGTTTATGCTCGAATTTGCATCAAACTTACATGGACTTTGATGTCCAGTTTTTGGAAGCCTGGCAGAAGTCCCTTGCGATTAAGCCGGGTGAGAAAATTTCCAATCCTAGCAAACTGCGTGTAGACCTTAGGTTGTTCGCTGAGCTAGTCAGTTCGGGAGTGATTAGTGGAAAGCAAGGACTATCTCTCCTTGGCAGCGTACTAATGAATATCATTTCCCAAGACAAGGAAGACCACAGCAACTTCTCGATTATTTTGTCTTTTTGTCGTCACTGTGGCGAAGAATACGCTGGCCTTGTTCCGAAGAAGATTATCGTCCTAGCCGAGAAATACGACATTGAGATTCCCAAGTCCAATTTTCTCCCTGCCGACAAGCAGCAGAACCTACGTGCTCTGCTAAAAGATTACTTCAGAAATCTATGCAAACATCTGGTATCGGAGCAGGCAGAGCTGATGACTATGACAAAAAACATTCGTCGGATCATGGAGTCCAAGGGGGAGATCTCCAACGATAAAAAAGAGAAGTGTGAACTGATGCAGGCAAATTTCGATAAGTTGCTATCGTCTGCACAGACTTTATCGGATCTCTTGGATGAACCACTGCCAGAGCTAGCAAAGGAGACTGAAAACGGAAATTCTGGGACGGTTCTTGAAAGTCTGCTTGAAGATTCCACCATGGGTGAATTGGATCCGTGGGGCGATGAGGAAACAAAAGCCTTTTACACTGATCTCCCTGACTTGAGGCAATTCCTGCCAAACTTTTCAGCACCTAAACAAGACTTGGAACCTCTCGAAGAAGTCATTGAGATGACAGAGGAAGCCCTAGATGTTGATATCGATGGAGATGTCGATGGTGATGATCCACCATCATCCACATCCGATCCGCCTAACGACACTGAGACCCAAGCCGAAGAGGTTGCCGCCTCAGCTTCAACTGGTACCACTGAATCTGTTCTTCCAGACAAAATCGGATCAGCCCTAATGGAAGCCGGAAGAATAACCAACGCAGGAACCAACATCAAACAGCAATTCGAGCAGTTTTTAACGAATCTTAACAATTGCGTCAACAAGGAACTTATCGACTCAGCAGCAATTGAATTCCTTTTGAATTATAACACAAAAAACAACAGGAAAAAGCTGACCAAATCGATTTTTGGAGTTCAGAGGTACGTTTATTAATATTGGTATAAATATTTTGTTCCTTTTAGTGTTATTTCATTTATAATAAGAGTAATTTGGTAAATAAAACTGATCTAGATGTTATATGTAAAAAGTTTAATCAAAATTCTTAGAACCGTTTTTGAGAAAATTTGATAAAACTGAAATCGTTATATGACGGATACACGTTCAAAAGAGCTAAACCAAACATTTCAATTTCTCACCTGAGGAATCACAAAAAAATGCTTCAGACCAAATTTGAAGCAATCAACCGCCTAGTCCTTAGCTCAATGTGCATCGGGACGCACGGACAATCATACTGACCGACGAACGAATTTAGCTTTTTAAGAGGACATTATCGTCTTTTTCTTGGAGATTTATGAAACATAAAAAATCAACAAAACAAAGTCTCCAAAAAAATAGATTAAGGTTCGCTTAAAAGGCCAATATCTTGAGTTCTATTGGTCGGATTGCCAAGATTGTGACAGAGCATCACGGCATTTAAAATTTAAATTTATTGAAGTGGTAATACCTTTGACAAAATAAATTGGAAAATCGCTGTTTTCAAACACCCACCCCCGCCAAAGACTGAAACAGAAACCTGCCAGACGATTGTTTTCGATACCACGCTATATGCACCTAGAAACCCTCATACTCATATTTTGGTTACCAATCCACTCCCAAAATTTGCTTTGGGCTAAAAGGAAAAGGAAAATACTTTTGATTTTGAAATTTTCCTGAAAGCTACTTTTCTGAAAGCTACTTTTTACTTTAAAGAATTTTCATTTTCTGAGAGCACTTTTAGGGTCGTACACTATGGAAGCGCCAAAGCATTTTCTGAAAGTGTTTAAAAAAAAAAATAGTAAATAACTAGCTGACCCAGCGAACTTCGTTCCACACAAATTCGTTAATGTGATGAAAATAATAATTCTGAGCCTCGCACATTAGGATTCATGTTCACAATTCGGTTAATTCAAATTATTTATTAAAAAATTCTATTAAATACATTGAAAATAACTTAATTCTAACAATGTCGTCGTGTTTCAATCAAACCGCGGTAATTGATGTGTCGGTCAACCCGCTTTTTCACTGACTTTATGGTAGACAACGGTTTTTCGTTCTATTTCTGCATATTTACCGACATGATGCTACAAACATCCAGCAATTGTCCTTGCGACTTATTCTTATAGCGAAAGCTAGACGAACAGGAAACTGAAGACGCTAAAATACGAATGGCAAATCGTTTGAAAAAAACGGAATTTTCGCGTCAAAATCGCCGCTTGAATGACAAATACCGTGAGGCAGTTTGTGGCCTCGTTTTCATCCATCAAAGAGTCGATGGATTTGTAGGAATGTAATAGTCTAAGAGCTGACAGCAAATTTTTGTAGTGGATGGATAACCAAAATATTAGTATGAGGGCATGTAGGTGCCTTTAGCGGGGGTTCATTTTCCTTAAGTCCAAACATCTTAGTTTTGACAATCCAAACAATAGAACTACAGATATAAGATTTTTTAGAGAATCTTATCGGTTTTTTTCTGTAGTAGCCCGTAGCGTAATGGTTAGTGCGTTCGACTGTCACGCTGGAGGTCTGGGATCGCTTCCCAGCCTCGTCCACCTAAAAACTAAAAAGTTTTTTTTCAGGGCTACTGCCTCTTGCAAGGAATTGACAAATCCTCCAAGAGTATCACTTGTCACGAATAAGTGCTTCTCGTCTAGCCGTTCGGATTCGGCATAAAATTGTAGGTCCCTTCCATTCCTGTCGAAAGGCGCACACAGGAATGGTTGCGAGTTGTTAGTCACTAGGCCCTGGTTCTTCATGAGCCGTTGTGCCACCCGATTTATTTTTTTTATCGGTTTTTTTCTTGGTAGTTTTATAAACGCAAAAAAATCAAAAAAAGTCTACAAAAAAATCGATTATGCCTTAAAATTTAATAGCTTGATGTCTATTGTTTGGATTGCCAATCCTCCGCCAAGGGTTGAAAAATAAATTCCAGACTAGCTTTCGATACCACGATTAAGATATATGTATGCACCTACAAACCCTCATACTCATATTTTGGTTATCCATCCTTTCTTTGCTGTAGGGTCATGGTCTATAACTCTTTGGCGATTTGATTTTGAAAGACGAAATTTCATGTGGTCGACACCCTTGTTTTTCGCAGCCGAAATCGTTCGTGTTTACTCAGCCAATTATGGTCAACATAATTCTAAGATATTCGGGAAAACATTTGTGTGGTTGCCAAAAATTTGTTAGAAATTAAATCAGGCCTGTGAATAAGTCGACGTGAATCTTGCCCATCGCCAGCAATTGCCAGGAGAACTGCAGCGGACGGGTCATTTTGTAAAGCAACTCTTCTAAAGTTAATGGAGCATATTCATAGTCACAGATAGACCAGGCTTAACTAAACTACAGTTTAAGACAATTCTAGCTCAATGAATACAGACCGATTTTAATTACAAATTGTTGGTTTTATATTTTTACAAGATAATTAGGTTTGTTTAATGAATAAAACTAGATCAGAACAGAACAGCACAAACTGTCAGAACAAGTTAGAACAGAAAAGTTCAACTTTGTGGTTGACAGTTTCTAATCAGCTGTGAAAAGCGTCAAATTGAAATTGATTTGGTTAGAATAAATTAAGAATATTTTTTTTTTTAAGATGGATAGTTCTTCAAATATTTCCGACTTTTTTATTTCTGAACTGTTGAAAGATTCCAGTGATAATATTATTTTCACTTCATTGGAAAAAACATCAACAGCCAATACCCACAATTAAAACTTGTTTTGTTTTCATGCTGACTGCTGACAGAAATCAGTCAGCTGTTCTTTGACACTTGTCACGCACTTGCACCACATACAAAGTAGGTACAGAAAATAATTTTGTTTAATGAATAAAAACTAGATCAGAACAGAACAGCACAAACTGTCAGAACAAGTTAGAACAGGAAAGTTCAACTTTGTGGTTGACAGTTTCTAATCAGCTGTAAAAACTGTCAACTTGAAATTGATTTGGTATATTTATAAATTTACCGTTTTTGGAGAACATTGAACGGTCAATGTCATTGCTATTTGCAGATTTTATATCAATTCAATAGTTTGCCATTTGATTTTATTTTATATTCCAATCTAATAAATTTCTTTTCCAAACCATCAACAACCAATAACCACAATTAAAACTTGTTTTGTTTTCATGCTGACTGCTGACAGAAATCAGTCAGCTGTTCTTTGACACTTCTCACGCACTTGCACACATAAAAAGTAGGCGCAGAAAATATTGTTCTCATCTTTTCTGAAAAACTTCATGGAACACAAAAGTGACAGAAGGTAGAACAGCTGAGTGCAAGGTTTTTACTCATGGAACACACAATCTTGTACTTTTCTGATATTTTCTGTTCTTTTCTGTACTTTTCTGTTCCGAACAGATTTATTAAACAGACCTAATATGGTTCTCATCTGTTCTGAAAAACTTCATGGAACACAAAAGTGACAGAAGTTAGAACAGCTGAATGCAAGGCTTTTACTCATGGAACACACAATCTTGTACTTATCTTTTCTGTACTTTTCTGTTCCGAACAGATTCATTAAACAGACCTATTAACTTGGTATAATATACAAGCAGCTTCAAATATTTTAAATGATAAACTTAAAAAAATAGAATCAATGTCCGAAAATTCAACTAAACCTATGTTTAACTTAGACCCAGGTCTAAAGTGACTATGAATACGCCCCAATGATGTTTATAACTGGGCTCTTCTGATCGTTATGTTATGTTTGCGAATTAAATCAAAAGACATCCATATTTACACCTTCTTTGTCTAATATCTGTATAAAGCCGACGGTTCAGGCAATTTTTCAATTCGGCTGGCGGAGTTGTTTTTTTAAATGACAGGCAGCGCATGAAGCATAATCATTGCGCCACCGAAACGTTGGGCGCCAATTGTTGCACTTTTTCTTTTCACTGGGGTTGGTGGCGCATTTATATTATTATTTTTTTTAATCGAATTTATATTAAAACCAATCGATTTAATAACGCGAATCAAATTTAATTATTAAAAAAGCTACCAACACGACTGCTCAGGTGGGCTATTGTGGAAGAATTTTTAAAAAAAGAAATTGTTTCGATTTTATCACTGGATAAACGATCGAAATATTTTATTACAAGTACAGTGGGATACTTGTAATAAAAAGTGGGCGCCAGGAATTTTAGTTAAGCTAAATTAGCAAAATTCCAAATCTAATATTTTAAGAAAACGAATATGAAATAAAATACAAGGCTTTGTTATATGCCCAGAAGTGGTCTTTAAATAATCTTTTATTTGGGAAACCTTGGACGGACCAGGATAAAAACCCAAACATTTTTTAATCAAAGCCGAATATAAAATTTCTGAAATATTAACTGGGCTTCGGTTGGCCGTTAAAACGAAAACAAAAAAGGAATAAAAGTAAAACGAAATAGGCCTCAGAATTTTAAATTGCACACAAGAAAAAAAAATTCAAACTCTTGGACAAAATGTCCACTCTACTTAACTTTGTTTTGTACTCCTGTTTTTCCTCTGGCTTTTCCTCTTATTCCTCAAAGTCTTCCTACTTGTTTCCCTTGCTCCTCGAATCACCTTTTTCTTTTCTCGATCTTACTTCCTCAAAACTATATTTTTCAAAACTTTTCCTCGATTTTCCTCCTTGTTTAATTTTCCTCGAAACTTATCAAAACTGAACTTGTCGCTTGGTTCTCTCAAGAGTGACTTTCCCAGCTAAAAACCTATTCTTCCCTTGACCATTCCAGTCACCCACACATTAAGCCATTCGTTTTCGTGATCATCGGTCACGGGAAACCGGCTTCCTGGAAAACTTTTTCGCTCCGCAGGAAGCCACCGTTGTTGAATCTCAATGAAACTGTACTCCCACTCTCACAGACAAGCATTCAGCAAGTTGTTGGATGTCTTTCCAAAACTTGCCGAATCTTAATGGCCGAGTTTAGACCTATCTCAAAATTATAATTAGTAATTAAATCGAGAAAAGCCTCTTCTGAGCATTTTCTTGATTCGAAGCGCGATTGAAACCATTATAAATTATGTTGGTTGGCAACAATGTTGTGAAAGTGATTGGTTCAATTTTCTGATCGCTCTGTAAATTTTTAAATTTAAATTAATAAAAAACCCACAAATAAAGATATAACACAATTTATTCAAGTTCTTTTATCGGTTTATTCAGCAAAAGTGTTGATTCAACAGGTAAAATAAGTTGTTTAAGCCTTAAAATAAATTTTTTTGAAGCTGTTACCTGTGTCACATGACAGACAACAAAAGAAAAATAAGTCAAACTTCTCCTGAAGAAAACTTAACACCAAAAAAATTACGGTTTTTATTTCGCAATAAAACACCTGGAAACAATAAACAACAAATAATAATGCCGATTTCCGACTCAGATCTGCAAAAGATTAAAAAGATAGTTGATCTCTCTATCTTACAGAATTGCCAAAGGCTATCGCCAATCTAGCCACCAAGGACGAAATTCACTGTCTGAAAGCCGAAATTGAATGTTTAAAAAAACAAAATGAGGATCTGTCCATAAAAGTCCAACATTTCGAGGCCAGGTGCAGTTTATTAGAGGAAGAACTCGAACTTCAAAGCCGTGAAATAAAAGGAAAAAACATCATCCTTACGATACCTGATGATGCAAATGAAGATCCGCAAGAAAAGATTCAGGATTTGTCCCGCCTTCTACTTGGAGAATCGAAACAAATGTCAGAGGTCGTCAAATTGAGTGAATGTTATAGCATAGAGATAGTCAATGAATACAAGTACCTTGGAGTGAAATTAAACACAACCCTTGATTTCAACGAACACTTGATTGAAAAAACTAACTTATCCCAAAGTCTGTTGAACCTTTCATGGAGAAATATTTTTTCAAACAAACGCATCACCCTATCTGCAAAGTACAAAATATTTGAGGCCGTTGTGAAAACAACACTTTGTTACGCTGATCAAGTGTGGGGAATGGATGAGTATGAAGTGGTCGAAAAATTCCACAGAAATTTCTTAAAAAAACTATTCAACCTTCCCCTTAATACTCCAAACTACGCCTTATACATAGAAACAGGACTTCCTAAACTCTTTATAAGCACATTGAAGTCGCATGCATCGACTTTATCGTCAAAACATTGCACCTCCCGGATGATGGACTTACAAAAAAACTGCTACTGTATGAAATACGAAATGAGGATTGGTGGATGGCGAAGTGGAAAAATATAGGGATTTCATTTGGAGAAGTTTTTTCGATAAATACAAGCAACTTGAACATTTAAAAGAACAATTCTATCGATTAATTGCGAAATATGAATACACTATGCGGGATGAGTTTAAAGTCAATGCCCGAAGTTCTTATAGTAGAATATTGTACTCGCAATTTAATATGAGTCTATTTCAATCAAACCATTTCCAAAATTTAAAACAAGATGTGAAGTCTTAGGGCGAAACGGAACGCTATACAACGGAAGCTTTAACCAATTCTGCACACTGTGTAACTTAAAATCTAAAGAAGACTGTTTTCATTTAATAAGTATCTGTCCCATACTTGCCCCACAACGGATAGCACATTGCGGGAAAAATACTCTTACAATGAAAGAAACAATACAACTTTTAAACGAAACCGACTGGAAAACTTTTAACTGCCTTTTAAAAGATACTTACAAGTATAGGATGTTGTTAATATCAGAATTTGAATAATTGTCGTTTTTATTTTTATTTTATAAAAGAAAAGATACATAATATTAATCAAACTTGCTAACCGAGCTGACGGCAATGCCATAGCTTGCATATTCATTATATTATAAACCAATGTATCAAACAAATGTTGCAATAAATGAATAACTTACTTACTTATGTTCGAGATAAGTTAGAGGAAGGCATATTTTCAAAATTAGAACCCTACTCTATAAAGTCAATTCCGATAGTTCTTCTATAACCAATTTACTATTTGAAAATTGGAATTAAAAATTTAAGACGTTAAGAATTAAGCGTTAATGACCCATATTAAAATACATGATTAAGTTAAGTGAAATTTAGTTAAATTAAGATAAGTTAATTTTAGTTAAGTTAAGCTAGTTTTATAAATGAAAATCCTAAAGTGGGCTTTATGTCAGATTATGAAAATTCTTATTTTATTTGTTGTAACGTTTCGGGTGTGTTTACACCCTTCTTCAGACCTATTTTTGAAAAGATATAGTTATAGATAATTATAGTCATAAATAAAAACAAACAATCGAAAAAATAACAATACTTACAACTGAAAACAAAACAGGACAACTACAACTATCCATAACACAGCGGTAAATTCCTATATCTCCTTCCCACATCACTCACAGTGCTTTGGTTTAGTCATTATATGTAGTGTGTATATGTATCATACCATACAATGCTTATAATTGATTGAGCCAAAGCATATCAGATAAATTGTTGTTATTGATTTTGGGTATCCAGGGGCGGATCAGTGCATTTGCTCATTAGGCATAACACTAGTAGTATTTGTACTGGGAAGTTTTTTGGGGCCCAAAATTGATAACAGCATAGTTAACTGTCTGATTTGGTTTCTTGTGTCTGTTTTTTCGTAATGGGGGGTGAATTTAGGGTTGACTACAGCAATATTCGGGGACTTAGGCAGAATTTTTGTGCTGCATATGTTATTTCCATACTGTGAGAAACAGGCCAGCTGTTTTGGCACTTAGTGAAACCCAGGTAGGGGAAAATACCGATCACTCGGAATTCAGCCTACATGGTTATAGCTTAGTGCCTTTTTTTTCCCATCATGGTCTCGCCGTGTATGTTCGAAACGATGTTGCTTATCAGCTTCAACCACAATATGGTTCTTGTTTGAATACAAACTTTAATTTCATGTGGTTTAAATTCACAATCCATAAGCGCATCATCCATACTTGTTTTGTTTATCGTAGTCCTAGTTTGGATGGAAATTCGACTTCCAATGAACTCGATGCACTATCTGACTCCATCCAGAGAATTATTTCCCATTTTCCGCACAGTGAAATCGTTGTTACGGGCGATTTCAATGTACATAATTCTTCGTGGCTACGCTATTCGGGTCAGACAACACCCGATGGAAGGTAAGCCGAGATTTTTGCTGAGTTAAACGACTTAACTCAGCTTGTTGACGAGCCTACTCGGATTCCTGACGTTGCAGGTCAATCCGCTAACACTCTAGACTTGTTCCTTACCTCTGACCCTGATAAATACACTATTAGTATATTATCGCCTCTAGGCACATCAGACCATTGTGTCATATCTGCAAATTTCTCATGCCAACAAAATCCAGTTAGAGAAAAAACTCCCAAGAGAACCGTTTGGCAATATGAGAAAGCCAACTGGGTGGGTCTCAATGATTTTTTCAGGAGCTTTAACTGGTCATTATGCTTCCTCGATAGTGACGTAGATGCCAGTACAGATATGATCACAAATTTAATGATAGTAGCTAAATGGGCTTCAGGTCAATTGAAACAAATTAATTATTTCACAACGTTTCGTCCATGAATATGGACATCATCAGGTGCGAGCAATGATGGTTTCTATATTTGCGTATTTTTAAATGATTAATATGTTACAAAATCAGTTTTACACATTGAAACATTACAAACTTACAATTATTACATTTATATTGCACTTAAACACGAACAGAGATGTTCCCAGTAGCAAGTTTAACTGACAAGTAACTATCTGTAAATATTTGTCTTATCTTCATATTATATAAAAAAGAAAACATTTTGATCATCTGCTACATATATCAGAGCTTTTTTCCTCCCCTCTTCTCCAGCAGGTACTTGTAGTGTGGACTTACGTTGTCCATGTCTGTACGTCTGTTCATTGTTTTATCATGGTTGATTATATGAAGAGTCTCTATCATCATTCTTTTGTTTTGGTGCTCTTCCCGTTGTAATATTTGAACATCATCAAAGTTCGGAGAGTGACCAAGTGAGATGCAATGCGAGGCCAGTGCTGTCTTCTGATGCGCACTACTTTTTATGTCGGATTTATGTCCCGAAAGTCTATTTTTTAGTTTTTGTTTTGTTGTTCCTATGTAAATCTGGTTACATATTTCGTCTGATTTTCCACGGCAATTTATTTTGTAGACCAAGTCTGAGTGTTCCAGTTTGTCGGTTTTGGTTTTAAGGTTTGTGTAAAGTTGTGAGGCTGTGTTTGTTGATTTCATGGCTATTTTGTATTTTTCCATATCTAAAAAGTTTGCATCTTTAAACCGGTCCGCTATTTCTTTTACGTAAGTGAAGGATTTGTAGATTGTATTTTCATTTTGTTTTTCTATTTCAACTCTTTGGATGTTTCTGTTTTCATACTGTGTTATTAACGTTTTAATTATTGGTATGGGAAAGGCATTTTTTTGCAGTATTTCTTTTATTTTGATTTTGTTGCTTTTGTGGAACTCAGTGTCGCTAATCGAAAGGACTCTTTTTATCAGGTTGTTTGCTGTGTTGAAGACGATTTGTTTTGGGTGTTGGGAGAAGAAGTTTAGAAGTCTACCGGATGAGGTGGGCTTTTGGAACCAATCCATTTTCAGCTGTCCTTCTTGACGGATGACAACTGTATCCAAGTAAGACAACCTGTTGTTGGCTTCAACCTCAACTGTAAATTGTAATTTCCTATGGAAACTGTTATATTGAAGTAATCCTTACAACTCTCAACAGTTTCCATAGGAAATTACAATTTACAGTTGAGGTTGAAGCCAACAACAGGTTGTCTTACTTGGATACAGTTGTCATCCGTCAAGAAGGACAGCTGAAAATGGATTGGTTCCAAAAGCCCACCTCATCCGGTAGACTTCTAAACTTCTTCTCCCAACACCCAAAACAAATCGTCTTCAACACAGCAAACAACCTGATAAAAAGAGTCCTTTCGATTAGCGACACTGAGTTCCACAAAAGCAACAAAATCAAAATAAAAGAAATACTGCAAAAAAATGCCTTTCCCATACCAATAATTAAAACGTTAATAACACAGTATGAAAACAGAAACATCCAAAGAGTTGAAATAGAAAAACAAAATGAAAATACAATCTACAAATCCTTCACTTACGTAAAAGAAATAGCGGACCGGTTTAAAGATGCAAACTTTTTAGATATGGAAAAATACAAAATAGCCATGAAATCAACAAACACAGCCTCACAACTTTACACAAACCTTAAAACCAAAACCGACAAACTGGAACACTCAGACTTGGTCTACAAAATAAATTGCCGTGGAAAATCAGACGAAATATGTAACCAGATTTACATAGGAACAACAAAACAAAAACTAAAAAATAGACTTTCGGGACATAAATCCGACATAAAAAGTAGTGCGCATCAGAAGACAGCACTGGCCTCGCATTGCATCTCACTTGGTCACTCTCCGAACTTTGATGATGTTCAAATATTACAACGGGAAGAGCACCAAAACAAAAGAATGATGATAGAGACTCTTCATATAATCAACCATGATAAAACAATGAACAGACGTACAGACATGGACAACGTAAGTCCACACTACAAGTACCTGCTGGAGAAGAGGGGAGGAAAAAAGCTCTGATATATGTAGCAGATGATCAAAATGTTTTCTTTTTTATATAATATGAAGATAAGACAAATATTTACAGATAGTTACTTGTCAGTTAAACTTGCTACTGGGAACATCTCTGTTCGTGTTTAAGTGCAATATAAATGTAATAATTGTAAGTTTGTAATGTTTCAATGTGTAAAACTGATTTTGTAACATATTAATCATTTAAAAATACGCAAATATAGAAACCATCATTGCTCGCACCTGATGATGTCCATATTCATGGACGAAACGTTGTGAAATAATTAATTTGTTTCAATTGACCTGAAGCCCATTTAGCTACTATCACTAAGAAGATTTAAAGGTCACAAATTCCACAAGTATCACAAATTTAATTCATTGTGGAATGAGAAATTTTATCCCGAATAGGGTAAAATCTATCAAACCGTCTTCAATGATACTCCTTTTGTCAGCTCACTAGATAAAGCCAATTTGCTTGCAGCACAGTTTGCTGTTAATTCAACGCTGCCAGAAAGTGTTATGACTCCTCCTGCACTCGAGAGCGTAAATGGTTTTATGGGACAAATCGCACTCGTGCAGTTGCTAGAGTTCTAAAAGATCTCGACGTTCACAAATCTGCTGGCCCGGATAATATCCCTCCCATTGTTCTGAAATGCTGCTAGGTGTTTAGGTTTTCTCCGTCGATGCAAGAAATTTTTCTCCCCCTCCGATCTGGCTGTGATCTACAAAGCCTTTATTCGTCCAAAACTTGAGTACAACTCCCATATTTGGGCAGGTGCTCCAATAACCCACATGAGTCTATTGGATAGAATTCAAAAGAGAGCTCTTAAAATGATAGGTGAAAGATACTATCAAAGAAAACACACGTATGAAAAAGAAACAATTCTTAGAACTCTTACGGTTTTGTGTAATTGACAATAACTACTTAGAATTAAATAAAACAATTTATCAGCAAAAACAAGGTGTCCCTATGAGAAGTCCTGTATCCCCAACTTTAGCAGGGAAATTAACATATACACCAAAAATTGTGAGAAAATATGTAGATGATTTATTTTTGATTATCAAATCAAATGAAGTACATTCAACCTTAACAGCACTAAATTCTTTTCATGATAAAATTCAATTTACTGTTGAAGTTGAAAAAGATGGAATGCACCCCTATCTAGATGTTAAGGTAATTAGAAAAAATAGTCAACTAATTTTGGATTGGTATAAGAAACCAACCTCTTCTATAAATTTTATAAATAGTGTTAGACCATAGTGATATTACGTTTCGAAAAAATAATATTGAAATCATTATGGACACATTACTTTCTAATTCCTTTCCAACTGAAATTACTAAATCTCTTATTAATAACTATTTTAATACTTACATTAGGCCAAGGCCAATCATTAATGTACATCAAATAATATATAAAAGTGCTTTATACATTCCCAACTTATCAAATCGATTATTGAATGCCCCAATAAGAGATAAAGAAAACACTCGTATAGCTTTTAAATCAGCTAATACACTAAGAAATTCAATTTTCTCAAAATTAAAAGATAAAATACCCAAAGAAGATAAATCAAATATTGTTTACAAGATCAAATGTGTAGGTGATGGGTCTACACCATGTCCATCAGTTTATGTAGGAACTTCTATGCAAAAAATCCGTAATCGTATATGAGGTCATAGATCAGATATAAATAATGGTAGCACCCAAAAGACAGCATTAGCATTACATTGCATAGAAGAAGGTCATCGTCCTGATTTCAAAAATGTAACAATTTTATAATCAGAAAAGAATTACAATAAAAGAATGTTACTTGAAATGTTACATAATAAAAATACAGAAAATTGTATAAACAGACGTTCAGATTGTGATAGGCTTAGTAATATACATATATGGTCAGTTTATCAATAGGTATCAATCCATATCTGTTTAAACGATACTCAAACTCTAAACACATACACAACACATATACATACATATTTGAGTTAGTTTTCAAATTGAAAATATTTGAAATTAAAAATTCAATAATAAAAAACTTCATTTTGTTTGGAAAATATTTTCAAACAAATATACAGCCATATTAAATAAATGAAGAAAAGGATACGCCCATCTATTTAAAACGTCTTTTTCAATAAATAACAAAAAAGCACACACAAAAATACAAAAATAAGAATTAATTTTTATTAATTCCTGTTTTGTTTTCAGTTGTAAGTATGTATTGTTATTTTTTCGATTGTTTGTTTTTATTTATGTATATAATTATCTATAACTATAATATCTTTTCAAAAATAGGTCTGAAGAAGGGTGTAAACACACCCGAAACGTTACAACAAATAAAATAAGAATTTTCAAAATCTGACCTAAAGCCCACTTTAGGATTTTCATTTATAATTGAAGAAAGGTCACGAAAAAGGGAAATATTTAAGTTAATTTTAGTTAAGTTAAGTTCTATTAAGGATGTCGTGTTGTTGATTTTAGATTAAGTAAGAGTCCGCCTGACTCGTTACCTCTTCAGCTTACCCACCGACATTTTTCTCGTTGCATGAGACAACTCATCTACATGATAACCAGGAACATATGGAATTGCGAACCGGCTGTTCCAATCGTTAAATCCAAATATCTCGTACACATGCTTTTGTTACTTTTGCAGAACACTGGCTAAGTACACCACTGATTGATGGTACTATGGTTGCCCTCAACCTTGCCAATATTTTGCTGCCGTAACGAAAAGTAAAGAACGGAAAGGAAGGAATCAAAAAAATCGATCAAAGAAATCGAACCAAAGCGCATCAATACTCTATTGATGCTCATCTGCTACGCAAACATGCTTTCGCTTTGCAAACAGTTTCACGTTTGAGTTTTGGAAATTATGACTTTGCATCAAATGCGCATCTGATGCATTTCGGAACTCAGCCGATGACTTTTGTTGCGCTAAATTTAACCGTAACAATTTCGTATATCTTTCAACGTGCGATGTAATGCTTCAAATGAGCGTTCGCGATCTACTGTGCATTTGTCCTAGGTTGTAATGTTAAATTGCTGCAATACTTTTACCATCGCAGACTTCTTTTGAAATGTTGCATGTAGGTTCTTCATCGACTTGCAGATTGAATGGCAATTTCAATGCAACTGACTGCGACTGCCTTCTAACAACATAGCCTCAATCCCCAAAGTGATCTCAGATCTCGTACGAATCGTAGCAAAAATCAGTGAAAATAGAAATATTTTTTTTTTTTTTAATCCCACTAGACGCATCAATGAAGAAAATGCCACCATTTCCGTTACCGACTGCTTGCATCAATTCATCAAATATCTTGACTCATTGCGACTCGATCCATTTCTCACTCCAATTATCAATTAAATGCGAAGAAGTGTACTAAAAACGGGATCCAATTTTCATGAAAATTTCCGGGATATTTCTCCATAGTGTCTTCCCTTGTGCCCAAACTAAATATTGTAAAAATCGAACGACCCGTTCTCGAGTTATCCTACTGAAAAACGAAATTTGCACCTTCAGCGCCACCTGCTAAGACTTGTTCGACTATTCATTTTTCCTAAACTTCACGTACTAATTTCAAACAAACCCGCAGAAGGAATATCCAATTTTATCCAGTCGTTTTCAAGTTTTAAGCATCCGTACAAAGCACGATCCATTTTTAAATTATGTATAAAGATTAGGGTGATCCTTATAAATGTCATTGTCTTATTTTGAATGACGCACCACCCTAATTTGTTCTAAATAATTTAAAAATATTCCTGTAAAATGTTAGCACATTTTATTAACGTTAACCCGGCCCCCAAGACGACTGAAGTTTTATATGGGAAATCCCATGTATTTTTTGTACATCTGTAAAAATTCATCACTTTAGTAATGATTGATAAAGAAAATTGAATTTTTGAACACATGTAGTAACTTTTGTCATGTTTAAGAAAATTTATTAAAAAAAATGTACAACATTTATTAATATTAAAAATTAAATAAAAAAAGATATTTTTTGGGAAATAAGAAACTGTTGTACATTTTTTTCTGATACATTTTTATAAATATGACAAAAGTGTCTACATCTGTTCAAAAACTCAATTTTTTTGTATCAATCATTACCAAAATAATAAATTGTATAATATTTGTGACCTTTTATCGATAAAGATTGATATAACTTTTTGTGGGCTATAGGTCAATAAATTAAAGATGTTATTTGATGTGCAACGTTTCGAGCATGTTTATGCTCTTCATCAGGCAAACAATATTTAAAAAATTTACGTTAAGGGAATAAACCACTCATTATAGTTACATAATAATCTCATGGAATAAAATTGGTGGACAGGAAAAAAACCTCCATTTATCAAAACAAAAAAAACAAGTATAGGTGATTGTTTTGATAAATGGAGGTTTTTTTTCCTGTCCACCAATTTTATTCCATGAGATTATTATGTAACTATAATGAGTGGTTTATTCCCTTAACGTAAATTCTTTAAATATTGTTTGCCTGATGAAGAGCATAAACATGCTCGAAACGTTGCACATCAAATAACATCTTTAATTTATTGACCTATAGCCCACAAAAAGTTATATCAATCATTACCAAAGTTAAGATTTTTCAAATTTGGATTTACCAAAATACATGGGATTTCCCATATAAAACTTCAGACGTCTTGGGAGCCGAGTTAACGTTAGAAAAATGATACTTGTGGAATTAATAAAATGAGCTAAAATTTTACAGGATTTTTTTAAATTTATTTAGAACAAATTAGGGGGTGCGTGATTCAAAATAAGACAATCACCTTTATAAGGACCACCCTTATATAGATATATGTAGATAAAATAAAATATTTAAGATATAAGATGTGTATATAAAATACAATAGATTCATATCGTGCGATACATTGATTGAAAGGTGAAAATCCCTAGATCACGAATATGCAATTTTCAATCCTCTAATATGCTTAGTTTAGCAGGAAATCGCGTTTAGAGAAAACAATAACAAGGTGTCAACTTTGGAGAGTCTAGGACGTATAGTTTGGTCGCGTTTAAAGATACAAGTTCGTTTTCTGTATCGTGCGATAAACCGATTGAAAGATGGCACTTCCTAGATCACGAATGTGCAATTTTTAAGTCTACGATGCTCAGTTTAGCCGAAAATCGCATTTAAAAACAAAATTATAAGCTTTTTGCTTTCTGAAAGCACTTTCCTTTCAGTGCATATAAAAATGAGAAATCACTTCACGCAAAGATATTTTATATATGCATGTATATTTTATATATGTATGTTTCTTCAGCTGATAATAAATGTATCACCTTTTCCACGACGTAGGGAAGGAAGGGCGTAATTGTAATTGAGAGGGATGAAGGTTCGTCTTTTCTGGGAACAGGACAAATGCCGTTTTTCTCAGTGGGGTCGGCAAACGAAAACCTTGAGCTCTTATAACCTCTTTACAGCTCCAATCAAACCATGAGTTTTTTTTTGGTTTGATAGATTTTACCTTATTCGGAATAAATTTCTCATTCTACAAAAAATTAAGTTTGTAATCACTATTGAGGAAGCATAGTGGCCATTTAAAGATTCTGCAGAAAATTTTGAGACCATCCCAGTTGGTTTTTACGTATTGAAAACAGTTCTCCTAAGAGTATTTTCTTTAAATAAGTCCTATGATCTGGACTTCGATAAACGAAGCCAGAATGACGTGGTTATTAACAGCAAATTTAAACCACATAAAATTAAAATTTGTGTTTAAGCAGGAAACTTAGTGTGGTTAAAAGTTGTACGCAACATCATTTCTATCATATACCGTGATACTGTAATGAGATGAAAACAATGGCCCCATTTGACCCTACAAATAGCTTAATTTCGAAAATGTCCATCCCTTCAGAACCTTAGTTATTCTAGAAGTCCCACCTCAAAATGTCACCATTCAAAAAAAAAGGAATTTTAGAAATCGGATACTTTGTTTTACCCCATTTCACCCTTAAAACAAATAGCTCATTTTTGAAAAATATCAATCCCCACTGTAATCCTCAAAGTCTATCTTCTAAATTTTACTATTAAAACACAAATCGAGTTTTCAAATCGGTAACCACTTTTTTGTACCCCAATTCACCCTATAAATTGCTTTATTTTAAAAAATCTCTATCCCTGATGTGATCCTTGATGTCCATCGTTCAAATAAAACCGCTGAAACAAAAAAAAGCATTTTCAAAATCGGATATCATTTGTGTACCCCGTTTCACTCCATCATAGCTAAATTTTTAAAAATATCTAGGTATCTTGTTATAATTAATATTTTTTTTTAATTTCACTTTGTTTTACAGAACTCGCTTGGATCTCTTGCCATTTTTGTCGCGGTTTGTTGCAATTGTGAACCTGGTCAATACCGACATTGCCATAGATTTATCGGAGATGCTTCGCAAAGAATTCAAATGGCACATCCGCAAGAAAAACCAACTTAACATCGAATCCAAAATAAAAATTGTTCGTTTCATCGGTGAGATGGTTAAATTCGGTCTATGCAAGAAGTTCGATGCATTGGCTTGCTTAAAAATGCTTCTGCGTGACTTCCATCATCATCAAATTGAAATGGCATGTGCTTTCATTGAAGTTGCCGGCGTGTATCTTTACAATTGTAAAGAATCCCGTTTGCTGACAAATGTATTTCTCGATCAAATGATCCGAATGAAGACCAACACAGCCCTCGATTCTAGACATGCAGCACAGGTGGAGAGCGTATACTATCTCGTAAAACCACCAGACTCGGTGAAATTGGAAAAGAAACTGCGTCCTCCAATTCATGAATACATCCGTCATTTGATATTCGAAGAACTATGCAAACAGAACGTTGATAAATGCATTAAAATGATGCGTCGCATCAAATGGGATGATCCAGATGTCAGTAGCTATGCGATTAAGTGTCTTTCAAAGGCGTATTTATTACGTTTTCCGTTGATAAGATTCTTAGCTGACTTGGTATCGGGACTGAGTTCTTATCAAGAAAAAGCTGTCACTATGGTTATTGATAATGTATTCGAAGACATTCGGGCTGGTCTTGAGATACATTCACCGAAGCTGGCACAAAGGCGAATTGCAATGGCAAAGTACTTGGGGGAATTGTACAACTATAAGTTAATTGAGTCGGCAAATGTACTGAATACTCTTTATTCTATTATATCACTGGGCGTGTCGACAGAGGAGGACGTGGTATCACCATTGGATCCACCTGATAGTCTTTTTAGATTAAAGCTGGCTTGTGTATTATTGGATACTTGCGGGCAGTATTTTACCAGTGCCCTGAGTCGCAAAAAGTAACTAGACTATATTATCATAATGTGTATATGTTTTGCATATTTTTGTCTTTGTATTCTAGGTTGGATTATTTTTTGGTGTTCTTCCAGCACTATTATTGGTACAAAAAGAGCAATCCGATCTTTAGCAGGGAGGACACTTCAGACTTGTTCCCCATTTTGGTAGACCATATGTACAGAGATTGTCTGGCTAATGTTAGACCAAAGTTGAAGGTAAATAGGGCTTTATATACATACACTGTATATGTAGGTTAATTACTATATCCATTGATGTTTTCCTCATAGCTCTACAAGAATTTAGAAAGAGCAAAAGAAGCAATTGAGAATCTCAAAACTGAGCTCTATCCTTCATTAGCTGCCCAAGCAGCCAGCCAAGATGTAGCTGGAGAAAGAAGCGCTCCAGTAGATGCCGAATTAGATCCAATTCGTGAAGATAGCGAATTTGACGAAGTTGTAAGCAGATTTCGTATGTTTTCAAAGACTCAAGCTCAATTATAGAATTCTTTGTATTTTGTTAGCTAAGTGAGGATTCCTCTGAATCAGATGAAGACGAGAAAAAGGAGCGTCGACGCGATGAAGACGAAGATGATATTTCCGGTTTAGAAAATGTAAATCAAAACTGGAACGATGATGCAGTGGAAGATATTACTGATGATATCATTGAAAAATCAAAGGATGATCTTGAATTTGAGCAGATGTTCGAGAAAATGGCAGCCGATTCTTACCAGGAGCGTTTGAAAGAAACCATTAAGCCCAATACGAAGGACATTCCAGTTCCAATGATGGCAAAAAACAGCAAGAAATCCTATGATCAAATACAATGCAGCGGGAGCAGCGGTGGCACCAGCTCTAGCCCTAACGAATCCAAAGACAGTGCTGTGCCATTTGTATTAATGGTTCGTGGTGGAAAGGGCAAACAGCAATTTAAATCCTTTGCAGCTCCATCTGACAGCCATTTGGCAATAAATTTGAAACTTCAAGAACAAAAAATCCGTGAAGAGAATGAAAAAGTCAAAAGACTTACACTTAACATTACCGAGCGCATCGAAGAGGAAGACTACCAAGAGTCTCTGTTGCAATCGCAAAAAAATCAATCTCAAAATTACTATCAACGTCAAAATCGTCCGAAATTTAAACATCAGAAGGGTGCTCCAGACGCTGACTTAATATTCAATTGAGACTTCTACGTGATGTAGATAGAAGCGCAATAACTCATGTATATCTCTCTTGGACAAGAAAATAAACGGGGAGACGACAATCACTCTCACACACTCCAACCAAACCATTCAGGTCTCTAGTTAATATTCTTCGATTGATGAAGTCACACATAAAGTTCTTAAAGCAACCGGGTTGCCCTTGATGCTGATGAGGAAGTCTTTAAGATTGACATAAATGTGTAAAAAGAAATTATTAATAAAACAAACAGGATTTTAAATCCTTTTTGAAAAGTAGTTTTTTCCTTTAAGATCAAAGAAATAAAGATACACATTTAGTAAATATTAAATTTTTCTTTTTATTGAAAATGATCCCTTATTTAATGAAGTTTTTTGTTTCGGCTTGAAGATCCAATGAACAATGAAAAACGAAAGTGATAATCAGAAGGCAAAATGTGCTCCGCCTTTTTTTCTAATTTCGTTGGTAAAATGGTAGTTTTTAATTTAGGTTAAATTATAAGAATCTTATTAATTTAATTAAGATCAAAATATGTATGTGTAGCCCAAGAAAGAAAGGAAATTTACGGCTACATGAAATTTGGCCCCAATGGAAATATTGCCCCCAACATCAAATTAAAAATGCCCCAAAAAATGTATATGGGAAACAAGAAAAACAAAAAAGGTTTAAAATTTATAAATTGGGGCCATTTGTCATGGTTTTCAGGACTTTTCTTAATTTTGGGGTGAAATTTCATAATGAAAAATGGCCCAAACTTTTATTCTTAAATCAAAATATTTTTGCAACAAAAACTTTGATAGCAGGCCGACTGACAACATAGGCGCCTGCCAGGCGACGGAGCATACCCTAAGAGCAGGCAGAACCTGCGCAGCGGGCTAGGCAAGGCTCCCCAAACCGACGCAAAACATTTTTTGTACGATTGTAATTTTTCTGTTGTTGTTGCTTCTTATATTAATTTTGTGAATTCTTTAATTTGGGGCCATTTTTCGTTTGGGGTCATTTTTCATTGGGGCCAAATTTCATGTAGCCGAAATTTACTAAAGGCAAGGTAAAATAAATTAATTCATGAAATGCTATCGAAAAATCATTGTTTATACCTAAATTTTAGATATTGGAGAAGATGGGGATTCATTTGTATGAAATATTTGTTTGGATATAGTATAAGCATGGACACATGATTCTTGATTCTCGTGTCACTTTTAACATTTATACCAAGTCTCATTAGGGTAGTATTTTGCTCAAAAGGGTTATGGTATAGTCCCACACGCACTTTCCCTCAAAAAAGCACCATCTTACTTTTTATAGACTCTTCTTATATTCAGCCCAATTCTAAATATTCCCCGGGAGATTTGTTCTCCAAAACTCCATTTTCCATTTTTTGGACATTTAGAATGACAGCTTTTTTCTCGTAGTATTATTTCTCACACTCGAAGTTTGCTTAAATTAATGAAAAGGGAAACAAATTCCTGGGAGTTTATAGTTTAGGAGAGTAGGGAAAAGGGAAACATTGGGCTGATTTTGTTTTCATACAAAATGGAATATTTATACAAAGTTTAATCAACGTACCATTATGTTAAAGGGTTTCCGGTTATATTTATTTATCGTACTAAAATTATTATAGTCATACTTACATACATAAAAATGTGCCCTATGCATAGATTAACCAGTAATTTTTTCCTCTTGATGCAGAACAATCTCCCCCACTATGGGGGTGAATGTAACGTTTTCACCAACTTTCATGAGGGTAGGATATTTTTTTCGAAGGATTTTGTGTACTATTTTACCTGCGTTATCATACAATGCAGTCACAGTGCAAATACAACAAATAACATTAAAAATGTGTATTAAACAAATAACAGTGTTCTACCACCAAGTTACTTTTAGCTATTTATTTTGAATTAGGAAGCCGATAGATGCTACCTAAGCCGCTTGCTAAGCTCTATCCGCGTGCAGATTTTGTTGCTTATCATTTGTACGACTAGCATTTTTATTAGAAAACACAGGCTTGCTGTTTATTCGGTTATTTTCTTTTTTCTCCTAACCCGAATTATATGCATAAAAATCGTTGGGGATAGAGTGGTTCGAAAAAAAGTTTAAAACAAAAAAATCAGTCAGCGCTGACAAAATATTCCCTGGACGCTCTCCAAATTCATTTATTAGTGTTTTGCGTACGTTCCATTTTACACTGAATACTTGTTCTTTATGAAAAAAATTGTCCCGGCCCTGCGGGTCCGCATAAACAGTTTTTATATAACCAAGACTGTTACAAATTGGCATATCCCAAGTCACAAAACGTTTGTTGGATTTTAAATAAGACTCTGAATAGTTTTTCAATGTTAATAACACTTTATTAACTACTTTTTGTTTAAATGATTTTCACGTGTGTTCAAATTTATCAACTATTTTGTTTTTATTTTATTATTATTTATGTGCGTTTTTTTTTCATGTTTTAAAAGCATTTTATTATAAAATATAAAATATATTTGTATATGTAATGTTCGTATGTATTAAAATATCATAACATTTGACCGGAATCGGAAGAAATGATTGTTTAATTACAAATATAAAAATGTTAAAATAAAAAAAAATCAGTACAGTTACAAAAAAAAAATATTTATATTGATCATTTATGTAAAATATATGTATAAATTAAAAAAAAATAAACTTACAAACTATAAATAAAATCCAAAATGTTTCTTACGACGCTGAAAACAATTCTTAATATAATAATAATATATTGCCGGAATATTATTACAAACTATAAATAAAATCCAAAATGTTTCTTACGACGCTGAAAACAATTCTTAATATAATAATAATATATTGCCGGAATATTATTCCTTTGCTTATTTTTTGGAGAATTAATTGCTTGATAAAATCTATAAATCTAAATGTTATATTAATTTGGCTATACAATAATTTTTTTTTATTTATCTTATTCTTTTGACTATCCCACCAATAAGGCAAGGGTCCATTTATAGGCACACAATTCTTTTGATTATTATGTTTTTTTTCTAGTGTTGTATAAAAGTATAAATATGCTTAATTAATCTGTTGAAACGCTAAAAAAGGAATCAAAACGGTCGGTGGACATTTTTAATGTTCATATTTAAAGAAAAAAAAACTGTTATTTAAGAATTCCGTATTATTCAAAGAGCAGCTGAGAAATCATATGTGTTCATTTTTAGCTTAAAAATATGATTAATTATTTTATACATAAAATATTTATGTAAGTAGTAGGCACACAGATCTTGTTCCCTTAAGACACAATTTTTTTATATTTTTGTCGTTTAGTTCGTTTAGAAAAAAATATATACCGTCATGTTGTGCAAATTTAATGTAATATACTGGTTTTGACTCATTGGAGTAAAAGTCATTTGGAAAGACTTTAATAATGGTAAAACACTAAATGGCATGATAACTTACGGCAGTTTTAATTTATCAGTTGTTTTGTTTTGAATACTTTAATATAAAATTCGCACGACAAACCGACGGTGTTCGGAGCAAAAAAAAAAACTAAAATGATTTTTCCAAAATCGAGCAAAATAGAAAATATGATTACTTTCCAGCGTATGTAGGATTCTTAAACGTCGTTGTGGCTTGCTTGTAGATTGGATTTTCGCCCTAAAAATTAATAATTACATTATTAATTATTTTTCACAAATAAACGTGTTTTAACTTACAGCATCCCACTTTGCAGCCATACGCTCCTTTTCAAATCTTGCAAACTCTCGTCTATCATGAATGGTTGTCAGCAACTTCCATAGCAACAAAATAGCCAAACCAACCAACACAATAGCTGCAATCACACCCAATACAATTCCCAACATAAATACTTTAGGTGGGCATTCACGCTCCTGCTGGACTTTTACTTCAAGCTCGCCGTTTATTTCTTTGTATTTGTATTTGAATCTGCAATCATCTTCATCGTAGTATGAACAAGGGGTGAAATCTGCATCTTCGTCAATAACATTTTTATCCACACTAATTGGTGTAAAAGTTGTACAGTTTGCAGCACAGGCAGCCTCATCTTTTAGCGGTCCAGTTTTCCACATTTGGCATTGAACACAATCCTTAAGATCAAGACAACGTTTAGTACAGGTGGGACAATTTTCACAATATTGACCAGAGTAACGACCTTCATCAGACACCATGCACCTAAAATTTAAAATCGTCAATAAAACTATTTTTAACAAAATGATTTTCATTCTTCGACAAAAAGTTAAAAATTTGTTTGTTATTTCTTAATTTGTTCAATTTTTCAGAATATTAATTTTTAAACCTGTTTTTTTTTTTTTTTTCCTAAACTTTTTTCTTTGAGGTTGCCTCAAATATTTATGCGCCTAAACTGTTTAATATTTTAACAAAATAATAATTTATAGAAAAAAACAATGGTCTTGCGGAAATGTTATGCATATACCTTTTTTTAATGGCCGCTTTGTGCCATTTTCATTCCGATATTTTTTTTTTAGCTGCAACCTAAGTTTTGTTATTTTCTTACGGATACTGAATGTATGCTTATTTTAAGTGAAAGAAAAATTGCCACTTAATTGTGTAAAGTAAAATGCGGGAATAAAAATAATAGGAAGACAGAAAAACTAACTAGAAGCAACAAAGATTATGGCTGAGTTCCAAAATGTTGCGTAACTTTGATCGACTAGTATACGAATTATTGTGAATGAAAAAGTATAAATTGTGAATCGTTCACAATTTTTTCATACTGGATTGTTTATTTATTTATTTCGTTTCGTGAAGTTTGCACTAAAAAAAAAGAAGGCGAAGGTAGGTAAGCATTAATGCCCCATTTACACTATTGGAAAATTGTCAGTATTTCTGCCATTATACTGCCAAGAATGAATTTGCTCATTCTATCGACAGTATTGAGAATTGGTTAGTTGCGTCACTGCATGTCACAAAGAGTACCCTGTATGTGATATAAATTTTGTTTTCGATTTAGCATTCAATGCATTTCCCATAAGAGAAAACCAAAGACAGCTCTAAGAAAAATTAGTTTTACCAAATTATACATAACACAAATAGAATAATAAAATTTGTAAGTTTGTAAATCAAGAGGAAAATATTATCGGAACTTAATACTAACTTATTTGCTGTATTTTTCAGATAGAAATGTAAACAAACCTGTGTTGTTGTTCTTGTTTTCTAAAATGGATAAATGTCGCCGTCAAAATGATATCATGTGCGTAAAGGCAAGGGCTTTTAGGGAACTACAGTTATCCATGGATTTAAATGAATTATTATTTTTACATATTTTTTTCAGGAAAACAAGAAGAATTGTGTTAGATGCACTTAGCGGTCGCGCGAAAAGAAAATATAAATGGTGTATCCCTTATAATAAAAAAAAAAAATATTTAATATTGAAACTCGTCTCTTCTGTGGTTTTGGGAGTGTCGTAATGTAAGAATCTGAGGATGTCAATCGATTTAGAAGGGTGGTATTACCTAGTGTTAAGGCCAGCGCTCTAGCACCAACATAAACCGAGAAATTTCACTTTTCAATTTGACAAGTGTCGAAATGTCAAAATCTGAGGGCGCCAATCGATTAAGCTGATGGATTTTACCTAATCTCACGGCCAGTACTCTAATAAGTCCAGTGGAAACCGAAAAAATCCCACTCGACACTTGTTGACAGTACGAAAAATCACACCTTTCACTTTGATAGTTTAGGGCAAGATGTCATAAATTTTTTACAGTTTACATATGATGGCGAATAGTCAAAAAACCGATTTCCTGGTCCGCGCTTTAACTCCAAAAGAAAATGGGCAAATTCGCACTAAAAGTCTTCATTTTTTTAAATGTAGAAATCTATATGCCAACTTGACATGAAGAAAATTAAATTATAAATTTATTTCGTTTTCGTTTGGAAGTTCGTAGTTACTCCTTTTTTATTTTGTTTATATATGGAAAATATGGAGTAGAAGGAGCAATTAACAAAAAAAAAACATTTCTGAAACTAACAAAATTATATAAAATTATTAATAATCCTAGCTACGCCTCTGTCTTGATTTTTTTTTCTAACCAAGTATTATTGTTGTTGTTTCTTGTTGTAAAGGTAGTTTGTTTACATTTTTCACCTACGAAGTAAAGCATTTTATTTATAACTTTCGATATATTTTAAGCTCGATTTACAAACTAACATACTTAATTATTTCATTGCAATTGTAATATGAATACCCTTTCATATAAAAGTAATTAAAAAAAGTAATGTTATTGAGAACCCTATTTTGTTTTCTCTTATGGGAAATACATTGAATGCGAAATTGAAAAAAAATGTTTATCACATACAGGGTTCACGCTTTGACTGCTAGGTGCAGAAAAATGGCAATCTGGTATACATCGTGAATGCAGCATAATATTGACAATTTTCATTTGTGTGTACAGAACCTAAAATTAATTCGTGTAAGTGCAGCATAATATTGAAAATATGGGTATTCATGCAAACGCATAAAACACATAGAAAGCTTATTAACCATTTTTTATATAAACTTTTGTTTGAAATTCTATGGTTTCTAAACTTTATCTAGGTTTTACGCGTTTGCATGAATACCCATAATGTTACATTCGTGTGTACGGCCCCGAAAATTAACCAAATATGGGAACATGAAGAGAAAGAGTCATGCCGATATAAGGGTCCTTCCAGAAACTATCTTTGGCTGTCAGTTATTAGAAGGAGCACGCCAACTGATCAATACATGCATATATACGGTGTATAACTTTTACTAATACACAAATGCACTAACACATGCATATATATGGTGTGGAATTGAATGAATCGATTGTGACTGCGTTGTAATGCATAGGCGATTTGTACCTAAATTAAAACTGCGTTTTACTAGCGTTAAACGCAATGTTCAAAGTTAAAACTTATATTCGGTACATCTACTCAAAATTACCTTTCCATTGGTATAGGTTTTACTATAGTTTGATTTGTTTAAGTGTCCTTAAAATGATCTACAAAATTTGGTCACCACGTATTAATATATAAATATAACTTAAAATAAAAAGTGGTTAAATGGTTAAGGCCCATTTGCTGAAACTAAACTTAAGGATTTATGTCCAACATAAGAATTTATGTGACATTTTATGCTAAGGAAAAAGTAGAACATAAGCGTTTATGTTGAACTTAAATATTTATGTTTCGTCCAAACGGGCCTAAGTGACACAGATTCAGAATAAGATACAAGAAATGGAATTTTAGAGACAATCAGACAACGGCGGCATATAAGAGATTCCTCTTACTACTAGGAGTTAGATGATAAATTGTGCGGTTTAACTTGATTCTTTTCATTTATTTTTCTTTTGTAACTTTGTTAACTTACTATTTTCGATTATCCAAGCCAGCCTTTATGGATTTACTTTTTGAAATCGATGGAAAACCGGGAATAAGAAAATCATCGATTCCCAACACCCTTAAATTGTATACCGCGTTATTCTGTGCCCAACGATTATATCAACTAAGTGTGGGAAATGATTTTTTCGTTGGAATGGCTCAATATACTACGAAAGTAAAATACGCTAAACAAAAATGTATATCTTTGAAAAGTTCGGATTCCCAGGAGTTATTGTGTGCAACAAGCATTTTTTTAAAATAAAAACACTACATTTTGTTCTTTATACAATTTTTACCGCGTCGATCACAAAAATTCGGTCTTGAATAAGCATACATGCATTACCATTATCCTTTTCACTTTTCATTTTCCACTTTTTTTTCACAAAAAAAAAAAATAAAACAATTTTAATAAAACTTAAGAATTCTTAACATTACAAAAAACTTTTGCTTACTGCTAAGGATTTTTTTTCTAAACTAATGTAAAATAAAGGCATCAGCTAATACGCATCGAATAGGTATCGGTTGCGTTTAGAAACTTGCTGCTTTGTAAATATTTTCACGTTTGAGTTTTCGAACTAATGACTGCATAAAATGCGCATCTGATGCATTTCGGAACTCAGTATATGTATCTATGCACACAATATATGAAACATTCCTAATTTAGATTCAGCGCAAGGTTAAGGGATGTGTCTAAAGATTGAGATCTTAAAAAGTAGGCTTAAGTCGTGTGTATTAAAATAAAACAAGTAATTCAAATTGAAACAATTTCAGGTATTTCAATTCAAATGAATTCACCTTAAGAAATAAGACAATAGAATAATTTTGTATAAAGTAATAAATAAATAAAAACAATTCGTCAAAAAATAAGATCCCAAATACATTGCCCGTTAGAAGTTTTCAACTTTTTGAGATTTACTGTTGTTCTTGTCCTTTTAACAATAACATCAGAACTTTACAAAAATCATACATATATAGTACCATTCTTTATGTATTTATACAGTATTTAAAAAGTATTTTCTTACACTTATGAATTCGTGGTAAATATTCAAACTTATATGAATTTTCAAACTGCTTTATAAATTTTTTTTTGCACAAAAGAAGAATTCAGAGAATGAATAATGCTGGTGCATTTGCTCAATCATTTGCTTAGAGTTGAGAGCATCAACTAAGTAAATTAATACGGACCAAACTATTCTCTTGCGTGCATTCTACTATTTTATATCTATTCTAAGTGAGTACGATCGAATTTGACTTTAAAAATTCACAAATGAATAATTAATTTTGTCTGAGTGAAGTACGCTGTATATCCAAACCGTTTAGTTTGCAAACGTCAGGTAATGCACTCATTCACTATATTAAGCAGCGAGTAGAATGAGTTGGGTTCAAAAAATATTGTTGAATGTCTCAAAATCATTTTTAAGACATTCATGCAGACCTTTAAACTAGAAGATTATAACTTGTATTTATACTTACTTGCAAGACCCACATTCGCACTCGCCGTGTCCTGAACAAATTTCTCCTTCACCATTAACTTTACATGTATCGTTAGATGCTAAACAATCACATGCTGATCCAGTCCATCCTGGTTTGCAATTACATTGACCACATTCGCACGTACCCTGCTCTGGGCCCGAACACAACAATTGATTATGACGATCACACGAAAAGTTATCACACTCGCAGAATTTTCCTGAATACACTTCTTCAGGATTTGCCCGTTTTTCGCAATCACAAATACCACACTCGCAGTGTCCTCGTCCGCTGCATTCAACATTAGTTACATTGTCGGCTTTGCAAACGAAAGCATTAGTTTCGGTGTGAAAATTTGAAGATGAACATTCGCAAAACTGTCCCATATAAGATTCGTCGCACTTACAAATACCGCACGAATAATTTCCCTTATTATTACATTTCGGCGAAGCACGTTCGAAAGCTGAATGGCCTTCAATTTCACATGGACATCTGCAGATCATTTCCAAATCAATTGTAAGAGTTTCGTCAATACCAACTGGATAAATTTCAATTTTTTGTTTCCAATCTTTTGGATCAGATGGACACTCGGTGACAGTGATTTCAGCCGTGAAATTAACAGTATCGCCAACTTTGAGACCATCACACTTGGATGTTGTAACTGGTGAAGAGTTGGGTTTCAAACAATTTGATTTGTAATTGATTTTGACATAGCTATTAGCATTATCTTTCATTTCGATTGAGGATGAAATTTTCTATAAGAACCGAAAATTAGTGGTATTATAATAATAAACAAATATTCCTAAAATATTAAACTTACTTTATATTCCTCTCTCACTAATTCCACCACATTACCCGAATCGTCAGACAACACAGCACTCGATGATCCTTCAATATGTTGCGATAGCTGTTTATAAACACTGATCTGAGCTTGGGTAACAGCGAATATAACGTTAATCGAATTCTTCTTGACATGGTGATTAATCTGAGAGATACTAGGATAGTCCTGAAGGGTTGAGTGTGTATACAAACCCCTGTCATCTAAATGACATTGTCCGTCGTTTGGTTCAATTACTCCACCGAGCTTTTAAAAATCAAATGTGATATAAAACAATAAAATTAGTTTATTTAAATCTACTTACTTTTCCATCGCCAGCATAATGGAATCCTGCATCTGTTGAAAAGACCAAAAGCCGACGAGCTTGTTCTCTCCAACCAATTTGATCGCGACAAACAATAGCTTGCATAATTGCATCAAAACCACCTTCGGGTGCGTCCAAGTTTCCTGACACATTAGCCTTATGTACCTCTTCCTAAAATTTGCGTTTGATATTTTTTTTACTGCACTATTAAAATATATTTTTAAATGAGAAGGTTTTAGAATATGGAACTTCTTTGTCTTTTGTCTGGGTTAAAATTTTAATTCTTAGGGTTCGGCTCATTTGGCTTCTCAACTTAACAATTTGTCTTTATTTCAGTTTTATTTAGGAACACTGCCAGTGGGTTTTAAATATTTTATTGGAACTTAAGAAAATGGTTTCTATATTATTAAGTTTCCTTTTGAAATACAATTCTGATCGATAATACCGATTAAACTAAATTAAATTTGGTGTCGGGAAGCTCGTGGAGGAACAGGTCCTAGTTTCTTACAATTCTCATTTGGAATTGCAATTTTCCGCTAAGTCCGAACGACTAGGATGAAGGGGGAAAGGTTTTTTTTTTTGTCTATACTCTATTTTAACTTATTTGGCTTCTAGCTATTAAATAATTTAATAATTGGCATCAATTAGTTAAAAAAAAAAAACATTATTTTCCCATTCGCTGAATTGAAAACTATAAAAAGTAACTGCATTCTTTTTGTCATATATAAATTCATTATTTAGGGCCGATTTGTTCACAGCTAATCATGTTTAATCCATGATTATTGGAACTGGGAAATCGTCGTTGTTTTTAAAAAAAATATCTTTAATCAGCCAATTTTGGTTGATTAGCGTAAGTTAGCCTATGAAAGTCCACATACTTAATTCAACCTACTGTGAACAAACTGGCCCTTAATCCCACTTATTAAGTCGGATTATGTGGCACTTATTTGTGAAAGTCCCCAATATATGTATTTTTTTTTTGAATGCCAGGGTGCAGTTTGGAAACTAAGTTAAATTGTTTTCAATTGTACCACAAAATAAAATTTCTGAACGCTCAGAGATTTTTTAAGTGGGACACAAAATCTCAGCTGAGCATAAGATTTTTTGAAAACATTTCTGAGACAAACATTTTTTGAAATTATTTCTCAATTTTCTTTCTCAGTCCAAACAGCTGTTTGCTTGATAACAAAATTAAATTTGTTTAAAATGCAAAATAAAGACGGATTGTTGGTGAAAACTAAAACTAATCGAATTAGCTTAACAATTAAATATTTAAAACGAAGTTGAAATTTTGTTTCCAAAATATGTATGAGAATTATAAGATTATGTTTCTGTTACAAAGTGAGCAAAGAATGTTGGCCCACCAAATGATTCTGCCTCCGTTAATCTAAAACTGAGCGCCCACTAAGATTTTACTAGGTAATGCTAGATTTCCACTTGTCATTGAAAGACAGTTTGACAAGACAGGGTTATTTATACCTTCTCTCTTCTACTACTTTCTTTTTTTACGTTGGTAATTGCCACCCTGTCATGTCAAAATGTGTCAATTTGCATCTTTCAATAACAAGTGGAAACCTAGCATAACTTATACGCATATTGTCTTCGATTTTGCTTTATATACCAGATTTATGCAAAAAAAAAAAAATTGAATAACAGAAATAAAGTTTTGAGTTTTTTTTTGCATATTCCCGAAAATGAAATTATTATCCGCTACTAAAGCTTGACAACTTATGTAGATTTTATTTAAAATTTGTTTGAATAATTTTTTGTACGAACACATTTTTTTCTTGTTGACTTTATTTTCTCACTGTGTTGTTTTTAAATACATAAAGAAACAAACGGTTTCATTCACTGTGATATAACTTTATAAGATTTATTAAACGGATCTCAATGAATTTAAGTCTGTACTATTATTACGAAAATAAAAAAACGCTGAAGTTCTATATTCCCACCTTTTCCTTTATTTTGTTTACAGAAAGTATTCAATAGATATACACTTTTGTCAACACACTATTGAATCATTTTGAAATTTAAACAAAAAATACTGTTAACTGTGTTCGCTTCTTAAATTATACATTGGCTTGCTTAGTGTAAAAATAATGACTTACTGCAATATATACGGTGGTGGGTTTTGTATACTTTTATATCCGTCTGAAAATAATTTCCTTATAAAATAATAATACAACAACAATTCGGGAATTGGGGAATTTTATATGGAAATAATTTCCTATCAGATATAAGAGCACCAAAAACACTCCATAGTTATGTTTTCGAGGCAACGGAGGTAAGGTCTGATCGACTCTGCGGCGCATAGTGATCGATTTTAGTCGTTAGAAAAATAAATTTTTCGCTCGAGAAGAAATCATGATGCGAAAACATATCATACGAGAAATAAATAATAATGCGTGCAAGTTTGAGTAGCTTCCATTTTAGGCAAGGAAGTTTTGAATTTTTTTAGAAGTAAATCTCTGCAGATTAATTTTGTGTGTGTTTTAAGTTGGATATTAACTCGCCCAAATCGTGAACAAACATATTTGTAATGTGTTTCCAAAAAATGTGTACTTTACACTATGCCGTCAACATACAATGTAAGCTTTCAATTATTATAAAAATGTATTAAATTTGTACATGTAATCTAAATAAAAGATAGTTAATACAGATTCAAGAGTGTGATGTCATAAGGTATCTACAATAATTTTTCAAGCTACATATAAATATATTATAATTAATTAGTGTGTAATGTTATTGTTTTAGTATTTTAAGAAGAAAAATTTAGAAAAAGACAACACCCAAACACCCAACAGTTACAAAATAATAACTTAAGTTATAAACAAACAAAACAACAATTGCATACATTATAGCTAACCATTAACAATTTAACAAAATTCAAACTCCTACACACAAATCTTCAAATACAGACACATTCACTCAATAATTTATACATACATTCAAATATCATAAGAAATGTTATGAATATCCAGTTAACTTACAAAAAATTTAGATGCGTTCGTGCTTAAACCCATATTATTAATGAAGCCATAAGGTGAAGAAGAGTTCGGATACCAAACACTAAATAAATGAAGAAACAAGTTTTAGTAGTGTATGAGTTCATATATAAGTTTTTCCTATTAGTACGAGTGACGAACTTTGCCGTCGCGTCGCCTAGCTTCATTTAACCAATTTTATCGATTTGTTAAATTTTGTGTTTTTGTACTTTGAAATAAGTCAATCTAACTGTGATATTAGAATGATGGCAAACCTAACGATAAACAGAAGAAAATCGTTGAAATGGGTGATAACTAAACATTAATAAATTAATTTCAGAAAAGAAATATTGGAGACCAAGGTACAACATTCCTTCCTACTTGGGAAGAACTGAAAATAATATTTTTTTTTTTAAATACTAATAATAATGTTGATTTATATGCGAAAGAAAATAAGTTGGCTATTATTTCATGATCTATATAATTGTCGTTTAGTTAAATCTGGAGGTCTAAGAAAAAATGCTGTCTAGAGTAGAGCTCGAAACCACAACTCTAAGTAAGCAGTAAAGCACTACATCCACGGTATCAAAATATTCGAAAAACTACTTGACGAAAAACTTCTCAACGTTCTATGTGAGAAAAATCAATCATAACCATAAGTTTCGCGTGCCTAATCGTTGTCGAAAGCTATCGAAATAGATTAATTGTAATACTTTGTGAAAATGTTGCTGTTTACATCTCATTCAACACCAGCTTAAGATATCTCGAATTTCCGAAAATCTGCTTTCGACAAAAGTCGTTAATCGATGCAAAAATAGGGTCCTGCGAGGCCATTAGGGCTTAATAAAATTACGTTTTCATTAGGCCGAATGAGGTAATTTCATTAACTCACTCAAATTCACATTTCGAAATGAGATAATTTCAACCAAATTTCAACGAAATCTAATTGGAACTGGAACGCATCCAGCTTCCGTTATCCAAATCATATTCAATCAAATTAGCAGATTTGAGATGAAAACACTTTATTGGTAATTCATCAAATTGCCTTATTTCGGATCTAATGAAATGTAGTATAATAACACAGTATACATATCTGGTAATTCCTGTGACAAATATGTGATACTAAATTGTACCGCACAGGAGCGACAATTTTCTTTGATTTTGACAACATGCGCAGAACTGATCAAAAATGAAAACGCTAATGATATTACCTGTAATATAATATGTACCTTGCCTTGGTATAATACTACTTTTTCATTGGTGCGGAAAGGAGGTTATTTCGGAAATTAGCAAAACAAATAGACTAAGATCCTACAGCAATTTTTGGGTGTGAACGATAGCAAACATTCCTTTTGTTTTAAGATAGGTCCATACTATTCATATACAAATATGAAAGTCTGGCATATCGGGGTTGGGGCCTTTGTATGCAACACTGCATTTAAAATGCATTTCATTGAAAATGCAGTGTAGGAACTTCAAAATCATATTTAATAAAAGAGCCCTAGACATAGCTATGGAGTCCAAAATATTTTCCGAAGAGCGAAATTGCTACAAGACGCACTCAAAGCTTCAATCTTTGCGTGCGTCTTGCAGACATTTGGACCCACAGAAAAGGTCTTGAACCCTATATTCATATTAAGGGCGGCCCGCTCTTTAACTTATTACAATTTTGAAGTTCCTACCCTTGGTACTTGGGCTTTAAGAAAAAAATGCATTTTCAATTCAGCATTACGTACAAAGGCCCCAACCCCGACCAGCCAGACTTTCATATTTGCATATGAATAGTATGGACCTATCTTAAAACAAAAGGAATTTTCGCTATCCTTCACACCCAAAAATTGCTATGGGCTCTCGGTCTCAAATGTTTTCATTATCAAATTTGCTAATTTCGTTTGAAAAATCATTTTGATTTTTGTGCATAGTACTATGAAATTTTCATACAAAAGTTTTTTTAAGCTTCCGAGACTGATTACGGCTGAAATCCGTTCAACCAATTTCTGAAAATTTTGATGTTTTTTTTACTTTACGTGTACATGTTTTAAATTTTAAAATGATCTGATTATTGCAGGCAGTTTTCACAACTATTTGGTATTATTTTTGAACGTTATCAACATATTAAATTCGTTTTGTAAAGAAAATAGTCTTTACGAAATAAGTATAAATAATGCGTTAGAAAGTGATGATTTACGATATTGTAAATTTTTTGCTAATGTTTTTTTTTTTTTTTTTTTTTTTTTTTTTTTTGAAATTACCGATGAGATAAGTCATCTTACAGACTATAAGATAATTGTTCTAAATAGGTAATGAATCAAAACCAAGAGATATTCATTGATCGTATGAATTTATGATTTTCGTAAATTTTTCATTAAAATTTCTTTGAAAACTTATTACTACCTAGCTTCTGTTATCAATGAAATATTCAAATTCATTTTATGCGGAAACTATGGGTTCGCTTGAAATATCAATCAAGTCATAAGATTTGCTTTGACATAAAACAAATATTTTTGGTTTTTCTTTTCTACCGTTTCAAAATAGTTGCAAGTTACAATTTTCAGTGATAGGCAGGTATAACTGGCACCTTACTTAATATGTTATTAACAAACCAAAGACAAACAAAAAAAGTTTTACCAGAACTCACTACCAATATAAAATTAAATATACTATTAAATTAACAAAACACAAAAGCTTAATACAAACACCATAACCTAGGAAAACATTATAAAACTTTAAAACAATCAAAGGTTGTGACAATCATTAGTACAACAAAAATAGAAAATATAAGCCACAGAACAATATTATGTGCGCGAAAGAAAAGTATAAATAGTGAAACAGAAAGGCATGAGTTAAAAATAAATCATTAAGTATAATAACAGGCGATGATTGAATGGAAAGTACAGTCTTATGTTTTTTTTTTTGAAAAAAAATTTAATTGATTTCTTACAGAAAATTTCTTTGTGTCTTCATTCAATTTCATGTGATTGCGGTAACCATAGGGAGCTTCACAATTATCGCATGGGTGTTCCAGTCTTTTTTGGAAATTAAAAAAAAAAAATGATAAATTTAAATTGTAAATATATAGTTATAATTTTTGAATATACCTAGTATAGGTAAACATAATATGGAATTATAAAATATAAATATGAAGTGCTTCGGAGAAACATGATAATAATTTCAAAAATTAATTAAATCTTTTCGTCAACTGTATATCGTCACTAACTTAAAGGGATATTCCAATTTGCTTTAAATTTAGTACATAAATACATACATATGCACACGAATTATCATGTCTCTCCTAAGCACTATAGATCCATACATATACAGTGGTGGCTAGATAATTTAGAACGATATTTCTATAAAAATATTAAAATCTAACTTTTATTTGGGAAATCTGTCGAGGTTAAATAAGCTACACTTTTAATAATGTTTGCAAAATATTAGCACGAGAATATTTCCAGGAAAAAAATATATTGTAAGGAAACCTTCATTCTTTTTAATTTCAGACAAAATTCCTTGCATATTTTCGCATAAGGCATCGTATCTTGACAGTGGAATACTCCATCAGATTTCCTTAATATTTCGATAAATCTAATCAAAATTGTTTGTTTTTTGGACTGACAGACATATTATTGAAACATTTCAAAACTAGTTTTACGGCAAAAAATAGTTCTATAAAGGTTTCGAGTTTCAAGTTTAGAACATATCGGTATAATTGAACAAAAATTTGATATCTATGTAAAACTCGAAATCTTTAAACTAGATTTGCATTGAACAAGAAATTCATAAAACTGAAAATTTCTAGTTGTAAGGACTTCACTAGTTTTGACCCTTTTTTGTATTATTCATCAGAAAAAAAAACAAGAAATCAATGACGGAAACGCATGACATATCTGACAAACATACATATTTAACAATGTTTAAGGCGAAACGCAATACCGTATACAGGCAAGGCGTAAGGAGCTTTTGGGAAGAAGGAGAAAACGCTGCAACGTCATATTATAAACCAGGGTATTCATTAAATTAAGAATTAATTTAAGATTGTTTTGCCAAATAAAAGGGCTTACAAATGTTCAGTGCAATTTAAGGATGCATCACAAAAATTCACTTTTTTTTAAGTTAAAATAATCTATTTATGTGGAATAAGTTAACCTATGTATATGTTCGTTCAACTTATTTGTCAAGTGTCAATCCACTTGCAAGACGGTGTAATGGCATTCTTGTTACAAAGAAGCTTAGCATTTAATTATGACATGATTTTTTAAGTTGTAATTCCAATTTTAAGGCTTTTAAAAAGTGCATTTTAAGATGGATCACAAAAATGCACTTTTTCCAAATCTCTTATTTCTTATTTCATATTTTAATGATAAGCTCCTTTGTAGAAAATATGACATTGCAGTATCTTGCAGGCGAAAGGACACTTCTAAAATGTCTTCAACGCCCGTAGATTAATGCATAAATCATAATCAATTAGATGAACCTTGGGAAAAAGTGCACCTGTGTGATGCATCCTAAAATGCACTGTTCCCAAAGCCATAATAATTGGTAAAATAATCTTATTATAAAATTAAAAATAATCTATTGTTAAAATTTGTATCTTATCCTTAAATAGTATCAAAATCCTTGGTGCTGTTTTCGTGGAAAAAAATTATGCATTTTAATATTTTATAAAAATATCATTCTTAATTATGTCGCCACCACTGTATATAAACCGTAAAAATAAATTACATCTATGTATAAAACCGTAAATATAATAAGTTTACATTGTTTCTATTAATGTTAAATTCCAATTGCTACACAAATAAAATGCTTAAAAATATTCATTTTGAGATGTTTAAGAATAATTTAATTATGTAGGTAAAAAAATATAGCTTCTGATTTGAATTATTTTCTTAGTTGGCTTCTTAGACCAATTTCCATTAAAATGATTTTATTATTTTCTGGTATTACTATACTTAATCGACACAATATAATCACACTTTACGAATCATTTTTTTTTACAAAATTGATAAATTATGTATGGTAGAGCAAGATTTGATTGTTTGTTTTAGGTAATTTCTTGGAATTCAATTGTTTTGGAAAAGCACTACCAGAATCTTAAAACGATGTTTAGAGGTCGCGGGCATAATTTTTATAAAAAAAAAGCCATAGTACTTACTACTAAATTTGTTAAATATTGGTTTTAAAATAAGTGGTGTCAAAATGAATATGTGTAAAGAGTAATTTATGAAACTATTTCTAACAAAAAAAAACACCAAAACCACCCCTATATACAATTATCAGGGGTTGAAAATACTTTTCGCTTATACTTCATTCAGTAACTCAGATCCAAATTAAAATCTTTCAGTTTTTGAAAGGAAGAAATATGTATATTAAAAATATATGACTTTTTTGTGGGCTAGGTCTTGTATTTATTTGTTTAAAAATTCTATCACATGCAACGTGTCGAGTGTGATTACACTCTTCTTCAGGCCTCTCAAAGTTTAATTTTTGATTACAAAAATCATTTGTATTAATTAAGTTAAATGCTTAAAAATGACGTAATCACACTCGATAGAATTTTTAAACAAATAAATACAAGACCTATAGCCCACGAAGAAGTCATATACTTTTAATTTATAAAAAGGTGACGTCAATGGGAATAGGAAGAAATATATTTTTTAATATACATTTTTATATCAAGATAATGTAGAATTTTTAGATTTTATTTTAATTTAAAAAGTATTTTTGTTTTGTTTGAAAATCTTTTACCATTCGAATATCATTTTCGTTTTTCTTATTTCTTTTTTTTTAGATTAAAAAATACAAAATATAATACAGTTAATTCTTTTTTCCTAAAAAAATGTGACACCAAAATCATTATTTAAAACTCCTAAATATGCCTTTTTTGAATAAAACTAATAATGCTTGCGATCTAAAAAAATCTTTGATCATTTTTGGTAGTGTTTTTATTACCAAAAGAACTTAATTCTAAAAGATGGCCTGAAAAAACACAAAATCTTCGTCCTCCGTAATTTACATACATACATAAAGTCGGCATCAACTATAACGACCGACGTGGCCCACAACGAGCAGTCGCTTTCAACGACCCCTTTTCCTTCATTTGGTTGGTTTTCATACAATTTGAATTGGTTAATCGTCGGGTGTAACGTCGTCAATTTGTGGGCGAACAGGACGAATTTTAGACAAAACAATTCTTCGCTTCCGTCGTTAACAGCGACGCGTCGCGACGGAAACAAACAAAATGCAAGCAAAAAGATATTTACTTCGAATTCAAACGTCAGTGTGATCGAAAAGACACAAATTCCTTTCTTTGCAAAAGAATCTATATAGGTTCTTCATTATTCTATTCATTAAATTTACTTCAGTTTTTTATTTCTAATCATTTTTGTGGGAAGTCGACTATTGCGACTCGATTTGGCTGGCCCCTTGGCGGTTATAAGCGTTATAAGCGGCGTCGACTGTATATGAATGCTAGTGAAATATCAACTTCAGTTCTTAAATAATTTAATAATTTTATTTGCATAGTAGGAATCATTTGTTTTCCATAAACAAAAAATGTATTAAAATTGTAAGAAAAGCCATGAACTTACTTTTGGGGAATAGTTGAAACATACGGCATAAGAACCTTATCTACAAAAGATCCGAAACCCATCTTAAAGTTTGATGTTATATTTCTCATTGCTGATGAAAGCAAATCACCCAAAGTTGAAAGTTTTTTTTTATCGTCTTCCATAGATTTAGACAAGTCCATAAGATAATAGAGATCGACAGGATAGTCTTTAGCTTGTTGATATTGGAAATTTAATATATATGGATCATCTGTAATAAAAACATATTATTTTTAATAAACAAAAAATAACAATAACAAAAACATACTTATTCTTAATTTTAGGTCTACACGTTGCGGACTTAATTGAAAAATAGTTCGCCCCGACGCACTAGAACTTCCGAACGAACTGCTCGAACCTTTCGCTGATGCTCCATACTCTGATGATTGATAACTTGATCCACTTGCCCTATAAGAAGAACCAGCTTCATAGCTGCCTCCAGATACCATTTGTCCACCACTTTTTCTAATCGAACTACTTTCCGAACTGTTATAAAACATAGTTCTTTCAGAGCTCGGATTAAAAGTGTAGATTTCTGGGCAGACACCATAGAGCGATAAGCTGGGGTTGAAGCATCTTGGTTTGTCATTATAGTTTTCCATCATACACCAGGCACAACTCTTTGTCTTTATACAATCTTGGCAGGATTGTTTGGTAACACATGGATTTTGGGTTGATTGTTCGGGAACTTGTGCTTCAGCAAGGATTAAGACACAGCCGATTAACACAAGAAGCGCTAACATGTCTAGTATTCTACTAGTTCGAGTCATAATGATATTGTATTTTAAGATTGTACTTAAATGTTTTCTGAAAATATAAAAAAAAAATTATCAACTTCAGTTTTACATTTACATAAATTAAATTAAAGCTGAGGACATTTTATATGAGCATATCTAAAAAAATCATGGATCTAACACGAAGACCTTTTTTCAAACTCAATCGGTTTGAAAAGAATTTTTTTTACATATAGTTTGCGTTTTGGTTAAGTTTTTTGACAGTTTTGACAACCCCAACCATAATGTAAATTTCACTGTGGAATGTGTGGATAGTTGGTTGGTTGGTCCCGTTGGTTTGAGAAAGCCTTAAATGTTGTTAGCTGTTAAAATTTTTCGTGACGTCTTAAAGCGGAAGTATATTTTTTTTTTGTGACAAAATAAAAAAAAAAATAGACCACTGGTTTGAAATGTCATCACTTTTACTGATTGTTCATAATTTTTAACTGGATCCAGCGACTCGACTGTTGAAAGTTATAATATAGCTAATATACAGGGTGTCCCATTAACAATGGTCCAAACTGAAACTGGTGAAAGGCCAGGTGATGACCTATCAGAATTTGGTAATTTTTCCATACCGAATCATAGTGGTTCTCGAGTAACGGCTATTTTTTGAAATTTGAAAAAAAAACCTTACTTTGAACCAGTGTTTTGCTCATCCTGTCCATAATTGATTTTTGTTTTTTACAAATTTTGCATTAAAACATTGACTTAGTTTCACTAAATTTACTGGGTTTTGCCTACACACCTGTATATGAAGCTAATCCCCTTTATTAAAACAGTCATTTTTCATAAACGACAATTGAAAAGAGAAGAATAACATCGAAATCAAATCCTCAGATACGAAGTATGTACATAAGTGTTTAAAAGATTACATTTGTCAGCGATCTTTTCTATTTTTAAAGTGAAACTTCTTTGGGCGCGTTGAGAGTGAAATTTCAAGGTTGAATTTTTGTGAAACGAAAAAAATGTAACGACACATGTGCAACGCTGAGATCATTGATTATTTAAGTGGTGGGAGGTAGAGTAAAAGTAAAAAATTTTATTGATAGGCTAATATATATTTTTTTTTTTTTTGACAACCTATATTATTGTAGCAGATAAAAGGAAAAATGTCCTTCTATGTCTTTTTTCTAATTTCTTAATTTAGAATGCAAGAGTTTTGAAATTTTTTTGGTGGATAGATAATGAAATTCTAAGAATCTTACTAGTTTAAGATTTTTATCTATCTCCTACTGGTATGGAGATATAAATAATTTTAAAAATTTTATCTCAAAATAGGCTAATTTCAAGAAATTGAATTAAATCAGGAGAGTCCGCTAAAAATTCGAATTATATACCTATGGTTGCAAAATACATAAAACCAAATTAAAGTTGTCATATACAAATTTTTGATTTTGCAGAGATTTTGAGTATAGGAATTTTTGGAAATAGTCGGAAAACCTACTCAAATAAACAGATTTATATCTTTTAAATGTTCACCTTTTTTACTTTAAATTTTCACCATTATTATTTAATTTTAAAGTTTACCCATCGATCTGAGTTACACGCGCGCTTTTTTTTTAATTTCCAGGTTTGTATTGTTCTTATTTATAAGAATAATTTAATTTACCTGTTGAACAAACTGCAAGTCAAAATTCCCAAAAGACAAAGTCCAACCAACAAAGATTATTATTATTTAAGAGATGATTGTAAAATGGACATACCTATGTATTCGTTGAATTAAATTCTGATTACGAAGATGAAATGAAAAAGGATGCAAAAGTCACTCTGTTTCAATTTTAACTATCACGAGCCAAAAAAAAAATTAAATTAAAAAAATCAAACTGATTCAAATACCGGAATCAGTTTCCAATTTGTTTTTTGTAAGATTTTTGGTGAACAAAAATTCACATCCCACTTAGCGTCAGAAGTTTCTAAGCTATATAGAACAAATTAAACCAAGGACTAACTCTTTGGGCCCACTCTTTATATAAACAATTCCAGCTCTCTAGACAATAATATCAGTATGTTTGTAGCTTCAAACTTTGAAAACAAACAAAGTTTGGCAACAACACGAACGTTTTCGCGAATATCGCTTAGAACTATGTTGAACATAATTGGCTGAGTGCACGAGCGATTTTGGCTGCGAAAAACAAGGGTGTCGATCATTTGAATTTCGACTCTTTGACGGAGGAAAACCAGGGCACAACCTATCGCAAGATATTTGTCATTCAAGAGTCAATTTTGACGCAAAATTCCGCTTATTCCGAGCGATTAACCATTCGTATTAAAGCTTTCAATATAAGAATTTATGTCGTAAGGACAATTAGTGGATGTTTGTGGCATGTCTCACATGGTCAATTGTGTGTGTCATGCTCACGTGTCCGCTATGTTCGTGTACCCGGCCGAGAATAGAGCGAAAAATGTTGTCTACCATAAAGCACTTCAGTGAAAAAGTGGTTTGATCGACACATCAATCGTTGCAGTTTGATTATAACACGTCGACGTTGTTATACTACAGTTATTTCCATTGTACCTATTTAATAAAATTTTTGAATACAAAATATGAATTGACCGAACTATGTACAATGTATATTAAGCAGCATGTGCCAGGCTTGGTATTATTATTTTCATTACATGAACGAATGTGCGCGGAACGAAGTTTGCTGGGTCAGCTAGTTCAGTATATAAAGTATATTGAAATTAGTAATAAAATAACTAATAACAATGGTAATTTAAAATGATTTGTTATCTTGAGAGCACTGCTATTTTCGTGAACACAACTACTGTATGTCATTCTCTATGGATATTAACATAAATTTAAATTGCTGAAGATCAAATCAGCTGGCCTATCCAGTTATAGCACGCATACCTAAAAAGGTATTATGCATACCAAAAAATTACTCATAAAAATCAAAAAAATTTGATGACAAACTATTCAAGACAGTCATCACAAAATACATCGGAAATATATTTGTCATCCTTACCTCATTCATGCTTATAGGTATGTAAACAAACATTTAAATTAATAAATGTATTTGTTTTGAGCCTCACGAACACTTATCTACTACTAAATGTTTTCAATTCAACATTTGACACTTTTTTATACCCGAATACTCAAATATCTAACTTTTAAACAAAACATAATACATTATTTATCTAAAATAAAACTTGATATCAAATAAATCCAATTAGTACCTAGGTATATGTGATTAAAGATGAAAAACTACGGAACTACAAATTAATTACATACATACATATGTAAAAAGTTGATACGACTTCTTCTAACCGATTCGAAATGTAGAATATGATGTCAGCGACCGACCCAGCTACATCCAAGGTAAACAAAAGCTGTGTGCACTGTTTTCTTATTTTTTTTTTTTTTTAATTTCAACACTTTAGCTAATCTTTATCCTGTCCAAAACGAACAATGAAGTCAATTCTTTGCTTGTATTGTATTTGGAAATGATAACGATATATATGTTTGTGGTTCTTTGATAAAAACTTGAATTCAGGGGTTCAGTGATTCTTTTTTGAAAAGAAATAGCCAAAAATGAATCGAACCAACTCGTGTACCTACTGTTGGAAATGGCACTGAATTCTGAAAGTGAAATCTGAAAAAATAGTGACTCATCGACAGATAGGTACGTAAATATAAAATCTGAGAAAAAAAAAATAAAGAAAATCAAAATACACACTAGTGGCGCGATGTGGAGCTTCGGGGTGAGGGAGTTGGGGTCAGGTGCTTTGTAAGCGAATGACGGAAGCTGAAGGCGCGAGGAGCTTCTACTGCAGACAGACATGACACTGCGACTGCTGTCACTGCATAATGAGCTGAATTTGGAAAAGGCGAGCCGATCCCAGGAAGTAAACGCTGACGGAATATTGATCAGTTTTATCAGAGGCTAAGAGCTACTGCATCGTAAAGAAAAATATGATATCATTGCAATACAAATGAAACAAAATTGTAACTTACGTAGGTAGAAAGGGCATTTAGAACCACCTTCAGAGGTACAAAAAAATATTATTAACTGCGTGGGCAGATTAAAATGTTCATACTAGATGATATAGGCTTCCGATTTGAATGGAGCTATTTCAACTTTTGACCATCACTGCACTTGAAAAAAAAGTTCAACTATCAAGATTTATTTATAGAAATTACTTATCGCGTCAAGAAGTATAACTCATAAATTTTGTCGATGAATCAAAGTAAAAAAAAAAATAAAACAACATAAAGGGGAGTCGCCAATAATGGAAGGGGTTTCTTCGAATCACAGAAAAACACTTAAATTGTGGATTAATTCATAAAATGTTACAAATAAAATAGAATTTATCACTTACATTATGTTGTGGAATATAAAGAAAATATATATGTTGATGTTTTCTTGAGTTTTATGTGGTTTTTATTTCCATCAGGGAGAAAATAAATTAAAAAAAAAATGTATATACTCTACAATATCGCACTATTGTCGTCTGATCGTCACCGAACGTCGAAGAGTTTTGCGACTGCGACTGGGCGAAAAAAAAATTAATTTATTTTGGCAGCAAGGCAACTTTCCATTCGTTTTCGAAGACCATTTCCAGTGAAGTGCGAAAACATTCTGTGAGAAAGAGTGAAACAGCTCGATGAGGAGCAAATACATTTTGTTTCTATTTCGTATTTTGTTCGAAATTATGATGGCGGACTAGGCGAAAAGTTGTCGAATGGAGTGCGTTTGATGTAAGGTCCAGCTTACACTCCAAACAATTTTTGTATAAAATTAACAAAAATTAGCCGTGTTTTTTTGCAAGTTCAGATAGAATTGTTGAAAAAAATGACATTCGAACTTAGCAATGATCGTACTTTTTTTATAGAAAGTCTTTTGATTGGTTGGCTCAGATATTTTGACGTTCCCATACAAACAGAACAGAACATCACAGGTTCGTGAGAAACGTCAGACAAGTAAGAACAGTAAAGGCTCTCCCAAACCAATGCGAAACATTCGTTGCGGCGAAGAAACATTCGTCAGTCAAAATTATTTCATATGTTTCTCCACCGCGTTGGTGTGGGCACTCTCATATATCACCATGTTAATAAATTTTGACATGCGAATGAATTTTCGCCGCAACGAATGTTCCGCATTGGTTTGGGAGAGCCTTAAAACCTTTTCAACCTAAAAATCAAGTACAGAAAATCCTATTCTGTTCTTAACTGTTCGGAACAGACTCATTGAACAGCAATTCAGAACAGTTTGGAACAGAAAATTGCAAAAACTTGTACTTTTCTGTTCCAAACTGTTCGGAACAACGTCGCTTAATAAAGCTAAACACTACCGATAGCAAAATTATAATTCAATCTGGTAATACTTAGTTAAACCGAAAATTATCTGCCATTAACTAACACCCCTATCGCGATTGTCAATTACTGATTGATAGTTGATAAATATTAAAATTTTGCATTTTAAAACACAATTTAATAAAAAAATAATTATTGATAATTTCTTTGTAATTCGCAACTGTATGCATCATTCTTATTGTGCAAATCTTTTGGCAGTTGCGTGCCCAACTAACAAAATTGCTTCCGATTTCAGACATTAAAGTGTCATTCGTTTCTTTTGTGACCCAGAAATCCTTCTGACGGGAAGCCAAATCGGTATAGGAGTCAAAGGTGATATAATTAATCCATTAGACTTTCAATTAGCAAAAAAATCCGCGTTACAATGCGATGAACTGATGTTTCTTTAATCATATCCAATAGTGATCCAAAGAAATATTAATGCAATCCTTAAAGTTAGTATCTTGCTCGGGTTGCTATAATGTTTATATAAGCAAATATGGAAATTCATATATTGCAAACGCCATGACTCCATTTTGTCACCATTTGCAATTCAAGTACAACGTGTTATGTGATTGTAATAATTAATTTGTAATAATGCGAATGAGCGCACGGAATTTTATAGTTCCCACGGGAACGCATTCCTCCTATCGGGAATTCCCCACGGAATGCTTTTCCCTGGGAATAACTTTTACCAACATGAAAATGAAAAAAAAATATTCGAATATTGTTTTCGAAGAGTTTGACATTTGATTTTGCAGTAAACAAAAACAAAAGTTTATTTATTTTGTGAGGTGTTTAAATTATAAACAAAATGATAGATAATGCACAGAATATGGTTTTTATTATTAATTGACGAGAAAGAGCAAAGAGGACGAAATGAGCAAAGAATAATAAGGCGAGTTTAAGGGATCATTTAAATCCTTTGGAGCTACCAGAACCACTGTAAGTTTAAACATTTTATTGACTCATTCAATTTTGATATAGTTTTGATCTACATATTCCATCGTTGTTATACAGTTAACAAGCCATTGTTTAAACATTTGATAGATACCCTGTCTGATTTCTTGCCTTAATCAAAGGAAACTATCGCTATTCCTCCTTTCATTAAGAAATGGGCGCTCTTGCGTTTCTTTGCAAAAGGTGGGTGTCAGACAGGAGTGGGAAAAGACCATGAGGTCGGGTTGGCTCAATCTTCCTTTTCAAAACTCCCTTTAAATGTATTAGATTTCTTTGAGAACAAAATTTGCCCGTTATGGATCAAGAGGCAAATGACCAAAAGTAGAAGCATTTGGAAATCTTTGCACTGAATCGCCCATTGCACAAATCCTAATGATGATTTCTTCCAATGAGCTGAATTTATACTCTTTGCAAGGAACTCCGCCAGTCGCTTTTTTTTTAAATTTTCTGAAATTTTTTTACTCACATATTTTTTTTTATCATGCCAAACCTTAAATTATTTTTTTTATGAAAACACCACTGGAGATCCAATGGAGTTGAGATCAGTTTCAACGTTTTTCCAAAATGTTTGGACATTTTTCTTCGGTCTATTTGTAGTAAATCCATTGGCAATATGGATTTTTTTCCATTAAGTTAATTAAAACTTCTATTTGCTTCAAATTTGGAGAAATTGATCTTAAAAAAAAAAATTGTTTTATTTTTATTATTTTTTTTCTAGAAAATTGTTGTGTATTGTTTTGAATTCCCACGTTAAATGACAGGGGAATATTTCGAGCGAAAAAGAAAAAAATTTCCCATACAAAAATTGTTCACGATAGGTACTTTTTTCTCGGAATTTTTCCCTAATTTCGAAAGAGGTTGACGATACCTATTTTTCGAATATGGGAAAAATTTCATGGGTAACACAATTCCCGATAGCTCTAATTATTTGCATAGATAATTATGTGCAAAGAAAACATTAGGCTCTTATATTAATTCATATGCGGCAGGCGAAAACGCTTTCAATAGAATTTTTTTTAGATAAATTTATAGTTATAAAATTCTTTGAGAAAATCAATCGGTTTTAAGGCTCCTAACCTTTAGCACCTCATATATGGGATATTGGAAAAAAAAGTATGCCATCTCAATTGTCAGTAAGTGGTCAAAAAAGGTCAACTAGTTTTAGAAATTGGCCATAGAAAATTTTGTATCAAGGGTTACATTTTTTCAAGGTCACCAACTATTTTTGGTACCTCATTTATGGGATATTCGCAAAAAAAGTATACCATTCGAAAGGCCACCGGCTCGCGATAAAAGGTCAGCTAGTTTCAGTAAATGGTCGGCCATAGGTTTTTTTGAATGAATTTTTAAAGTTTATTTCATGGTCACAGTATAAGACTTTTAGCACCTCATTTATAGAATTTAAAAAAAAAATAGTATGCCATCTAAAATTTCAGTAATTGGTCAAAAAAGGTCAGCTACTTTTAGTAATTGGTCAGCCATAGACTTTTTTTAATAATTTTTTTTTTTAAATTTCAAGGTCAAAACTATTTTTAGCACCTCATTTATGGGATATTCGAAAAAAATATACACCATCTGAAAGGTTACCTAGACCTTATAAAAGGTGAACAAATTTCAGTAATTGGTCAGCCATAGTTTTTGTTTAATTGAATTTTTAAAATTTATTTTTTCAAAGTCGTATAAGACTTTTAGCACCTCATTTATAGGATATTCGCAAAAAAGGTATACCATTTGAAAGGCCACCGACTCCTTATAAAAGGTCAGCTAGTTTCAGTAATTGGTCAGTTATAGGTTTTTTTATATGAATTTTTGAAGTTTTTTGTTTTTCAAGGCCGTATAAGACTTTTAGCACCTCATTTACCGAATTTTCCAAAAAAAAAGATACCATTTGAAAGGTTATTAAATCCTCATAAAAGGTCGACATGTTACAGAAATTGGTCAGCCATAGATTTTTTTAAATGCATTTTTAAAGATTGTTTCAAGGTTGTATAAGTATAAGAGTCTTCATTAAAAAAAAACCTATGGCTGCCCAACTAACATTTCAGCTTCGGTTCGGCTTAATAGAAAAGGCTTTAGAAGTTCCATAAGGCATTTGTAAAGTTTACTTAAGCATAAAAAGGAGAATGTTATACAAGCTAATATAGCTTGTATACGTGATTTCGGAAAATCTTCTTATAAACTTATTCGCAGATCTTTTAAAAGTAGCAGATTGTATAAAAGCCTAAAGAAGCCGATACGAAGTCTTAACGAGTGATATTGGAAATTTGAATGACACTTCAACTTGACAGATAGCTTCGGACATGGTTGTATAAAAGTGAAATACAAGTCTTATAGAAGGTGAACAAAAATAAATAAAAAAAGAAAGATACATTTTTATTTTTTAATGTGATTTTTACTTCATTTTATCTGAAATCAAGTATCAAATTCAATTATTTATTAATTATAGTATTGGAAACAATTTTAAAACATAAATTATATTTTTACCTCACTAGGGATCGAACTCGGGAACTCCTACGTAACAGTCCATTACTCTTACCACTCAGCCATCTTAGATATAATTTGGAAGATGCAAAAACTTAATCAGCCTTTTCCTTTTTTAAAACTTTAAATTTTCCTTAAATAAATCCGAGCTTCTATAAAAATTTTCACACATGAACAAGATTTCTTTAACTCTCTTATACATTTCGCGTGAGGAAAAAAATGTACCTAAACGATTTGTTTAGCAGTCCCTTTGCTCCATTTTCATTTCAATATCATTCAATTAAAAAGTACAAGTGACCTCAACTCCAGAAATTATTGTGTTTCGCCCAAGGTATAACAGTGGGCTCTTCAGTCAGTCTGTTATACCCTACCAAGAAGAGCCCACTGTTATACCTTGGGCGAAACACAATAATTTCTGGAGTTGAGGTCACTTGTACTTTTTAATTGAATTGTATTCATTCACTCCACTTAAAACTGAAGTAATTTCAATATTTTAATATTTAAATTTCTTCATCTTCTTATTAAATTAATATCAATAGTCTTAAAATAAACTAAGTTATAATGCATAGTTTTGATAATTTCAACCCGAAAAACACGGCCACTTAAGCACGATTAACAGAAACAAGGTATGCTCATTAGGGGTGTGACGTTACAATCATCTGCTTATGTTCGGAGAAAAGAAAAATAATTAACTTTATTTGATTGTTATTATAATTTTTTCTATTTTTAAACTCCTCATTAAGAATTTAAAAATAATTTATTTAAATACTTAAATTAATTATGGTCTTCACTTTAAATAGAACAAAAACATAAAAGCTGACCGTGACGTCATATAAATACCCAGATATACGAGAATGCCAAATGTTATGTTTATCTGATGAGCATAAACCTCGTTCATGTTTATCGTGCATTGAAGCTTATGTCTTAAACCAACGAAAAGTAGCTTTCCGAATGCTCAAAAAGAAAAATCAAGTAAAATTAATTATCTTTCTCTCCACGTGTTCAATTTATTTAATATACATATATAATTATAAATGTGAATAGAGTTTTTTAAAAAGCTTCTTTAAAATGACTTATACAAATTCGAGCTTCTTTATTATATAGATTGACATATTGGCCGCGTTCGGGTACGTCGCCAATGGTGTCTAGATTTGTTCGTGTTGTTGTAATGCCTAAAAAGAAACCAGCCGACGAACCAAACAGCTGATATCAAAAAGAAATCTAAGGCTATCCCAAAAATGTTCGGATCTGTTTGAATTATAAGGCTCACCCAAACCAATGCGGAACATATAAATGACAAATAAATAATGCTAAGCAACAAAAAAAAAACTGATGTCGGCGAATGTTCCGCGCCGCTCACGCGTTGGTTCTCCTTTTTAACTCTATGGAGTACTAAGGAGATATTAAATGAGTGCATTAACAGATTATAAATAGCTTCTATGGATGAGTATAGTAGTAAAATTGTTAATTGGGTGGTTTAATTTCCAATTTCAACTTCTATTGCTAGGTTTCCACTTGTCATTGAAATGACGCAAATTGACAAACTATCAGGACAGGGTGGTTTTTACCAGCACAAAACGCAAAGAAAGTAGTAGTAGCGAGCAAGTATAACTCACCCTGTCTTGAAAAGTTTGTCAATTTGCGTCTTTTTAATGACAAGTGGAAACCTTAGCATATCAACTTTCAATCAATTATATTGACAATCGCATTAAGGGTGTAAGTTCATATGGACTTCCAATTGTTTGTCGTATTTATGTTATTTGCTTGATTCATATATCGTTTATTTTTGGTCCAAATCTATCTGGACCTGCAAAAAAACACTGCCACTATTTCGGATATTTAAGTTTCATTCGTTGCTTTAGTGCCCCGGTTATCTTTCTGACGGGATAACCAAATATGTATATAATATGTATGTTTCCCATAGCCACCAGCCCAGATGGGTTCCTGAAGTTCGTATTTTGATAGTACATAAGTTCGACTTGCTCGTGTATTGTCAGCTTGAGCCGGATTCAAACTGAAATGTTTATTTCAGAAACAAACATAATACTACGTTTTCATTAAACTACGTCTTCATTAGTGCCGAAATGAGATAATTTCGAAATTTGGCAAAAAAGTGTTTTCATTATCAAATTTGCTAATTTCATTTGACATCTCATTTCATTTTGAATTTGGAATGGCTAGTTAGTCCCGGTCTACATTGAACGATTTTTCCAGTGCTGATCTTTTGTTCGTGGGTGAAGGGAGCGAAAAGTGAGGGGTAGGGATCAAATCGTTTGTACCACAAAACTCGAACGATTTTTCCAGTCTGATTATGTTCTCTTTCGCCCTCTTTCCAGTTTTTTGTGTGCGGTCGGTGTCAGTAAGCCGTTGGTTTGATGGTGTGAGTGAATATCAATGCAAAATGAAGAGCACAGAAATAAAAAAATGAAGAAGACAAGGAAAAAATCTCATGGAAAAAATCGTTTTGTGTGTACATTTCACACTATTTCTGGAAAAATCTTCGTGGAAATATCGGGCCATGTAGAACGGGACTTAATGCTGCATTTACACGAATGGCAAAATGCCATTATATCTGTCAAATTAAAGCCATTTTTCTTTTCATCGTGTAAACGCTCTAAATACTGGCAACATTTTTGTCAAAATAAAATGGCAGAGATAATTTGGCATAAAATGCTGCCATTAATATGACTATGTGTAAACACTTTACTGACACCATTTTCTGAAATGTTGCCATTCAAGATAAGAATGAACTTGCTCATTCTTTTATGGCATGTTGCCAGTATTTTGAAATCTGCCATTATTTGAACTCGTGTAAATGCATGTCATAAAAAAATTATTTCTGCCATTATTTTACCATTTTTTTGGCAGAAATATTGGCATCTTTGCCATTCGTGTAAATCCGGCATAAGGCTTTATTCTATAATGGCATAATTTGGAAAATGGCGTCAATAAAGTGTTTACACATAGCCATATTATTGGCAGCATTTTAATGCCAAATTCTGTCTGCCATTTTGTGTTGGCAAAAATATTGCCAGTGTTTAGAGCGTTTCTTTTCATTTGTACATTCTCTATCTGTCACACATGTTATACTTAAAGCTAGAACAATATGGCTCTATTATATCAGTTTTGTTGTCAAACTTTTAGACAACTAAATAAAAAAACTTAAAGCTTCTTACAACGTTACAAATACTTTTATTAATTTTAGTTTATAAAAATAGATAATTTGCCGGTTGGCTTAAATTTTAGTTTTGTTCTCGCTCAAATCAAACTCCGTGTTGCCTTCGACGCCGCCGTTATTAAAATGCAGAGTTATAAAGTTTAAGTCCGTTATCCGCCAATTACATATGTAAGTAAATAGACACATATTTGCGAATGTATTGGTGAGGAATCGAAAATGGCAGAGGCGAACGGAAGTAAAATAAAAATAGTAAACTAATACTCCTGTCAGATATTGGCCGTAGCCAGGCAAAATAATCTAAGTGGTAATATTCAGTGCTCTCGAGGTTTTTCTGACATTCTCCCCCTCGGTACATTTCTCTAGGCTTCTTACAAATGTACCTCTTCCTTCGCTGATATATTCAACTTAGCAAGCTTTACCGAAGGTCTTTGGTAGATTCCGGATTCGGTTTGTACGGTTGCACTGCGTACCTGACCGTCTTTAGTGGCGTTGACCTTTATGATTCTTCCCTTTTGCCATTGGTTGCGAGGGCTCCTCTCATCAATTACTAGTACGATGTCTCCAACTGCTAATGGTTCAGTCTGCATGTCCCACTTTTCTCGCCTAGTTAGTGTAGGTAGAATCTCGGCGATCCAACGTTTCCAAAAATGTCTCGCGTGAAGCTGTGACATAAGCAGATTTGATTTAAGTAGCTTTGTATCATCATTGAAGTTGCCAAGTGGTATCATCCCTCCAGGTGACTGACGAAGAAAATGGTTAGGTGTTATGGCTTCGGACTGTTCGCTGTCGAGTGGTAGATAGGTTAGTGGCCGAGAGTTGATCATGTCCTCAATCTCCATCAAAAAACTACGAAAAAGCTCATCGTTAGGTTTATATGATGTGACGTTGCTCACTGCGTATAAGGCGATCTTAACAGATTTTATAAGTCTTTCACAACATCCATTCATGTGAGGTGATGCTGGAGGATGAAAATGCCATTCCAGTTCTGAATTTACAAACTTTTCCGCAATATGTTGATGATCGACTAATTTTAAGCTAGTTTTTAGTAATTTTTCAGCTCCGATAAAGTTGGTGCCTCGGTCGCTAAACATTTTTCTCACTGACCCTCTTCGACATAAAAAGTTCCTGTAGCAAAGTATAAATGAGTCAGCGCTGCAACTGTAGGCAATTTCAATGTGGATAGCTCTGGTTACCAGACATGTAAATAGACAAATCCACCTCTTTTCTACTTTTCGGCCATTTATGATTTCAAATGGGCCTCCATAGTCCACTGCAGTGTAAGAAAAGGGAGGTGTAAATGCATCAACTCGTACTTCTGGTAAAACCGCCATTTCAGGAGGAGTAGAATTGGCCATTCTTATCTTGCAACGGTTACAAAGTTTTCTAGCTCGTTTTAAAACCTGTCGTATTCTCGGAATATAGTACTTTTTTCTTAATTGATTCACCACCGTTTCATGATTAATATGACGGAATATTTCGTGATAGTTTCGTACCAGCAGCAACGTCCCATAATGATCATGTGGAAGAATTATTGGCCGCTTCGAGTTAAAGCTTAAACAACTTGCGTTGTCTAGACGGCTTAGTGATCTCATAACTCTATTTTCATCCAAATATGGTTTCATTGAGAATATGTTACTGGCACTATGGGGACGTTTCTTTTTTGATATAAGGTTTCCGGGCTTTGAAAGATAATTAACTTCGGAAGACAATCCCTCAAGTTGAATTAATCTGAAAATCACACGTTCTGCTCGCTGATACTCTTGTGATGAAAAGGAATCGTTTCCTCTTGTCTTACCCCCTAGGGCATCTATGTATCTGCAGACAAATGCCGTAACTCTTAACATCTTATTCCAATTCTCAAATCTTTTTATTGAAATTTGATGTAATGTTTCGACAGCTGTATGATGGCGTTCCTGATGTAAAGATATATCTTCAGGCCATTCTAAATCGGACTCATAAAGAAACTGAGGTGCTTGCATCCAACGATCAGTCATGTTCAATGATGGTCCCTTTTTCCACTTAGTCGCGTCATCTGCTGGATTCATTTCTGACGGCACGTATCTCCAGTTGGCGATGTTAGATATCTCTTGCACTTCTGCTATTCTGAAGGCTTTGAATTGACCTTTCACTGATTTTGCATCGGTTCTTAACCAGCTCAGAACTGTAACTGAGTCCGACCAAAACACCACGCGATGAATACGGATCGCTAGAGATTGACGAATGCTATTGGCGAATCTTGCTCCAATCAATGCAGCAACTAATTCCAGTCGTGGAATCGACATAAGTTTAATGGGCGCTACTTTTGTTTTTGAACCTAACAATGAACAAGTAATATTATCTTTTGACTGTACGCGAAGGTATGCCACTGTAGCACTACAGTTGTTACTAGCATCAACAAAGATGTGAAGTTCTGTTTCTGCGAGATCCCATGTTGATTCAGCTAAGTAACATCTTGGAATGAGGACTGACTCAACTTGTTTCAATTCCTTTAACCATCGAAGCCAGCTTTCATGATGATCGTCTTCAATTTCATCATCCTAATGAACTCCGGATCGCCAAATATCTTGCATGAGAACCTTCAAGTAGCTGGTGAAGTGACCTATTAATCCGAGTGGATCGAAAATGGACATCATCACCCGTAAAACTTCACGTTTTGTTGGTTTACGATCATCGTTAAGAACGTCTTTGTTGCCTTTGTTAAACTTTAAGGAATATGTAAGTGAATCAGTTTTGGTATCCCACCACATTCCTAAAACTTTTTCGGTACAATAAACAGCTTCCTTATCTAGGTCAAAATTGTCACTAACTTCCGAAGATTCTTCTCCTAAGGCAGCCATCACTTCTCTTGAGTTAGATTTCCACTTCCTGATGTGGAATCCTCCGGCTGTATGAATCATTTTGACATCTTTGGCTAGTGCAATTGCCTCTGCTGGTGTTCTTAGACTATCGAGTAAATCGTCCACATAATGATTCTTGATGATCGCTTCAACTGCTCTTGGATAATCTCTTTCATATTTTTTGGCATTTAGGTTTTTGACAAATTGAGCGCTACTCGGTGAACACGTCGCTCCGAATGTCATAACTTGTGTGATGTATACGGCTTCTCCATATCCGTCATCCCATAAAAATCTGCAGGCATGTTGGTCTTCAGGTAAAATTTTTATCTGATGAAACATTTCAGAAATGTCTCCACTGATAGCGACTGCATTCTCCCTGAATCTCATAAGAATGCCTAGTAGTGATGGAAGCTCATCGGGACCTTTAATTAAAAGTGAGTTTAATGATACTCCATTTACTTTCGCCGCTGCATCCCATACCACTCTTAATCTTCCAGGCTTGTTCGGATTTACCACTGGAAACAATGGAAGATACCAAATTCGCTTGTGGTTTTCTTGTAACTCTTCAGCGGACAGCTTATGGACGTATCCTTTCTTGATGTAATCATCGATTTGATTTTGCATATCGCTTTTCAGTTTTGGATTCTTCTGCAGCCTACGATTCAGTGACAAAAGTCTGAACTTGGCCATGGGCCTACTGTCTGGAAGTACAGGATCATCGTATCGCCAAAGTAAGCCGGTTTCGAAACGATTTTTATCGAATTTGGTTGTCTCTTCCATTATCATCTTAGCACGACTTTCCTCTTTAGATATCAGGTCATATGTTGGTATTTTTACTCCCAAACTATCCACGGAGAAGAAATGCCTCATCATCTCGTCTAAGTTTTCATCGTCTGGCTGTGAATACTCCTCAATGTGGTAATTTATATTCTGGCTTTGGGATGAGCTACTTGAACCAAACACTGACCATCCCAGCTTACACTTTGTTGCTACAGGATCATTCCACTCAGCTAGTCGATTCCTACTAGGAACAGCAAGGTGCCAATCGCTTAGGCCTATCATTATCCTTGGTTGCTCTTGAATATAAGAATTAACTGGAAGCCCACGTAGATGAGGATGTACTCTGGCAAGGTCATCATATTTCAGGGTTTGCCTTGGTAAACCTAGCTCCTTTATTGTATGAGCAACTGGTATTTCGAATTCCTTGGCACCTTCGTATACCCCTGAAATAACCATGGAGACCTTAGTAGAATCCTCCTGTCGACGTACGCCCGCTGTCCATTTAAGGTGCAATACAACTTTAGGTCCATTTAATCCCAGTTCATTTGCAACACTTTCTTCTATTCTTGTTCCACTAGAACCACCATCGAGGAACGCCAATGTAGTAACTCTTTTGTCACCCTTACGAAGTGTGACTGGTATATACTGGAACTGAAAACAGTCACCCTCGTTGGTATGACTGTTCTGTGATGTTACTACTATCGGTATGGTACTGCTGACATCTTGATGCATTAACGGATGATGTTTTCTCGTACAACCGGTGAAACTACATTTGACTGCCTTCTTACATACAAAAGGATATTTAATTGCATGGGCAGTCAAACACTGGCGACAGAGTCTTAACTCCTTAACTTTTTCCCACCTGTCTAAAGAAGACATTTGTTTAAAAACATCACATGACTCTAAACTCTTACACTGGCTTTCCCATACTAAATAGGTTGAATATGCTTTAGCTTGGACGTGAACATTGACCCTACTCTTACTATTTGACTTTTCATTATGAATAACTTGCCTCCTACTAACACTTAATTCAGAAATTGGAAGTACCTCATACACCTTTTTAGCTTCCAACTCTAACCAGGAACCGAACGCAATAACACCTTTAACTTCCCTGTCCATAGAGAACGTAGCCCACTTCATCTTCATATCGTTTGTAAGTTTCTTGAGTAACTCTTTAAGAAGAAGTGGGTTATCATACTGGCTCGCGAGTCCCGAAGCCTTCATCACCGCATTAAGATTTGTTACGGCATTGGAAAACTCTAGGATGGATTCTAATTTATCGGGTTTGACTACAGAAAGTTTAGCGAATTTTTCCAATTGACTTTCTAAAATTACGCTTGGTTGGCCGAAAGCTATTTCTAAAGATTTTATAATTTGTGGTACACACGATGGCTCTGCTAATTGGCCGGAAACCAGGATCCGTGCCCTTCCTTTTAGCGCTTGTTGGAGCCGCATAAGATTTTCGTCAATGCTGTAAACACAAGCTTGAGTGGACTGGTCGAACATTCTCTTGAAGAGTGGCCACTCCTCAGGATTACCAGTAAAGTTTGGAAGTTCCCTATAAACCTTTCTGGCAGCCAATTCCCTCTGGCTCAGTGGTGTTGGAAGTTCAAATACGGTGGGATGATGCAACATTGGTGTAGGTATTCGTTTAAAAGCAGTCGTAGATGATGGTTTGAATGCAGGTGCCGATGGGTTCATAACTTGGTTTCTACTACTACGGATGGGCACTTCGTCGTTGATCCATTCCATATCGTCCTCGCTTTCTGTCATTTCGTCAATGAGTTCTTCTTGGCGTTTCAAAAGTTCTTGCTCTTTTTGTAGATTGTCTCGCTGTTCCCTTAAGATGTCACGCCGTTGTTGAAAAAGATTCAGACGCAAATCCATCAAGAAGATGAACATGTTCGTCTTTATTTCTGCATTATTTCCTATAATGCAGAAACGAAGTTCTTCTGTATTCTGATCTTTTCTCTATCTAGCAAATATACATTTTGTATGTGATATCCCTTTTTTTGTTTAGAAACCAAATGCATATACAAGTAAATCTACGATCACTCGCTCGGATATGTTGTATACATCTGTCCTGCTCTACTTTTCTGCATAATGCAGACGCAGATACATGTAAATCAACCATGATGCTTCCCATCTTAAGGATGTAGATACAATCTGGCACTATTGAACTTTAGGATTGTTTGTATATTTTTTTTTGTTTTGAATTTGTAAATGTATTTATGCTGTTTTTGTTCTGTGCTTTTAGATATTTTACTTATTTAATGGTTAAGATAATGTGTTGTTTTTTTTTCTTTACAGACAATTTTTATAAGATTTTCCTCTATTCCTGCCAGTGTTTGGATTGAGGGTGGATAATGTATATTGTTACAATTCGTTTGTGTGTTTTAAATTTTATTTAGTTAATGGTGGATTTACATGTATCTGCATTTGGTTTCTGCAAAAATAAAGGGATTCCAAATACAAAATGTATATTTGTTAGATAGAGAGAAAAGATCAAAATGCAGAAGAACTTCGTTTCTGCATTATTGGAAAGTGCCATAATGCAGAAATGATGACGAACATGTTCATCTTCTTGAGTGAAAGAGCACTCGCTTGGATTTTTTGTAAAGATCTGTCCTCTCTACTTTTCTGCATTATGCAGACGAAGATACATGTAAACCCAGCATAATTATAGTTTTTCTTTTTTCTTTTTTTGTTTTGAAATTGTGAACATATTTTGTATCTTCTTTCTATGATTTCCTTTATTCTTTTACAATTGTATAATATGTTATATGTTCATTATGTTTATTTTGATAAGTATCTTTATACCCTATTAAGCCTAGTACATACTTGTGAACCATCTCGTAAACCCATACAAATTCCAATTTTTTGTTCACCCGTGAACGTGCTCGTGAAGTGGGAAACAAAGTGGAGAGTTTTCGTTCACGGGCAATTCACGAGAAAAATGTACGGGAATCGTTGGTGAAGCTTTGACAGTTGGATAAAAGAAAAAACAAATTGTTTTCAGTTTTAGTTTTTGCGCATTGCTCATTTATTTTCAGTTTGTTCTTTGCTTATCGTGCTTTTAGAATTTAAATAAACTTGAAAAATTAAAAAAATGCAACAATGGATTCTTTCCTAATGAATTTACACACCAAAGATTTATTTTGTGCTAGGCATTTGATGCATCGAGGTTTCAAACGTCAATCGTTCACAACGCGTTCACAAGTGCGTACTAGTGATAAATGTCAATGATTTACTTTCTCCACAGGTGAATGTTCACTTCACGCAAAAGTATGTACTAGGCTTTATATTTTAAATTAAGGTATTTTTTTTAATAATTTATATTGATATCTATTTCTGTTTTTTTTTCTTTTTGATATATATTATATATTATATATATTTACATATTTACTTAGTAGATTCTTATAACAATAATTCTGAAGAAGATACTTATTAGATATTATTATTTGTAACTCTGGTAGTTTGTTTTCATAATCCACTTCCAGTATATTAAGGACAGAAGAAGATGATCAGTATATTATATCAAGACAGACCCCTTCAAAAAAAAAAAGAATATGTAAGATTTTAACTAAAGCTGATAGGTTATTCATACATTTTAACCCAGTATTTAGAGCGTTTACCCGATGAAAAGAAAAATGGCTATAATTTGACAGATATAATGGCATTTTGCCATTCGTGTAAATGCAGCATAAAGCCTGATCCACATCTGTGTCGTGTGTTGTGTTGTGGAGTCGTGTGTCGCTATCGCTACAATGTATTCAATATGCGTAGAACCATATTTGTCTCGTGTTGCAGTGAGGCGCATAAAATATATGGAATGACAGTGACACACGACTCCACAAAACAACACTGACACAGATGTGGATCAGGCTTAAGACAACCACTACTGCCAATAAAAACACCCGCATGGCAATACCATACTTCGCAACAACTGTCAACTTTTTCCACTCATTTCCAGATCTCCACTGTCACTGTTATTTTTTTATTCCCACACAATTCCAGGTTCCACATTGTACTCTAGTGTGCTGTTTGCAAGCGCCCATAAATAAAAATTTCTATCCACTAACCATATCGAATGCAAAACGTGAAAAGTAAAATAATGTTTTCCATCGTTAAATAGTGACTATTTTTATTCAATTTTATCAAAAGAAGTTAGTATAAACTCTCAATATTGCAATTAAATATATTTCCGATTATAAAAACTTGAATTTTATGTGAAAAATTGAAAAAAATAAAAAGGAAAACCTCCTTGAATAGAAAGGAAAAAAAAAAAGAAAAAACTTCCTATGTGTGGTGTAGTTAAGTTGGTGCTGCTTTGGCCTGGTGGTAGCTCATCGGAACGGTAGTTTCCTCCAACCTCCAATCAATACCACCTTTTTTATATATATTTCCTTTTATATTTATTTTGTATTTTATCTTTTTCTGTTGCCTTTCGAATTTTTATACATTTTCTTGATTGCTCTTGGTGGCACAGCTCGAATCGGCTCTCTCTCTCTGTCTGTCTGTCTGTCTGTCTGTAACCGCGCCGCTTAGTGCTCTTACAGTGTGGATCTGAGCTGGGAATCATCCGTCGTCGTCGTTCGCTTCGCCATCGTTGTTGTCGTTGTCGCCGTGCTGCAGTCTTTGAGAAATTTTTCGCACAAGTCCAAAAGTTTTCCTCCTCTCGTTTCCACGAACCATACGAATACGACCACGATCTCATTGCCGTTTTTATTTTTTCTCGTTCTGTAACTTTTTGTCTTCCATTTTTACATTTTGGCCAATTTCTTGGTTCCTGTTTTACATTCCTGTTTGGCGGCTGTTCGGTAAAAAAGTGAAATTTCCCTAAGATTTAATTTAATTTTTGGCTGTTTTATTGTTTTGTTAAAAAAAAATCGAATTTGTGATGAGATTTTGTTGGTCATAAAGTTACGAAATCAAATTTAATTTTTCCTCCGTCTCTTAATTGAGTTTTTGTATCGAATGAGTGAACTAATGTGGCTATAATATATCGGTTTGGTCTTTCGGGGGAGAACATTTGGGGAGGGAAAGTTCCTGTTTCCTCCACGCAATAGTTAAGTTGAGTCGCTATGTTGTGCGTCACTATTTTCACGATTCTATCACAGCAAATGGCCGTGGAAGAAGGATTTTTCTTCATCAACTTACTTAATGGAAACATAAAGATTAAAAAATCCTATTTAGCTGGATACAAAATAAAAAACTAATGAAAGTTCTCATCAAACTTCTCTTGGGTGGGATAACACATTAAATTTGCAAAAAGTCGCGATTCTCCTATTTCTTCTATTTACCCAACTTAATTTATTTTAACCAACCAACCCATCATAAAGAACAACAACAAAAAAAACGTCTACACGTTCGCCTCAACGACGAGTTAATTAAAACAAACATTTTTATATATATTTTATAGTTATTTGAAAAGAGAGTGAACAGAGAGAAGCGGAACAAAATCATAAAAGAAAAAAATAAAAAAATTGTTTTGTTTCGCAACGCGGCAAGTGGCAGAATTAATTATACTTTTTTTTCTTGTTTGTACTTTTGGTAAGTAATATTGTTTTTACATACTTACTTTTTGTTTCAATTAAATTTCGTACTTTGGTAAGTAGGAATATTGGGTTAGTTTTGTTTTGATTTTGTGGCGCTCCTTTTTACCTTTTCGCTTTAGCCAATAGAAGAGACAGATAAGGTGTCTATGGTGTTTCCTAAATGCAAATAAGTAAAAAAAATACTATTTGGTATCAAATTGAGTTTTTGACCGACTTACGTTTAAAAAAAGAACGCTGAAGTGCTTTTCCAGCCAGTCATCTACTATGGTCGAACCGTTTGCCTTTCTCAACAATAGTAGGTAAAAGTAAAGCGTACACATTTTAATATATTTAAACAGAATCCTTAACCCTCCGTCCAGCCAGACCTTTTTCGTTTTAATCGTTAATTAATCCTACTATTTGTTTAGCTAGCGACTTGTGTTTCTAGGTAGCTTCCTAAAATTTAATTGGCTTTCAGACTATACAAACAAATATTTGGAAAAAGTCCTTTAAAAGAATGTTCTAAGGACTTGTAGAAAGTACACCTTCGGACTAACACATGGGTCTGGCTGGACCCCTATGCATTTTGTATTAAAACTTATGAAGTATGATACATTTTGATAAATTTAAGCTGTATTTTGTACCTTTTCATTGAATAATTGTTATCAATGGGACCTGCGTAGCTTATATGAGTTGAATTCTTGAAGAATTCAATATTTTCAGATCTGCAAAAAAAAATAACCCAATAAAGAAAGGTTCACTTATACAGTTTTCTTCCAAAGGATGGTTCAGCTCACCCGGAGATTACAAAACTGTGTGCACCGTTCGATGCAATAAAAGATTTCTACCCGAAGAAATGAAGAAGAATGCTTCCCGTCCTTTGCTGTCATCTCTTTTTGGTTTTCATGAGAACTAAGTTTCACTTTGCACCTACACGTGCAAAAAAAAAATAAAGCGGTAAATTTACTTTCCACCGTGCACTACTCAAAACTTTGTGGGGGCGAAGCAATGAAACTAAAAGCAATCCTGTTTTATAATGCAATTAAAGTTCGGTGTCGATTGCATGGATCAAATGGTTACCCATTTCACATCAAAACGGCCAACTAGACTGCAAAAAACATATTTTTTCGACATTTGACGATATTTAAGTACCAATATCTTGCGACTTACCACTTGCCTGGAAAAAAGACTCAAACCTATTTTCTAAAAAATATTATGGTATTCGTCATTTAAGAGGAAAACGAAGAACACATTAAATTTTGAATTTTTGTAAAACTTTTAAAATAATATTATCTTTAAAACGGTTGTTTAAAAAAAAAAATAATAATTTTTTCCTATAGGGGGTTTCATAATGTACAAACCCTGCATTCAGATATTTTCAATTTCAAAAATATGAACCGTTTAGGAGTTATACGTGAAAAACGGGTATTTTCGACATTTTACGTTTTTTGAAATGTCGATATCTCCTTAACGGTGAGTCGTAGGAAAAAAATTGTCAAAACCTTTTTTCTTTGAAATTGCAAAATCTACAAGTTTTGTATGAAATACTTTTGGATAGCATTTACCGTTTCGGGGTTATATGCGAAATACTGATATTTTCGATATTTAACCTTGAATGGCGGCGTTAGCGGCAAAGGTGCGAGGTGGCAAAGTGAAAATTCGGAAAGAGCATCACAAAATCTATAAAAATGAAAGGATTACAAAACTACTCCAAAACTTTCCAAGCAAACCCCTTTTTTCGGCAAATGACTGGACTAATATGCGAAACGCCATTATGTCAACAACACTCCAAAATCAAATATATTTGACCCATTAGATAGTTAAAATAAATACCCTTTATAATCTCATCTATTTATTTCAATAAACCACTAAGATAGATACCTATGTTTCAAAATAAAATGTACAAATAAGTAGTTTTTTTTTGCAATCTAAGATTTTGATTAACCAGCACAGATAGCTTAATGTAATCCAAAATAAATGAAACAATAAAGAAATGAATAATACATACCAGATTAGTAAAAAAATGAGGTTGAGTGCATCAAATATTTGATAGAAATTCGTGAAAATGTATAGGGGTCCAGCCAGACCCATGTGTCGGTCCGAGGGGTTAAAAATAGGTGTCAGACGGAAGGTTCAATACTTATTAATGTTTGAGAATTTAGAACTATTCTCATTCGGCTGTTTTGGCCACAATGTAAATTAATGAAAATACATTTTCATTTCTTCCCTACGATTCGACGGTTTTTTTTTATATTTAGAGCGCGAAAAGGGGTTGTGACTACCCTTAAAATGATGTGCACAGCACGAGGGATTAGGTAGGTTGGAGGGGATTTAAAAGGAGATTCCGATGCAGATTGGTTTTAAATTGCTGTATTGTGCTGGGTAAAGCCTTTCACAATCGTGTAGGGCGTCCGAAGTTGTGCTCAAGGGTAAACTGATGAGCATTCCTAGAAGCGCGAGTATTACGGTTGAATTGTTTAAGGGGAGGAATGCAACTGGCTATTTCTCTAGAGCACTGCTAGTTGAAATAACGGAATAACGAAAGGCATGAAACAGTTCGACGGTGCTCAAGAGATGTGTATGTTTCCGTTATAATACTTTCACCTATCATTTTAAGAGCTCTCTTTTGAATTCTATCCAATAGACTAAAGTTGTTTATTGAAGGCCCTGCCCAAATATGGGAGTTATACTCAAGTTTTGGACGAATAAAGGTCTTGTAGAGCACAGCCAGATCAAAAGGGGAGACAAATTTCTTGCATCGACGGATGCATTTGGCGATGTCAAATATGCGGTTGTTCCATAAAAGTTGGTCTGTGATACACATACCGAGGACTGAAAGCTATTCATTTTCCTCTATGCAAGTGCCACTCATGGATAGCAGTATTGGGGACTGCAAGAGACAGCATTGAGTTTTAGAAGCATTAAATTCTACAGGGTTTATTATTCCCCACTGGACAATATTGTCGAGATTAGAATTTAATGAGCTTATCATACGCTGCCGTTATCCGCAGGACATGAATGCGAATCTAGAAACGAATATGATAAGCTGAGGGTACTATCGTCAGCAAAACAGTTTAATGGACTTGGTTGTTCCCATCTTCTTCATGGGATCTTTTATTTACAGAAATAAAATAAATATTTTAAACATAATGCTAGGTTTCCACTTGTCATTGAAAAGACGCAAATTGAAAAAACTTTCCAGGACAGGGTGGCTTTTACTAACACAAAAAGCAAAGAAAGTAGTAGTGGCGAGTAACTATAACTCACCCTGTCTTGGAAAATTTGTCAATTTGCGTCTTTTCAATGACAAGTGGAAACCTAGCATAAGAACATTAAAAAGCAGAACCTGGTGGAAAACTTACATTCAATTGAGGTTTGATTCTATAAACTTTAAATGAAATAATGTGTTCATGAAGATATGTAACTTAACAAACTGTAACACAAGTTAAATAAGTGATTAAGATTAAGAGATTATGAGTAAAAAAGTGATTATAAATAAAAATTATAAAAATTACTTTAATAATTATTAGTTTTAGTGCAAACACTTCAAAACAAAAAGAAGATTAGTCATGGTTTCTTTGCAGTCACTAGTGAGCAGTACACAGACGAAATGTTTTGAATGTCTTGCTTGCGCTTCTTATTGTTCTTGTTGTTTATTATACAAGCGTTTCCAAATTATATGGCTTAGAAAAATGTCTCTCCGTTTCCAAAATTACATGATAAACTAACAGTGAATGAATGTGTATTTAGTTTTTTGTCTTTGCCAAGTAAATTGGTCAGAAAACATTCAATATCTAAGACAATACCAGGTTTTTTTCAGTTTTGTTGACTTTTCTACCTTTAACCAACCCCCCCTCCTGAGTTCAGCTCGCGGCACTGAGATAGGTATGTTATACCTGGGGTATTCCCTACCATATACAAAAATAATCCAGAGAGCACTATTTTTTGCATTTATTTTATCATTTTGAGTCTTCATTCACTGGGCTAATAGTACAACTAATAATACATAATACTTATAGTTAGGGTGTTAAGGCCATATTTTAGGTCAAACCTTGCACTTCATTCTGACGTGGTGAGCTTTGCTACACTAATAGTCCACAGCCTAAGTTTACTTTTAAGACAGTGGTAACATTGGCAGACCGGAGATATAAGGGTTACCTTCTGACCATGTTTTAACACGACATTTCACATAATTGTCTCGTTGGATTAAGAATACTTGAAACCATAGGAATATATTAATTTCCCCCACACTTGTACGCGGGGGAGCAAAATACCCTCGGCGGATAAGAGTTTTTATTTGTCAGAAATTAATGGTAATAAAATGAATAATCAAAAAAATTTAAGATGAGTGTCGACGTAGAATTTCATACTCTACATCATATCCGAAGTCCATTTTTATCCATGTAGTAGTTTTGTGTATAATCGCTTTCATAATCGGGGGAGGGGAAGGTGGAAGTATATCAAACCACTATATATTTGTCTTGGTATAATCTAAGCATATAGCACATGACCTTAGGGTAATATTTAGTGCCCAATCTTACGCAATCAAAATAATATCAATATAATTTCCCTAGAATAAAGTTATAACCTATTTATAAAATGAGGACTAAATTTTTAGTGAAACGAGCATGCTATTACTAAATTTCAATGGTATGGTGATCAAAAGAGTCCATAAAAGCCGCAAAAGTAATTTTCTAGTCTCATTGAGACTAGGACGTCACCATCTTCGAAAACAACGTCCAGCCCAGTACCATTTTCGGATTTGGTCCCGTCTGTGTTTTCCCATGAATTAGTTATGTAGTCTTCTGTAATTTTGGAAATAGTTGGAAATAAGTTTCAATACTTGTACTTTACTCTTTGAATACTGACAGTTTGGTGTTTGTTTGGTTGGTTGGTATTGTCCATGGGAGAGTATTACCAAGCGTCAGTGTGTTGATCGTTGCAGAGATACCAATGTCATGAGAAAACAATGAACATGTTGGAGGGGCATTTTGGTGTTTTTTTACGGAGTACAATTGTTTTGGCAACTTTGATTATTGGATATTTGTAGGGCTAGCTGATTTTTGGTGCGAGGCGGGCTTTTAGTAGGTCTCTACGGTGTTCGAGAGACGGGCCAGCTTCTGTGAGGATGCTCTTAATTGGTGTAGTTTCAAATGCTTTAAAACTGGTCCTGATTACGGAGTGATATGATGGTTTGATGATTTGTAAAGATGATTTTTCGAATTTTCCATAGTTTGCCAATCCATAGTCAATCTTTGATAATATAATGTTTCTTGTGACCTCAATTAATGTGTTGACATGGACTAAACTATTGGATGATAGAAATCGTATTATATTAAGTCTGGTAGCAAGTTTTTTCTTAAGCAGTGAATAATGGTCCTTAAAACTAAAATGTTTATCAAATGTAATGCCTAAAACATTTAAGGTATTTACATTTGGTATTTGATAATTAAGTAGTTTTATATTGAATATATTACAGGTTAATTTTTTACAAATATGTAAATGTTTTTTTGGTGAGATGATAGACCCTGAGTGGGTGCACCAGCGTGTGTGGGTGAACCAGTGGCGTCAGTCACCGTGTTTTCAAATATTTCCTTAGTTCGGCTATTGTCGTTGTATTTAGTCAGAAGAATGAAGACATCGGCGTAAAGTGTCCTTTTCTAATAAAACGTACATACTTTAGTTTCCATAGCTGACCCATCCTCGCCGCTTCCATCTGCATATTTTCAAAAGCGAAACTGACAATGTCTAAAGCCCTTTGAATATGCCAGACATAACCATAAAAAAGCTCGTCTCTATGCAGGGCGATTCGCATAGGATGCTACAAAAATCTGAAGTCTATATATTGGGTTAAGACCAGGTAACATTCGTCTAGAAGAGGCTATTTCATTTCTGTTTAAGCAGAAGGTACAATTTTTAAAAAAAAGAAGAACTGAATATATTTGTATATAATCCCCCGTATTACTGCTGATTAAATTCAAATTCCGCTACGTTAGACATTAACCAGCATATTAATGTGTACACAATCAAATACTTGATTAAAATGATTAATTACAATTAATTCGATTTTAAATAGATGGATAAAGATACCTTTAATCATTTGTAATCATATTGTTTGAGGAAACATCTTACGTAATGGTAAAACTGACATCACTTTTATAACAACAGAAACAAACAATGGCTTGTTATTTTGGAAATTCACCAATAAAGCATTGTTAATAAACAAAATACTATAAGTTGATATTAAGCAATGATACAACAAAAAACTTAGTATGTATTCGAATTAAATTCGAAAGAATGAAGCAAAGGGAAACAAAAACAAACAAAAAATATGAACCCACAGAAATAATCAAACAAAAATAATAATGTATAAAAAAAAACTAACCCTATTCAGTGAGTTTTTTTTCTGGAGTGGCAGCATACTTTACGGAAACAAACGAAATTACCTTTGAACTAGTTTTGTCTTTAAGAATGGAAATGAAAACATGGGAACCGTAATTTAATACAAACTAATAACACAACAGACTCGAGAATAAAACGCCTACTATAATTTCGCCAACAAACGGTCAGACACACAAATATGCCACCTCAAGAACAAGTGGTGTTGTTTTGTTCTGTTTTTTTTTTGAATTTATAATCAAAATCAAACAAACAAAGGTATGTGAGACGGAGGCTTTTATGTTTTGACCAAAATCACGTCACTTTTGTCAGTCCGGGAGTAGCTAGTCGTAGCGCATAGTACCAACAGAAATGTGTGTAAATCTAATTTGCATCAAATTGAAACGCAAGTTGACTCGTAAATGTGATATCATCGCGAGGAGAAACGCAGTTTCGTCAAAGTTTTGATGTAATGAATGAAACCAAGTCATGTGCTATAATTAGGTTTTGTTTTGTATATTAATTTAATTACAAAGTAGTGTTTGTTGAATATTTTTTTTTGTTGATGCCTTAGTGGCGGGGGTTAAAGATTTAGATTGGATTTACTTTATACATGTAATGGTATGTTCAGGCTAATCCATAGAAAACAAGGTTTTATAGATCAACTTATAATAATTATATGTATGATCAATATTACATATGATCGCTATTAATTGTTAGAGTTTCGGAGGAAATTGAAAAATATCTAACAACATTTCAATGTTTTTCAATGCAATTAAAACACCACGGTGTTACTTGAGTAGAGTAAATCAAGCTCTCTGTCATTTGAAGAGATCCATAACTTGTATAATAATATGTTTGTAACTATTTATATACTGTCTAATGGCTTCGAAACGCTTTCCAAAACTTTTTTTTTATGAAGTTTGTCAAGGTTTTGATAACTTTATCCTACAAATAAAATTTCATAATCATCCACTTATTCAATAAAAGAAAATATTATTTTTTGGTCTTTCAGTTGGCTTACAAGTTACTTATGTTATAAATGCAGAGTTCATACATTTAATTTAAATAAAACAGTTGGAACAAAATATTTATAAATTTTGTTTTAATAAGTTGTTTTAAAAAGATGCAATAACCTGCTATCTCCAACTGAATAACTATTCAGAATTGACGAAAAAACCAAAGTGCTATATTTTCCACTAAGCATCACGCTTACACTTTAAATAATTGATTCCATTTTTCTTTTTATTGCTTTTGTTACTTTTCCTGTTTCCTGGCAAAATTAAAATTGGCCGTTCGCTCATATTTTGAACAAAGTAATTTATTTTTATTCTATGTCATGTTTCATGTCTCTTATTATATTACCTTTATTTTAATAAACAGTGTTCTAGTGAAAAAGCTAGTTGCATTCCTCCCCGAAAACAAAAAAAGCGTTGCGGATGCATATTTTTTGACATCCGCGGATGCAGATGCGGATGCGGATATTAAAAGGTTCACATCCACGGATGCTCATGCGGATGAAAGATTAGGTACATAAGAAAATATTAAATATAACTTTTTAGTCATTTTTGTTTAAAAAAAATGCAACCTTTAATACTTAAACATAAACAATGAATGAAAAGCAACTTGCCTGCCTTTTTGGGATCTAGGCGATTTCGCAAAGGGACATAAATTAGTTCGGCACCACTAAACAATATTGTTCACTAGGAATACTGACTGAGAGAGGTGACAAATATCTTGGTGCTATGCCAGATAACTGCTTAAACTCTTTATTATCTATCCGCTAGATAAGAGTCCATTCCGATACATCAATTCTTTTCTTGCTGTGATATAAAGCTAACTCCTTTTTAAGGTCTGCCCTGGTCTTTTAGATACTTGAACAAGGTCGTTATCTTCACTCGACGCATCTAGCATCACTTCCAGAACACTTTCTAAACAGGGTTTCCTAGCTGTGCCGGATGTGCTTAGTTGTTCTGAAGAATAGACAATCGGTTTTACTAAATCCAGTAACAAAATTGAGTCGAATTTATCCTTAAAACGAGTTTATTCGAGTTTAAAATCGAATTTTAGCTAGATTCGACTCAAAATTCGTTTATTACTCAGGGCCAATAAATCGTCGCTTCCTGTGACTGTTTGCTAGGAAAATACCAGCACGTGCGCCATATGTGTCGTCGCTATGTCGTTTCTGTACCAACTTGTTCAACATCCACATTCGCATAAGCTCCGCATTGTTTTTTGCGGATGCTGTTGCAGATGCGAATATCTGCATCACCCCTGAACCGTATTACTCGTCCTTCTAGGAATACACATCAGTTTATCATTGAACCCAAATTCGAACGTACTGTTAAGTATAGGGCTTCTTGTTTTAAGACGCACTATCCTAATTTGGAATGCTTTACCTCCCTATCATATTAATCTTCAGATGATCAAAGCCAATGTACATCGGTATCCCTCTTAAATCCTTTCCTATTTTCCTAACCCTCGCACAGTGTTTAGACATTTAAAGGGACAACAACAAAAAATAGGTTCATAATGTGTTGCTGTATGATATTTCATTAACTTTAATTTAATTATTTCACCACGTAAGCTTAATAATTACGACGGTACTTCTTTCAGTCCTGACAAAAACAATCATTTTTTTGTGTCCAATAACTTGTTTGGTTATCGCAAATCGAATTTAACTTGCTCGACCACAATAAATGACATACTACGTGCCACAAATAAACAGCACGGGTTTTGCTTCGTGTTCATGATTTGAAATGAGTTTTTGTTTGTACCTAAAGTGCCTCTCGCCCGAAAGTCTACTCAGCATGAAGTGTTATTGTCAAGATTGCTCTCAGGCAATACAAATATTGAAGTAAATTTTAAGTGCATTTGAGATATTATTAATTTTCCAAATTTAATAAACAACTAGTATACAGGTGACGTCTTGCACTTGGTGTATTTTTTTTTTCAAAAACCACCATTTAGTCATAAATTCTATATCAATCATTCTATTTTTGAAATAAAAATAGGTAGGAACTAGGTACTAATTGGATCAAGATCAAGAGCATGTAATTAAAATAATTTGAAGTGCATATTTGTTTTATTGGTGTGCTAAAGACAAGTTATGTATTTTCAAAAAAAAAAAATCAAACCAGAGAGTAATCGAACATAACAATAATAGACATATTTAAATCTTTTCTCCTGCAATTAAAATATTACAAATTTTAACTGATTTTGACGAAATATACCTACATTAAAGTTTTTCGCAGATTGAATATTTTTGCCGATCAAAAGTATTAAACCATTTTTGACAGTTTGTAAATTTGTATTTCATATTTTCTGCTTGTGTCTTTTAAGACTTATTTACTGGGTCTTTATTAAGAATAATTTACTGAAAACAAATTTGACTTCATAATTTTCGTACGGCCATGTGAAACTTATCTTTTCGTATCTTTCAATTTATTTATAATAAGAGCAATTTCGTGCGACACATTTGTGTATTTAATTTTTAGAAAAACACGTGTGGTCTTTCGATTGTAAATGTGATCATCAGGAACACGCAGTTTATTACTTACTATTCCTGAGGTCTCATGCAGCGTTACGTTGAAACTGATGCCATCAGCCACCCACTCATTCACTCCTCATTTTCGACGTGACTTCTCACCAATTGTTCCATTAATACACATCATTAGTATTAAAAATACGATTTGTTTTCTAATTTGCTTTTGTGTCGGCAAAGCGCACCGGCCGCAACGCCAATCATTCCAAGGCATACTGGTGCAAACTATTCTTCTGCTGTTTCTTCTTGAAACAAAAAAAAAAAAAAATAATAAAAATATATATTAACTTGCAATAATAAATCTAGATAGATACATAGTTATGTATGTATGATATACGAGTATGTATACGAATTGATGGTGGGGCGTACACCTATGATATTTTCGCATTTTATTTATTTAGCTAGCTGTTTATTTGTTTTGAAAGAATTTTATCTGTCTATTTGTTGGAGCATTAAAATATAGAGATAACAAAAATATAACCATGAATTTTAAAATAATAGATAAAGTTTATTTTTTTCTTGCTAAAGAGACTGCATATATAGGGAAAGTACCTTTGGTATCGTGTTTAAAAAAAAAATAAGATCTTTATCAAAAAAGTAAATCATTACGGTGATGAATGGAAAACACTTCGTCGACTTTTTTTGTTATCTTATCTCGCTTGTGATTTAAGTATTGAGGACAAAGGAATGAAAAAAGTTGTTTAAATTGCCGAAAGCTTTGAAATTGTATAATTTGATATGACATGTTATTTATGACGCTTTTGCCTAGCCGGAGCTGTCCTCTAAAAGTTACCTTGTATAGGTAAGCACAAGGCTTCCACTACTCTTAAGCTCATTGTGTGATGTTTTTGAAAATGTAATTCAAATATCACGCAAACTCGATGTCTGTAAGATAAAACAATGATGATTTGGTTAGTACAGTAAAACACAGATATAAGAAACTCAGAAAATCCAAGAAATTTCTTTCTTATATCCGAGTTTTTTTTATATTCAAATAACGGAAATAAGAAGGAAGATTTTTGTATATAAGAAACACGGATACAAGAGAGAATATTTCACATACAGTCATAAAAATGTAACAAAAACCCAGCAATAAAACATTAATCAAAATCTCAAATCGTTCCCTGAGTATTTAGTTGCTTTGCAAAATTGTTTTTGAAAGTTAAGTTTTGTAGCCGAAATTAAATGTGGACACATTTTCGTGGATACAAAAAAGTTTTGGCCAAAGCAAATTATGATTTCTCAAAGCAAATTTCTTATAGGTATGCGTACTTTTTTGTTCTTGAAATTAATATTGTACGAAGAAAATAGTATCTCATAATCGTATTTTGTTTTTATATGGGAGTTTTTCTATGCACGTTCAACTTTAAAGACAATTTTAAGAAGAAAGATAAACGGTGTTTTTCTTAGTGCGTTTCCTATAAGCAAGTTTTTCTTATTTGAGTGCTTCTTATATTCGTTAAATACTGTATATGATTCCACAATTAAGTCTCCCAAAAAAGCTCAAATCAAGTCAACCTTACCCTCTAAAATAATACAAAGATGATAAATGATAACTAACTGGTGGCCGAATCACTATTAATTCCAGCCCAGAAAAATTCTCAGAGTTTTGCTATAGACGTTTAACACCTAATTCCTTGTTCGATTGAAGAATCTCATTTTTTTCACATGAAACCAATACTTGAACTGAAGATAAAGTAAAACAAAAAAAAAAAACAACTTCATTTAGGAATGTAGGTGCTTTTCAATATTGAGTAATAAAAAATGATGATGAATTGAATTAATTCTGTGCACTCCCCTTAAGCCAAAAACAAAATGACCTTGATTATGTGCCAATCCCTAGAAGAGAAAGGAAGGATTGTCCAATCGTGTCGGAAAAATAAAAACAAATTTAAATTATTGTTACATCAGATTAAAGCACACAAAATCATGACGAGATGGTGATGAGTGAACACAAAGGCATTTGTTTGTTTGAATGTGTTATATGTATGGTTTGATTAACCTTAATACGAATTAATTTCGCCTGAGAACAAAATAAAAAGCAGGACCAACGACAAATACAATCAAAATTCTTCACAAAAAAAAAATCAAAACAAAAAAAAAAAAAATAACAGAAACCAGAACCAGGGTGAAACCAACAGACAAGAAGTTGACATTTATGCTGCTTCTGCTGCGTTTATTATTAATTCATATCAAACTCAGTTCAAGGACCCACTGCGCCAACAAAACAGCCAGTTAACAAGAGTCTGAGTGACTGCGAGAGAGAGAGAGAGAGAGTTGTTGGCCGGTTGGTTGCTTGATTTGGTGTCTGGTTTGGGGTTTTGTTCTGGTATCGATCGATATTTAAGTACCGGCAATGCAACACAGCTTTCCTGTGTTGTTAGCTTCTGGTCCTACGAGCAGCGTTGTCGTTTTGAATGTTTCAAGGGTAGCACATTTTTGGTACTATAAACTATGAAATTTCAGAAAGAGAAATGTTTAGTAGAGAAAACCTACATCCATACATACATAAATCCCTACAGATAGTGAGACAGGAGAAAGCAGTTACAGAATATGAAGAATTTTGACGGTAAAACTCATGATTGGCGAAAAAAAAATTGATATTTTTCTGCCGAAACTTTGTTCGGGTGGGTTTCTCAATAAAGTTATAGAAAAGAAATATAGTGGTATTAGTTAACATTAATTTTAAATCATTATATTAGGACGGGAGGCGACCGTATCTCATCGCGGCTTCAGAAAAGAATGATGCCAATTCATAGCTTTAGTCTTAACATTAACAAAACCGCTGGTCGGATAAAGTCATTCAGGTGCCAATGGGTAGAAAACGCACTTTTTCGGTTGCATTTTTGGCTTAGGATACCTAAACCATGATGGATTTTTATAAATGGGGTATCAAATGAAAGCTTAGACTGCCCTCTTTACAAAACCAGTGGTCGGACAAACTTTTAATGGTTGTTGCGGCGAGTCCGACCACTTTTGTAAAAAGAGCTATTTTTTTAACCTTTACATTTAAAATGCATTTAAGTGGTAAAAGCGTTTTTCTAGGCTATATGAAATAGTTTTGCATAGTTGTTTACCTGTTAAACGCAATGGATACAAAAATAGCTGTTTTTACAAAAGTGGTCGGACTCGCCACAACAACCTACAAAAGTCTTTCCGACCACTGGTTTTGTAAAGAGGGCAGTCTAAGCTTTCATTTGATACCCCATTCAAAAAAATCCATCATGGTTTAGGTATGTATCCTAAGCCAATAATGCAACCGAAAAAGTGCGTTTTCTACCCATTGGCACCTGAAAAACCTTGTCCGACCAGCGGTTTTGTTAATGTTAAGACTAAAGCTATGAATTGGCATCATTCTTTTCTGAAGCCGCGATGAGATAGGTAAACATACGGTCGCTTCCCGTACTATTTCGTACAGTTTAAAAAAAGAATACATTGGGGCGTAGTCATAGTCATTTTAGAGGTGGGATAAGTTAAACATAGGTTTTGTTGAATTTTCGGACGTTGATTCTATTTTTGTAAGTTTATAATTTCAAAATATTTGAAGCTATTTGTGTAGTATACCAAGTTAATTGTCTTATAAAAATATAAAACCAACAATTTGTAATAAAATCGATCTGTATTCATTGAGCCAAAATTGTCTTAAACTGTAGTTTAGTTAAACCTGGGTCTATCTGTGACTATGAATATGCCCCATTGGGTATTTAGATATGTACATTTGTAGCCATAGGATCAAAATGATACTATAGAAGAACTTTCGACAGCAGTGCTTAACACCACTGACAATGGTGACGACAACGACTACAACGACAACAACGATTATGATGGAGTCGGTGACTTTTGAAGTGGTTATACCCTTTTTATACCTTGATTCCTTGCTACTTCAAGGAGAATTACATGTTCCTCTTCCTATTTACATATTATTTTATGAGGTTTTATTCTTCTTTGTTTTGTTTTTTTTTTTTTTAAACTTATTGTGCATCATATTTCTTAAAGCTTTTTTTTGTCGTTGCGTACATTTAGTATATGGGGTAGTCATGAAAATAAAAAAAAAATTAAATCAACTTAATAGAATAGGTACTTTTCTGGTTTGAATTAACATGTGCTTGCTCGCATATAAAGTTTAAAAGAATAGGTCATTTTTACTATTCTAAGTACCTAAATGTTAAATTTGCTCTCATTTTGAATTATATAGATTAGAAAATATTAAACGAATATTAAAAAGAAAACGTTTCATAACTTTTAACGATTAAATTTTATGAGTGTTCTTAAACCTTAGTAGTATGTATGGACAACATTTTGGAATACCTACATGTTTTCCGAAATAATCTTCGAAATTGCACAACATTTCATAGATTGACTCAATTTTAAAATCATTTCAATTCAAATTAGAATGAGTTCTAAAGTTGAGTTTTATAAAAATGTATAGCATGTAGGTATGTACATATAAGTTCAAATAATATGGGGCGTATAGGGCGGATAGACATTTTTAAACTTTAGTTTAATTGCATTTTCGGACGATGATTCAATTTTTTGTAGTTATTATTTAAATATATTTGATGCTATTCGTGTAGTATAACAAAGAAAAAAACTTTTATATAAATACAACAATTTTTAAATTAATACGAGCTGTATTCATTGTCTTAAACTTTAGTTTAGTTAAACCGGAGTTTATCAGCGAATATAAATATGCCTATATCCCTATGCATTCAAAGTGATCTTATTACGTCATGCTAACAAAATTGTTTAACTCTAAGAACTATGTAGTGCAACTTTTTTTAAAATGTAGTACAAGTCTGGGACATTACAACAATAAAAAAAAGAGGTTTTAACATCACATCACGCACATTGATATTCATATTCAATATCACTCGAACAGTTCCCTAAGCTTTAACATCATAAAGTTAATCCTTACAACACTGACAATTTTAAACAACTCAGTAGCCTTGGGCAAGAACACGGTACTGAGTCGTGCATTTAATTATATTTTGTAATTATTTAGAGCTTATCAAACTGTTTGCTTCTTTTTTTTTTTGCAATTTACTCACATGACAGGAGATTGTTAATTAATGCTTTTTTTTATATTTTATCAAACGTGTTATTTTTTATAACAGTCTGTGAGAAATTATACGAACGACAACTTAACTGTCGAGTTTGAATTTTGATAGCAAAATGGCAATAAGTATAGAGAGTTGTTTAATATAAAATCTGCGCTGATAGATTGGATGGGATTTGCATTTTAAATACAAAAAAAGTTGAATACTTTAAATTAATAACCATCCATCAAGAAAAGAAGGCGTAAAAGCGTTTTACAAATAAAAAAGTGTCAACAGAAATTAACACGTACTAAGTTGTCGTATGTAGTTGTTGCAAATTGACGTTCCTTTTTTTTTTAATGAGTCTAGTCGTGGCTGTTAGAAAGTTTTAAGTATCAAATTTAATAAATAGGTAATTGTTTATCTGCACGTCCTTATGTAAATATAAAAAAATACAAAAGATTTTATTTTCTGAAATATACTTTTTCAGGCCAAGTGATAGAGTGCACATTAGGGTGTATCGTTTTCAGCATTTATTGCCAAATCACTGTGTGCAAATCATAGTATATGCTTAATGGTTTTCTAAACTTATCCTCATCATTTATTTTGAGTCGCCCTTGGGAAGCCATTGAAAATTTGTAGTTTTTCACAAAAAATGATATATTATTAATTCGGGGTGGGAATATTTGGCGACAAAAAAATAACGGATTCTTGTAGAAGGACCAAAAACAACTATTTTTCACCATGGGAGAGGGGGATCTATCACTTTCACTATAGACAGGACGGTCAATTTTTATTAACAAAATGACTAATACAATTAGTATTTTTAGTGATTTTAGATTTTCTATAAAAATAGAAGACATAAAGTTATCTGGTTTTCAGTGGTTGATGAAGAATTAATATATGCACTTATCCACTAAGGAATTTAAGCCAATTTCTTACCTAATTCCACATTTTTGAATCAAAAAATCAGTTCATATTTTTTCAATTTTTAGTTTGAAGATATTTTTTTTCGAAAACTAATAATAGTAATAACTTGATTCAAAAACTCAATAAAAGAACAGACTTTTAGCTTTCGAAAAATATATCATTCTTTATTATCAGTGTGTCCGTTCTTTTTAAATAATTTTGTAAACGATTTATTTTCATTTTTAAGTATTTTTGAAATAGTTAAACTCCCACCTATACGGAAGGAGATAGACCCCTACCCCCATGGAGAAAAATACTTGTATCTAGTCCCTCTACAAGAATCCGTTATTGTTGTTGGGCACGACGACGAGTTGAGGTGGACGGCTCTTCAGCCACACTATCGCGAACAGCGGAAATATTTTCAGCAGTACGAGCTGTATGAGCATGAACAGGTGTTTTCACATCTCCTACAGACCCGATTTGCTCAAATTTGTGCACAATTTTTCCGAATGTACGCACATTTGGACGATTAAATTGACCGACAAAATTACCAAGTGCACCATATGTATTTTGATTTGAACGCCCATTTTCATAATAAGCCTGAATAACTTTAACACGTTGCTGGATTGTGTATCTTTCCATGGTTCAAATTGAGTTAGTCTGAAACTGAGAAATGTCAAATGAAATGCAGAAAAAAACTTGACGTTTAGGTGTAGTTCACATTCAACATCGGCCCATAAAATTTAACCACCCTTTATTAACTTTGAACAGCTACCTCTGAGGCCTATACACTACGCATTGCTCAAACGAGGTCACCTGATAATGCCCATCCAATGTAGGGTTTTGTCTTTATAAATTGCATTTTGATACAACAAGCATTTTTACTAGCCGCACAAAAGTTGGTTGTTGATCATTCGGGTTCTCTTTTCTCCGTACACGATTTCATTCTTGTTTTTAATTCCGGGCGATCTATCATAGTGGCATATTGTCTTATTATATTCCTTAGGAAATTATTTAACAATATTCCCCAAACACCCAGACATCTGCAGCGGGGACAGGCCCGGTGCAAGGAAAAAGTGTAAAATTGTGAACTTTTATCACTACTGCTACCAACTGCTCAAGGCAAATTTTACAACATTGTATTTGTCTGTTGCAATAGGGTTAGGGTATTTCAAAAATGCAAAACTAGTGCCAGAAAATATTGAACTTTTACAATTTTGCAATTAAACTAGACCAGTTGCATCGAATCGGGAATACCCCTATTGAGAGTTAAACGCCCTTCGAACATACAGGTTGTCAGCCGGGAAGGTATAGTACTTTGTTTTGCCGCCATTTTGGTAAACATTAGTCTTGACAGTTCATATTTGGCAGTCGTGAAGAAGACACGTGGCAAATTTATTATGGAAAAATATTCGATAAACCAACGTGTTTTAATCCTTAAAAACATTTTATCAAAATCATTCATCGATTACTGTGACGATGAGAAAGTAACGTGAAATTTATTTATCGAGTAGTGAATGATTTCGAAGAAAGAGGGTCTGTAGGTGAGAGGCCCAAGCATGGACCACAACGTACTGCAAGATCGGCCGAAAACATTACTGCTGCTCAAGGAAGTGTTCAAAACAATCTATCAACCTCAATTCGACGCCGTGCTCAGGAGCTTGGTCTTCAAAGAACAACTTTGGCCACAATTATGCACAAGGATTTGCATTTGTTTCCATTTAAGAGCTTCTTCCACAAGACCATTTACGCCGCCGTACATATGCCAATAGGATGTTACAGCTAGCCCATGAAAACCCCCATTTTCATGAAAAAATCATAATGAGTGACGAGGCACATTTTCATTTGAATTAGAGTTGCCATTGCTGTATAAGCTAACCTAGGACAAAAAGTTTTAAAATCCCGGACTTTGGAGGACATCACCTACCTTTAAAAAGAGGACAAAAAGAGGATAAAATGAAATCAAAAACTAGGTCCATGAACTAATACAAAAATATATTTCATATTTAAAATAACATAAATTAAAATAAAAAATACATAACATAGTTCGTTCGCTAACCACTTAGAAATAATACGGATTGGTTTGTGTTGTTGTTCTCGAAAAAGAAATCTCAACCTACTCCAAAAATTCTCGTATACCTAGTCAGCTATCTGAAGAAAAATGTCAAGAAAAGCTGACTTCAAATTTAAATTTTACGTTGAATTGTATGCTAGGTAAACCTATCCAGTTATGGTCGTTCACAACCATATGCGGATATATCTCAGCGCAATGTGAACGTGGATATTGCTATTAATTATAAGGTTATACAATTACCCACAGCTTAGGTTTTTGTAATTAAATTTAGTTAAAATTATACCCTTAAACATTTTGGGTAATAACCTATTTCTTCCCTTTGTCCATTGTTAGTTTACTAATTAGAACACTCTTTCAAAGTTTTTTTTTTTAATTTAAGCGACCATTTTCAGATAAACTATATGTAGGTTTCAAAAGTGAAATTTGAATTTTTTAATTCCGGTTATTTTTAGCAATTAATTTGCATCTAAAATTCAAATTTAATTTTTCAAAATTCTCTCTTTTTATTTAAAACTCAGGGTCGGTGATTTTTTTTAATTTTCAAATTTACTTGCTAGGGGAAAAAAGAGGACAATTTTTTAAAACGTTGGAGGACGTTCCGCGCCGAAGTTAAAAAGAGGACATGTCCTCCAAAAAGAGGACGTATGGCAACCCTAATTTGAATGGATATGTGAATAAACAGAATAGTCGGTTCTGGGCAATGGAAAACCCTCAAATTATTCATCAGTAACCTTTGCATCCATTAAAAGTTACAGTCTGGTGTGCAATTTGGTCAGGAGGAACCATTGGACCTTACTTCTTTGAAAATGAAAACGGCGTAACGGTAACTGAATGGGGAGCGATAGCTTTGGGCCTGATTAACATGTGGTATCAACAAGACGGTGCCACATCGCATACAGCCAGGATTACAATGGAATTACTGCGAGACCTCTTTCCACAACAATTTATTTCAAGAAATTGATTGGCCTCCACGGTTGCCTGATTTGACTGCTCCGGACTTCTTTTTGTGGCGATATCTGAAAAGCAAGGTTTATGCAAACAAACCAGAAACGCTTGAGCAACTCAAACAAAATATTCGTGATGAAATAAATGAAATACCGCGTGAAATGTATGAGAATGTAATAAAAAATGTGCTCAAAAGGGCTCGCATTTGTGAGACTAACAGAGGTGGACATTTTGTATTCCATACATAATTGCCGACATTAATCAAAACATTTATCAATATAAGATCCATTCTCTTTCATTTAATCAAAGATTATAAACAAACAAAGTAGTATACCTTCGCGGCGGACACCCTGTATTATGTTATGCAGCGTTATACAGTCATTCAGTCAGTGAGATAGGGATGAGCGTACAAATATTATTCAAATGGATTTCTAAAGAGATATACCTATCCCTCCGGCGACGACTAGCAGAATACAAAATTTCACGTAAACGTTTAGCGAAATAACGCTGCTTATTAATTAGTTGCCCAAAGAACATACAAGAATTAGCTTTGATACAATGTTAATGGCGAAAAATGTTTAATGGCCTAATCGTGACACTAGTTAGCAATTTTTCAACTTAAATATAATTGTCTTACTTTTTTTTTAATTATAAACACATCACATTTAGTGTCTTTCTAACACTAATTCTTTAAGAAATTCAAATTGACAACGCATTAATCAATGTAGATGTGCCACACTAAAAAAATTATATCAGGCTTGGACGCAGTTAAAACATTAATGCAAGTTTTTAAATATATATGTATGTAGATGAGGATTTACGTCTATAATTTACAGAAGCATTAATTTCGTCTACTGTCACTAAAATTGCGTATGTATCGATTTTACTTAAGGATAATTTAAAGCCAATGACATCCTAAAGTATAAGACATACATGTCCATAAACAAAATCAGCCTTAAAAAAATAACGTAATCTTGAAAAAAAATTGATGCAACTTTAACAGTCAATTCCTCTTAATTTTGCCCAGATTCAAGGTCTTTAGTATCTATGTATTTGTTCTTATGTACCATATGTTTTCACAGAAAAAATTAGTGCTACGATAAAATAACGTATGTCTGGCAGCCCTAGGAATACAAATAAAAATCGCCCTATACCTACTCATATTCTGTGAATTTTTGAAAAAAAAACAAAGTACCTGCCCAAAACTGAACTTTGCATAAGAAAAAATCTGAAAAACATTTAACTTCATGAGCTTTGCGGACCTGCTCTATTTTTTTCATACCTCCGTTATTTTTAACTTAAATTGGTGTTTGCAAAATTCAAAAAAATGTTATCAACTAATTTACTTGGCAGACACAGTTCCTTCATTCTTTAAAAAATATGCCCTCACACAAATTATTCTTACAATACTCGAAATCAATAAACAAAATTGCCGCATTCAGTCTCTAATTACCCTAATCAATTATTGATCGATCAATTCGCCGCTGTATTTCTCCTTATAAATAGGAGAACATAATTTAACAAACACAAATTGAGAAAAAAAAACACGCTTTAATGCATGACCTGGCATTTATCAACCCTCTCTTCATTGGTGTTCTAATTTGTTTGACAAAATATATTTGTATACGAACGTATAATTCGCAGTCATCAGTCACAGTCACACGCGGCATAAATCTATCAAAAATATAAGTTTCTATTCAATGAAGGCGGATGACAACCAACAACGGTAGAATGGTGAATAGCTTGGGAGTCAAAAATTAAGACGATATACTGTCGTACAAAATAGTTTTAAAGCAAGAATTAAATCACCTATACCAAACAGGAGAATAAAAACCACAGTCACAGTTGTTTCGGTGAATGGTTTTTGAAAAATTAATTTTCAAACTCAAAATTTTGGAAAATAATGAAGAATAAAATTTGCTGTCATGCGGACATTTTTCGGTCGCTACCTTCTCCCACTGTATGGCACTCGATGATTGAGATCTTGTTTTGTTTTTTAATTGAAAGACGAACTTGTTCAATTTAAAAAATTTAATTTATTATATTTGGTATTCTAATTTCTTTGCATACATAGTACACTAATAATACGAGTTCATAAATGAAGCATTTTCTCAAATACTAGAAAAAATAGTGAATAACCAACCACAGACAACCCTGATGATGGTTCTGAATAACTATACTGCAGTTACTCGAGTCCCTGGAATGTGATGCCACTTATTTCTCACATTATTTTTTGTATCATGTTACAGAATATGTACACAATAACTTTAATTGTTATCAGTTCAGCAGCAAGCTCGTTCATAAGCCACTTGAATCACATGATGGTCAGACTGAAAACAATAATTCATTGCAATTCTAACTGCATTTCATTTGCAATGCGAATGTCACATATATTTATATAGAAGTTTTAAATTTTCGTGTTTTTCATTTCGTGAAAATTGAATATGAGGCGGCTTTGGTGGTTAAGCCCGCCAATGTCATCCAGAATTTTGCGGTCAGTTAAAATATTAAAATGCAGTCGTAAGATTAAAGACTATAATAGAATTGAGGCATGCACGAAGCGCACAATGGGAGGGCTAGAATAGAGGTGCCTGGGTATGTGAGTCTTCGTCGCAACGAATTTAATGACAGTTTTGAAAAAATAAATCCGCTTATACGAGCAAAAGCCCTTCTTTCACACAAAGTATGACAGCCCATTTTTAAAAAAACTGATATTCCATATAACATCACTTATAGGATAGCTTCTAAAAACTCATACATATTCTTTTTTTAAGAGGTTATGGTGAAATCGTTTTGTCCGATGCAAGTGTGGAAGCAAAATACTTGGTAATAAATGATTTGTTTCACTAAAAATTTGGCAGTCGCAAGGAATTCAGACCTAATTTGAATGTACCATAATAATTAGAAATGGCGTATGATACATTCGAATCTAATGACTCGTGAGTTGACAGACGCACTGTGGGATCTTGCCTTAGCAGAAGCGGCGAGAAGTTATTTTTTTTCTATATGTAACCAATTTCAATAAAAATAACTGGTTCGATTAACTGCTGATATGCCTCACATGATTGTTTTTTTTTTTTTTTTTAGTCAGTGGTTCCATCACTGTACCATTCGGCATTAAAGTCTTGACGGTGGCCCAGAGCATACAGTAATAATATGTAGATGTAGCGTTAAACCTTCAAGGAGGAGTAATTAAATAAGGATTTGCTGAGATTTTCCAGAAATGTTGCACGATAATGCAAATCCAAAAGAACAGTAGAATCGCCAAGCAAGCAACTAAATTGACAATTTACTATCATTAATTGTTCCAATTAGCAAAGAGCACTACATTAATTATATTTTTCTTTCTAATGCGAAACGAATTCTTCGCTACAGCCCTCTAGATGATTTTTTAGTTCTTAAGGTTTGAAAAATTATCTAATGGGTATGTAATTTTTGATGTTGTTGTATCTTTTGATAATAATTTTCAATTTGTCATGCATTCGCTTCTCATGGATACATGAGTAATAAAAATTATGAAAATCGCGTGTTATGCAAAAAGAGTTTTTTTTTTATACTTTTATTATTGTTATTAGTATAGTATGGATGATTATTAAATTATAAGCATTGATGCCAAATGAAGAGCATTATGATGATATTTTAATTGAAACAAATACAAAATAACAAACTGACCTTTCGCTGTGGAGCGACGAGAGTCATTGACCTGCAACTTTCATTTTGTTGTTTGCAAAATACATGATGCTTACATAAAAAAAAACTTACCTTTATTTTGTAATTTTTCTGTGGTTACTTTTGTGGGTTTTGTTTTTTATTTCTTTCAATCAAGTATATTTTAATGGAGGAAGGAAACAAATTAATTGGATGTTTCACAATATATAATGTTTTCTGTTTTAATTCAGAAAATTATTTTAATTGCTTGAATATTTTTCTTCGCGTAAAATACGAGTGTTTATCATGTCTTAAAGTAGACCAGATTATAATCAGCAAACGAAAAGAAAAATATAACTTAAAACGGTTTTTTTTGTGTATATCTATCTAGATGTTTTTGAAATTGGGCATTATTCGTTTGTTCCTTTTTCAAAGGCTATTTTGTTTGAAGTTATATTTAACAAGAATTCTATTGCAAAACTATTTTGTACAACCAATGTTTTACAAGATTTACATCGAAGTTACGTAACTAGACCATCAAACACTATGCATTAAGAAATACTAGTAGCAGTTATACATTGGATACTGAATATGCATATTATTCTTTACTGATAACTTAGAGTTCGATATTTTTAGAAGATAAAACCTGTATTGCGTCATAAGTAAATCTATTAGCCAAAGTTTTAGTGTAAAAATTGTAAAAAACAAAAATCAACTATGGACAGGGTGAGTAAAAGACTGGTTCAAAGTAAAGTTTTTTTTTTTAATTCTAAAATAGCAGTTGCTCGAAAACCGTTACCAAATTCTGATAGGTCATGACCTGGCCTTTCACCAGTTTCAGTTTGGACTATAAAAAAGTAATTTTTAAGAAAACCTATTTTAAGGTTTTTGATTTTTTTTTCATAAATTCATATTTATCATATAATTTTTAGCTCAATCTGTTTTAGCTATTTAAATAACAAATGTATAGTAATTAAAAGTAATTTATAGAAGTAATTTATATTTTAACTAGTTTTTTAATGATATCATAATGTTATGGAACAATAACATACGCACATTGTCAGCTTCAAGCTACGTAAAAGTTGTAAGCTACGAGATCAAGTTTGTGCGATCCAGTCGTGCCCATTTTTTTAAATTAGGTTCGTTTCTTTACTTTCAATTTCTGTGATTTTCTGTGCAATTGTGTGATTTTTAGATCAAAGTCAAAAATTTGACTGTTTTTGACAAAAGACAACGCTCACGAGAGAGTAAATAATTTCCCCTACCTGTGATTTTCTGTCCTAGAAAATTCTTCGGGCAGATAATCACAGTACAGCATAATTTAATTTTAAGAGTAAAAGAATGAAAGCAAAACATCGTGCCATACTTGTCTGGCACATAAGGTACTACGGAATTTGAGTTCCCGTACTTTTGCAGTTTTGATATTTTTGAGAATATTTTAACGTTGCTCTCCAAAATCTGACAGTTTGTGATTTTCCTTTCATAATAACTTTCTTTAATGTTCAAGTTCGAATACAAATCTTACACATTTCAACTGTGGAATTCTCTGTGAAAAAGAAACATATATACAAACTTACTACTTACCACTCGTTCAAAGGTCGCAAAATAATTAAATAATAAATTCAAATATATACTGAAAAATGGTTGTTTGCTTTTTTAGCAATCAAATTGAAAATTAGAATACATATCTCGAAAACCTCAAGTAGAATAGCATTTTTAAGGTCAAAACTAAACTTAGTTTAGTTTGAACAATTGCCAACATTTATATAGTTTTTATTAATCGGTGTTAATAATGTTTGAACCTTATATATTAAAATATTTTGTTTCAAAATCAACGTCCGTCATCTACATGTATTTCGTTTTCCATTATGCATTTTACTTCTATAAAACGCCTTAGTACATAGACAAATGTATGAACATACTACGCTAAGTTCGTCTGCCTCAATAAGTCAATGAAAGTAACCTCGTAAATTATTAAAGATGACTGAGGATACATCGTGTCACAAAATGTGAACTGAAAATTGTTCATAGAATAAATTTGCCAACGTACTTCAATTTTTTCTTTTACTATCGTTACAGAAATTATTCATGAGTTTTATAATGAATATAGCCCTGGTGAATAGAAGAGTTGGATTATTCAAGAAAATTTCTGCATTGTTTTTATTCTTCACATCGATTTTCTATTTAAAATTGAAAAATGAGGTATTAACGGAAATTTATTTTTTTTCCGTTTTTATGAGTGGACAATACATTTTAACGCAGTTATAATCCAAATTAAAAAAGAAAAAAACATCTTTTAAATGGAAATACTTGGTTTATATTGACATATTATGTTAGATTATGGATATATTTGGTGTTGATCGTTCAAGGTACAGTGACACTAAATTATAAATCAAGGCGTATAATCAGTCACATCAAAACTCAATTATTTATTTCAAATTATGCATTGTTTATTAAATATTTCAAATATTTGTTTCATATTTTATCTGAACAAATATAATATGATATGTATACATATAAACATTGAAGGTTTTGAATGAATAACAACCACTTTAGATGGCTAAAGTATCACATTAGGCATAGCCACACCAATCATCAGATTCCTTTTAGTGGTACTTAGTCTATAGTTCAATTTTAATTTATAAATTATTTTGTCGTCAACTGGGGTTGAACCTAGACCAAGGTACCTCAGTGACCGTTGCACTACGCATTGCACCACCAAGGTCACCTGATCGTGCCCATCAAAATGAAGTATTTTCATTTACAATTGCATATGAACAACTGGCATTTTTACAAGCCACACACAAGTTGTAATTCATTCGGGTTCTTTCTTTTTCTCCTCCGTTATCATAGCAAACAATTTGTTGCATATATGTAAGGAGGGAGATTGTATGAAAGATTTTGCACTGGTGAAAAATTAATTTTATTCAAACGTGTTTTCTCGTGATAACACTTGCATTTTAGGCTGCATAGCTTTCTCTCCGTCAAAACCTTCAATGTTAATATGACGGAGCGAAAGCTATGCATCCTAACTGCAAGTGTTATCACGAGAAAACATCTTTGAATACAATACATATATGTTGTATATCATACAAGTAATGGCTAATGATGTGCAAAGTATTTACACATATTTATGTCTTATGTTGACCTTGTACTGGCTAAGTATTATGCAGTAATATATTTTAGCCAATTAAATTCTGGTTCTATTAGTATTACAGACAAATTATTCCTCCAAAGTTACCGGATACCACGACAAAATAAAGCAGAACTAATATTACTTATATTTTTTTTTGTTTTGGTAACTGCATATTCAAATAACAATTGAACTAGTTAATATTCATTGTAAATGGACACCAACAGTTTTTTTTCTTTTCTTTGTGTACTTTCAAATACAAGCTACCGAAAAGCACGATTTTGTAGTAACAATAAATAATTATAAATAAAAATATTATTATTTGTTTTTATTGAATCTAAACCGATCGTGAGTCATACAAATGTGCTAGCGAGTGTAAAAAGATGACCTAATCGAAAATAAAATAAATTGTTTATTATTATTTATGATTATCCATGACACGATGCTTCAAACTATGATTGGATCTATTCGTTTTTATAAAGAAAATATTAATATCTTATAGCATTTAATCTTAAAATATTACTTTTCTTGCTCGGCTCAACACATCATAATGCATAATTTTGTTTTTCCTTTAAGTTTCAATTTGAAAGGTAAATCAATTAAAACTGGTTATTTCATTAAAAATAAATTAAATTCATCCCTTGATTTAATGGACTGAGGCTGGTTAATCTTGGGGAGATCTTCTTAATTTAATTTTCGAATCAAGTTGTTTTTTTTACTTTTCTCTAGTTTTGCTGAAATCTCATCAAAATTGACGTTTTTGGTTTCTTTATTTCTTCAACATAAAGAATCTACCTTCTATGTATATCACTTTTATACGATATAATTTAAATTTTAAACTGTTTCAACCTTATTCTTCATTTTTTCGACATTTTTTGTGGTTGTAGTTCCGATACAACTTTTTCTTTATTAAGTCGCTCTAACCGTAAAGGAGAATGGGCATTTTGGTCTACCTATTGCCCACTAAGGAGATATATATCGTTGGAAAGCTTAGTCCTAGTACGTAATTTCTTTGTATCAACTAAAAGCTGTAAACCATGGGGCTAGGCAGTATATGGCAACAAAGATTGTAATTAGAGCAAACATTAATTGCAAAAGTGTTCCATTGAAATGACAGTATTGGTCACTTTTTATGAACTGAACATACCCAAAAACAAAAGAACTTTTATACCAATGGCCATTAATAGCGAATTATACCATGGTTGGCGAATAATTCGCTTAACAGTATGAAAATTCTACTTTTTTTTATTCGATTAAGCGAAATAATTGTGGGTTTAGTGCTGACAATTGAGATACACAACGTTGGAAAGCTTAGTTCAAGAGCATCATTTTTGATTGCGGACACATAACTGTAAACCATGGGGATTAGCCAGTATATTACAAAATATTTGTTCCCATTGCTTAGGTCAAAAAATATAGTCGTACGTTGGTACAATCCCATACCTAATCATTTTATTTGTATCATCATCATCAAAACCTTTATAACAATGAATAATCTTTAAATGGATTTTAAGCCAGTTAGTTTACAATTTGTATATGTTTAATAATATCTATATTTATTTTTATGATTTTACACAAATATAAATAATTATATCTATTTTTTGTTACTTCTATTTTAGAATGAAGGCCAACATTCAATGTGATAAAAATGTATAAATAGGGTGAAACTAAATTAATTTATAAAACTAAAAAATTGCAATAATCAGACAAACGAAACTACGGAAGACACAATTACTTACAACATGCTGCAAAACTCAAATACAATCCAACCGAAAGTTGTTGTGATAAGGCGTAGACCGAATCAGGGATTTGGTTTTACCTTACGTCACTTCATAGCTTATCCACCAGAAGACGATCCCTCCTGGCCGGTAAGTTTTTGAAATATGGAATAGATATTTTTTCATTTTAAATAAATATTTATGTTTGCTCCTTCTCGTTTGTTTATATAGGAAACTTCCAATTCATACCAAAGAAAAGCAATGGAAACAATATTTATTAAAGAAGTCCAGTCGAGCGGACCAGCATGTTTTGCAGGCTTACAAACCGGGGATCGTGTCCTAATGGTGAATAACATTCCGATAGCTGGGATCTCGTACAGTTTGATTGTTTCTATGATTAAACAAACACCATCAGTACTAACACTACATGTTGTTCCGAAGGAATGCGATGTTTTGCAAATGGTAACTTTAGATGTTTATAATTTTTTTCTTTCACATACACATATTTATTTGTATTTCTTTTCCCTTACAGCACTATACAATAGCACACACACCGGAGTCAAATCGTTTGGCGAAATCTTCTGGTATTGCTTTGCCTGGTAGTGGTGTTGCTGCTGCATGTTCTGCACCATTACATAAATCCATTCATCAACAGATGATCTCATATCCCGTTGGTTCTAGCCGTTCCAAGCAAAATACAAAATCAATATTGAGCAGTGAGGATTATCATGACCTAGGAGGTCGTTATAGTCCTTTGCTAATGCATGGCGACAATACCTTTTCACGGTAAGTTAATTATTTAGTTTAGAATAAGCATAGTCTAACCCAAAATGCAGATCATAAAAGAAAAGTAGTTAATTTCAGCTTCCATCAATTCAGTTTTTAACTTTTTAGATTTATTTATCTTTCAATTTTTCTCCTCAAACATCTCAGATTCCCAACGATTTATGTTTATGTTTCCGTCAGGTTTCCCCAGTTGGTTGATGTCATAGTTCTTTGTGTGCTAGAATTGGATTCCAAATTACCATTTTTCAAAATACAATAGCTTAGTTCTGAGACTTTAATTGTTCAATTTTTTTAAATCTATAAATGAGATTTCAATTAAAAAAAAAAAAAAAAACACAGATTAGATTAGATATGACTTTTTTTATTTAGTTAAAGGATCAATTACTTTCTGAGCAAAACCTTTCAAACTCATTTTTATTCTTTTTATTTTTCTTGAAATACTATTAAAAAAATTAGGTGATGGTCACCAAATGACTATGAAATGATTATTCGATATAAAAATTATGATAACAAGGACATTTCTCAAGAAAAATTAGAGTGAAAATTTTGACTCCCATTAATTGTTAAAATAAATTAATTTTAATGGGTTTCAACCAGAGCTGTAAAGTAATTAAATATATTGTAATTTAAGTACAATTTCTTGGTACTTTAATTTTTTAAGTACAAGTACTCGTACAATTCCTCGGTAATTGTACTTACAAATTTAAGTACCAGTACCGAGGAATTGTACTTGTACTTAAATTCCACAAAGGAATTTAAACAAAATTGTATTCATTACTTTAGTAATTAAATACTGTAAATAAAAGTACTTATAATTCCTTTTAAATTCCTTTTGTAAAAAAAATATAAAAAAAAACAAAAGGAATCAAAATGATTTAAAAGTACTTAAGGAATTAAAAGTATTTGAAAAAGTATTTAAGTACAGTATTTAATTACTAAAGTAATGAACACAATTTTTTTAAATTCCCTTCCTCGGTACTGGTACTTAAAATTTTTAAGTACAAGTACCGAGGAATTGTACTTGTACTTAAAAATTTTAAGTATCAAGGATTGTACTTGTACTTGTACTTAAGCTTAAATTATACAGGTCTGGTTTCAACCATCACCAAAATTAGGTGTAAATTCTCAAATCAAACCTAAGCTGTTTGCTTTTTCTCCAGTCCCACTAAAAATAAATGTTTTTTTTTGAGTTCTACTCTCGATACAATTTCTTATCAATAACTAACACCAAAAAGATTTTCAAATAAAAAAAAAATACCAAAGGATCCGATTTTACTCTTGAATTTCCAACTTGCTGGAAATCGAATTGCACCCTCGGATTGTACTCGGGTATGACCAGCTAAGGAAAAAGTAATAAAACTCTCAAAAACAATATATTTACCAAAAATCACTCACGTCAAAACATAAAGAAACTGTTGTTCGGAAACATTGCTGTGGGATTTAGGACAACAAATGTTCAAAATTGCAGTGTCAGTATTGCGTATAGACTTTTTGTATCCTACCGATATTAAACAAATCGATTTAAAAAATAAAGAGGATAAAATAGGTGAGAAGGACTATTAGATACAATGCCTCAAAATGTTTGTGTATGCTTTAGAATTACAGGAAAAATAAAATGCATAGTCTGACCTGTTACACAATTTTGTGATGTCAAACATTTTAATCTTTAGGCTTTTTAAAATACCAACATAATTTATCAAAATCGATCAACAAATTAGGCGGTAATGATTTATTTAATTGCTCTAACGGCAGGTTTGGTTTCGTGTAAAACAAGTCAAGTATTTCATTAAAACTGTGGTGAAGGCCAAAATATTAGTTTTTTGGCACACATTTCGTCGGTTGGTTTGCTTATCTCTTAGTCCATGCCTCCAGGTGTACATCTTGCTATAGCCTCTTTGAGTATATATAATATGGAGTGCTCGTTCCTATCCCTAATGCATTGTATTACTTGAGGCTGTGATAGGGGGCGTGATTAGAGAGGGTATTTTGACAGATAGCAGCTATGATGGTGTTGTTGTAAAAACCCTCTCTGTATTGAGAATTGAATTACCGCATAGATTACCGCGCCCCTATGATGGTTACGTTTTTGGAATGTAAACGAGTACTCCATATTATATATACTCAAAATATAACCTAAAACCTAGAACGCTGCTGATGCAAAACGAAATTTTTCGGGATCTCTAACAAGAAAACGAAATGCTTCCACAAAAAAAAAAAAACCAAAAATATTGGCCCTATTGCGGTTGTCCATCAACTTTCAACGATCATCACCATCGACTGATTTCTCAATCGGTATTGCGTAACTCGATCGACTAGTATATGAGTTATTGTGAATGAAAAAGTATACATTGTGAATGAAAAACTATAAATTGTGAATTCATTACTTGACGTTTGACAGATTGATTGTTTCAGACTGGATTGTTTATTTATTTATTTATTTCGTTTCGTGAAGTTTGCAATAAAATAGTTTATTTTTATAAAAACATAACTTAAAATAAAAAATGAATACAATCAAAGCGTGGTTAAGTGAAAAAGATTCAGAAGAAAATACAAGATATGGAACTAAGAGGCCATCAAAAAACGGCGAATTATAAACGATTCATCTAACCCTTTGAAGTTAGATGATAAATTGTACCGATTTACTTGATTCTTTAGTTTTTTTTCTTTTCATTTATTTGTCTTTTGTAGCTTTGTTAACTATTTTTGATTGTCCAAGCCAGCCTTTATGGATTTATGGAAATTGATGGAAAACTTAAGCTGGGAATAAGAAAATCATCGATTCCCAACATCCGTAAATTGTTTACCGCGTTACGACTCTGTGCCCAAGCATCATGTCAGTTGAGTGTGGAAAATGATTTTTGTATTCGATTGGCTCAATCTACTGAATCCTTAATCTTGAAAGAAGTGTTAAGTGTAAAAGAAACACACTATGGATGTCCAAAACAACCGAAAGTAAAATACGCCAAACAAAAATGTATTCCCAGGAGTTATTGGGTGTATTGATGTCTTTTATCTAATTTTTTCATTGAAACTAGTTTCACACTGCATTAAGAATAATAATTAAATATAATTTTACCTATAAAAAAAAAACATTTTTTTAAATAAAAACACTCACATTTTGATCTCTACACAATGGGCCCTATTGCGGTTGTCGATCAGCGATCGCACTTTCAACGATCATCACCATCGACGGATTTCTCAATCGGTATTGCGTAACTTGATCGACTAGTATATGAGTTATTGTGAATGAAAAAGTATAAATTGTGAATTATTCATACTTTGACGTTTGACAGATCGATTTTTTTCAGACTGGATTGTTTATTTATTTATCTCGTTTTGTGAAGTTTGCAATAAAAATAGTTTATTTTTATAAAAATAAACTTAAAATAAGAATTGGATGAATCGAAGCGTTAAGTGAAAAAGATTCAGAAGAATATTCAATAAATAGAATTTTAGAGGCCATCAGAAAACGGCGCAATATAAGAAATTCATCCAACCCCTTGGAGTTGAAAAATTGTACATTTTAATTGATTTTGTAGTTTTTTTTTTTTTTTTCATTTATTTGTCTTTTATAGCTTTGTTAACTATTTTTGATAATCCCTGGCTTGGATTTATTATGGATTTAATTTCTGAAAGCTTAAGCTGGGAATATGAAAATCATCGATTCCCAACATCCTTAAATTGTGTACCGCGTTACGATTCTGTGCCCAAGCATCATATCAACTAAGTGTGGGAAATGATTTGTTCATTGGGTTGGCTCAATGTACTCTATCCTTAAAAGAAGTGCTAAGTGTAAAAGAAACTCATATATGCATGTCCAAAATAAACGAAAGTCAAATACGACAAACAAAAATGTATGTTAAAACTTGTTTCGCCCTGCATTAAGAATAATAATTAAATATACCTTTTTCACTTATAAACAAACATTTTTTTAATAAAAACACTCACATTTTATTCTCTACATAATTTTTTACTTGTTGAATAGACCCAGTCGATCACAAAAATGCGGTCGACAACGAGCGATCGAATTTTCGATATTTGTCGAACGCAATCGACAACCACAATACCGATTTCTCAATTGGTCGATCGTTGATCGCTCGTTAGCGATTATCGATCGACGATCGACAACCGCAATAGGGCCCAATTTTTAACTTGTTGAATAGACCCCGTCGATCACAAAAATGTGGTCGATATCGAGCGATCGGATTTTCGATAATTGTCGAACGCAATCGACAACCACAATACCGATTTCACTATTTGTCGATCGTTGATCGCTCGTCATCGACTATCGATCGACGAATGACAACCGCAATAGGGCCAGTTAATGGAGAATTTCACAAATTGCAAATAAATAAAACAAAATTTAACGACCAAAATCAAACCAGGCCATCCTGTTATGAAAGATACAACAAATAAAAACACGAACAAACCCAAATGTCATTTTCCACACACAATTAATGGTCAGGGCAATTAATTCTGTTCGAAAAGAGAGTGGAGACTTCTCAAATCAATCATGTACAATCATCAGTTTCATTGGTCTAACATCGTACCACATAACGAAAAGCACAACGAAATTTGTCGTTAATGATTTCGTTATGTCATTTTTGCATGGGCTTAAACGGATCTTTTTAAGCTCCATACAATGATTTTGTTTTTCAAATACTCTTGAAGATGAATCTAACGAAATTTAAATAAACTTCATTCTTTTTATGTAAAGCAATTGAAATAGTACTACATTTAAGGTTTCCACAAAAAAAAAATAGCTCAACCGCCGTTTATTTTTGTTGAGAAAATTGCCTTAATTTTTGGGGACATTAACGTACATACTTATGTGCATGTATATATTTTTAATGGCTAGAACGGTTTTGTCCTAATTAAGCAACACGTTGATTCGTAGAAGTTCAAATAATACTGTATTAAAAAAAATGTTTAAACAAAAAAATAAAATCAAAGCCCATTGTGGGATTTTTCCCGTTATTATCAATTATGGGAGTTCAACTAAAGGTTTAATCATCCCTAGATTATCATTGGAATAATTTAATAGTCATATTTTTAACGCAGTTACTGCTAGTAGATACAAAACTTAACATATCACTCTTCACAAACCATCAAATTCAAATTAAAAGGCTTGTGGTTCATGAATTTCTACTTTTATTTGATTTTGGTCTTCTCTTGGAAAAATGTAGTGTCCCTGATTTCAAAGATATCACTATTTCCACATTTTTAATATTACATTTAACAAATTCTATGTCCCATAAATCACATTTGATTCATAGCATTTTTATAGTTATTATTTTTTTTTATCGTTAAAAATGTATCGAATCAATATATATAAATAACTCATTTATGTATATTTACCCTACGTTTCATAATATTTCACTTCTTATTTGAGGTACGCTTTAAAACTTGGTAACAAAAAGGAAGAAAAATTGGGTTACAAATGATAAAATGCTTCGCCCTAATTAAAACAAAAAGTTCGTCTAATTTTTGTAGCGCAGTGCAGTAAAATCTGTATCAAATAAGCGAATAATTTAAGTGTTTTTATTGTTCGCGCTAAACCCATTTTGTGCTTAAGGATTATACTTAAAAGTAGGCTCTTGTTTTTTTTTTTTTAATTTAGCTATTTATAAGGTTATAACAAATATATGATAAATCCAATTTTGTTGTAAGGATCACTTACTTATGGGTTAGATGTTTTTCAAATGTAGTTGATAATAATAATCTTCAACGAACGTTTTATCTGTGCGATTATACCTGAAGTCAGCCTGAGGTAGCCACAATCGGTTTTTTTTTCGAACCTGGACTCTGTGTTTGTGTTTTTGTAACCTGGGGTCGCCCTGAACTCGTTATGAAGTAGAGTAGTAGAGATTTTTCACAAAGACCTATTGCGATAACGAATAAACTGACATAGGTTAGGTTAGGTTAGTGGGCTGACAGTTGGCCTTGTTTCCAAATTAATTGAAGGAGTGTCTGTCGCTATATAAACACCGGGTTGAGGAGAGGTTGACGCACCGTTGTCTTTTGAGGGCGTGTTCCTTTCCTTTACCCCCACTAGATTGATCATCCCCGCACGAGACCCATAGGAGCCGTGGCTCCATGCAACGTCTGGTGGGTGGGTTAGATAGATCAGTGGTTTGTGTTAGCGACTGTTCAGTTCTGTTAGATAAGCCTACATGTGATTGAAGGAGTGTCAGTCGGCCCAATCACCGGGTAGAGGAAAGGCCAGCCCACCGTAGTATTTTTAGGGCGTGAGCCTTTCCACCACCCCCACCGGGTAGATCATTCCTCCACCAGGCCCGTAGGAGCAGTGGCTCCATTCAACGACTGGTGGGTAAGTTTGATAGATCCGTGGTTGGTGTATGTGGCTGCTTCGTTTAATCGGTCCAGCTTTTAAGGTGTAGGAGAAGTATCTGTCAGCGCATAATCACCGGGTTGAGGAGTTCCTTACCCCCACCGAGTAGATCATCCCTCCACCAGGCCCGTAGGAGCAGTGGCTCCATGCAACGTCTGGTGGGGGAGTTTGATAGACTAGTGGTTGGTGCCTTCGCCTACTCTGCTCAGTCAGGTTTACCTACATGTTCTGAAGTGTACGTCGGTACAATCACCGGGTTTGCGAGGGGAAAACGCACCGCTGTCCTTTAAGGGCGTGGTCCCCTCTTACCCCCATCGGTTAAATCATCCCTCCACCAGGCCCGTAGGAGCAGTTGCTCCATGCAACGTCTGGTGGGCGAGTTTGATAGATTAGTGGTTGGTGCATGTGACTGTGTTGTTTAGTAAGTCCTGTTTTCAAGATGTTGTAGAAATTGTCTGACGGCACATTCTCGCCGGGTCAAGGAGAGGTTAGCGCACCATTGTTTGTTAAGGGCGTGATCCCCACCTTTACCCCCACTTGGTAAATCATCCCTCCACCAGGCCCGTAGTAGCAGTGGCTCCATTCAACGTCTGGCGGATGAGCTTGATAGATCAATGGGTGGTGCATGTGACTGCGCCTTTCAGTTATATTAGCATTCAGGATTACTGAAGGAGTATTCGTTGGCACAATTACCGGGTTGAAGAAGGAACCAGCGCACAATTGTCATAAACTGACATGAGTTGTGAACCATTTGTTTTGTTTTAGACTCGCATTCTTTATGAAATTGTTTATTTTTGAAATAGAAATTGAAAGAATACCCAAATTTAATCAAACAAATCGACAGAAATAGAAACTATTATAGTATGTGCAATGGGCAAATATATCCATTTCACATCAAAGTTAGAAGCGGCGGCAATTGTATCCCTTGTGTGATTTTTGTTTGTTATGAAAACCTGGGTCTATCATGGGTAAAGTTGAACGAACAAACCTTATTTCTTAAGAGGCGACTAGAGCACATGTACTTAAACACATAGGGCCCTACCAATAATCAAATTTAGTAACGACTTAAATATTTAAGTAAAATGGACCATAATTGTATGGGCTCTAAATAATAAACCCACCATGGTATGATTTTAATATTTAGTTGAACCATAAACATTGAATATTACATGGTATAGACTCTAAAATATGAGGCATAACATGTATGGTTCATTTGTTATAGTCCATACCATTATGGTCTACTTTCCTTAAATATTTAAGTTGTTACTAAATTTGATTATTGGTAGGGCCCATAGCGGCGAATTCATAGTCAGTTTTAAACTTATGTTTAATTTTATTTCCAAACGTTGATTTTATTGTTTGTAGTTAATCATGTTAATATATTTGAAGCTATTTGTGTATAATAAAAATTAATAAACTTTTAAAAATATTAATACAACAATTTTTTAATGAAAAACCGGCTGTGTTCAATTAGCCAAGTTTGTTTAAACTTAAGTTTAGTAAAACCGTAGTTTGTTAGTGATTTTTAATACCCCCATACTATTTTGATTCATCTTTTTATTTCACAAGCTTATATGGGAACACAAATTGTTATTCTATAAAGATATTACTGCATTTCGATCAACTATAATTCCAAAAAAACAATAAAAACATTTGGCGCAAAATTTTAAACAGCCTATTATTAAAGATTAAGTATGATACTACTTAACATTTTTCTTATTCTTTAACAGTTTACTAAAATTTTCGAAATTTTAAATATTCACCCCTATTACGGTTGTCGTGTCACTAAAACGACAAGGCTCTAGAGGCAACAGTTGGCGTTTAAATAAACCCAAATCTTCGACATTCTATCCAATCTCCAACCATCTCATCATTATGACGAAATTAGATTTAATAAAATATCAATTGCCACTTCCAGGGACGTGTCGTTTTAGTGACACGACAACCGTAATAGGGGTTATTTTTCAAGGGTTTACCACGATATCTAGAAACCAATAATCCAGAAAGCAAAAATCTCGAAAGTAAAAATCTCGAAAAAAAAAATCTAGAATTTAAAAAATCTTGAAAACAAAAATCTATAAAGCATCATCTCGAACTGCAAAAATCTAGAATTCAAAAATCTAGAACAAATATTAATTGTTGAGACAATGAATGGTTACACTTCGTGCACGCGAACTGTAACCATTCATTGTCTCAACAATTAATATTAATTCTAGATTAGGAAAGTCTTCTTAAAAGTATATCAGTACACTGCACATGCACCCATCCAACTAACAAGTAGGTGAGTAAATTTATTGTTGCTAGGGACGTTCTCTTATAAAAACGTAAGCTTTCTTAAAAAAAAAAGTGCAATGAAAGAAGTAATTGAAATCGTAACAAACAAACACATAACAGAGTTGAGTCCTGGCATAGGAGGCTCAAGGTTAAGTTGGAAGGCCACATGTTGGACTTTATAAATTAATTGCAGTTTTGGCTTGTGACAGTAAGTCAATTCAAGTTAGTTGTGTGGTTCAAAAAATTTAGGTTGTTCAAGAAACTAAGGTAAGAAGGGAGTATTTAAAAAAGAAAAGCAAATCTTAAAAATACTGGACGAAAAAGAAGAAAAAGTTATGTAAGCTAACTTAAGAGTCTTGCATATAACTCCAGTTTATAGAAGTTATTATAGTTAGAGTTATTTGTTTAATTTTGTTATATTTTGACAATTTTCCTTTGTATTGAATAATTATTGTACTTTTTTGATATTTGTTGTGTTGAGGTACGAGTATACAATATACATATATATCCTATAAAATATTTGATTTTTGTTAAGCACACTTTCATTTGTTGTTCTTTTTTGACCAACAAAATAAATTGTTTCATAAATTGAACATAATTTGCGTTTTATTTGCGTTTAAACCATTGAAAAGGGTACAAAAAAAATCTCGAATGAATTTTTTTTTTCGAGATTGTTTTTTTAGATATAGGGCGAGTTCGTCGTAATCGCAGAAATCTGCGACAGATCTGCCGCATGTCTGCTTAGCTTCTGCGTATCGATTTTATTTTTCTTCTGCCGGCAGAAAGTAAGCAGGTGGCAGTTTTTGAAAAAATTGTATTCGTAAACATCGCAGCGCAGAAAATTATTTGTAAAAAATCGCGATTATTAAACAAAAAAAAAATTTTTTGAGATTAAATTTCGCGCGGTAAATGGTGATTTTAGGGCTTTTGGGTGAAATTTGGAAAAAAATATGCTATGGTAGACAAATATCTTGATGATATATGTCTGTATGTAATTCAAAGCCATTTCATATACAGGGTGGGCCAAATACAAGTTTATTTTTCAAAATGCAATAAAATTGTTGTTGGCATAACATCAGTCCTTTACGGTTCCCAACAAAAAAAAAGTTAAAAGGGGTCAAATCGCAGTTCCGAGGCGGCCAATAGACATCGTAAAGACGGCTGATAACACGATTTTGAAATTTGGTGCGATTGATTGTGGTATGGGCTGTGTGGCATGGCACACCATCCTGCATGAACCAGACGTTGTCCAAATAGGAACATATCTTTAATTTTAGTAAAAAAAAAAGTTGGTTAACATGCCTCTGTATCGACCATTGTTGACCGAAACGTTGTTCCCAGCCTCATTTTCAAAGAAAAATGGTCCATTGATGACCCACCCTCTACCTATGTAAATGTTTTCCTGTTTTAATTTCAATTTTTTTTTTCTGCAGAATGTTTTTTTTTTCTGCAGAAACTGCCCGATGCCGTCTTGATTTCTGCGTACTTTTGATGTTTACGAACGTAATTTGTTTTGCAGGCCTACTGAAGTCAGATTTAAATTTTTGTTTACGAACACAAACTTTTCAGATCTAAGTTAGTCAGACGATTACGAATTCGCCCATAGTCTTTCGTGATTTTTGTACGTTCTAGATTTGTGTACATTCGAGATTTTTGCATTCGAGATTTTTTTTTGGTTTTTTTGAGATTTTTGCTATTCGAGATTTTTGTCATTCTAGATAACGTCATGATCCCATTTTTTAAATAGTATCATACTAAACCGATTTCCTTCAAGAGCTTCAGAAACTTCAAAAATGACAGCTCGTGCAAAAAATTCACAAACCGAAAAATACTAGGTTAAAACGTTTTTTTTGCTAACTTTAAACGAGTTTAACATCATACTATCCCCTAACATTTTACTAAAGTTAAAATCACCAACTGGCTATCTTATCTTTTTAGTATCGTACTAAATCAATATGAGAAGACCCGAATGTTCCAGGTTCGAGTCCTGCTGGTACCCAACTTTTTTCTGTTTTTTCTTTTTTTTTTGTAAATAATGAAGTTAAAATAATAAAAATATAAATATCGAATACTAATTTCAAGCACATGATAGGTTTCCATCAACATATAATTAATTTAAAACGCATAAAAACAATAATTGTGTTCATCAAATTCAAACCCTACAAATGCAACTTACTAGTTAGCAAAAGGTTTAAAATTTTGGAATAGATAGTAAATTGCTAAATACTTAGGAAATTGTTAACTAGTAAAATGTTAAGCCCTTAACAATAAGTTGTTTAAAATTTTGCGCTAATGTATTCTGTTAAAGAAAGAAATTCAGCATTTTTTTACGTGACAAAAGGCTAGTTCCGCGCTCAGTTTGCCAAAACCGAACATTTTTCATAGTTACAGTCGAAATTTACCCCTTACCCTTTGTGGGTTGCAATTTCTCTATTATAATTAAGTCTTCATTTATCTTTTAATTGGTATTGGTGTTTGTGCGAATTACTACTCTCGGTCTCGGGCTTAGGCACATAGGTATAACCTAAACTTGTTCGCCAAATTTAAAGAGAGTACCTACTTGTAAAAATATTACTATTTTTATTTAAATGTCACAGTATGTGGTATCATTCATACATTGGGTAGGTTTTTGTGCTCTCTACGTTTATATGCAGCTCAATGTTCGATGTGGGTGCTTGGGCAGTAAGTCCGCTTTCCGCTCGTACACCGCCATCACCACATTCCTATTAAATAAAAACATCCAACAGCAGCTAAAGCAATAAAACATCTTTATTGCTATAGAAAAAATAATTCAAATACAAAACGAAAACCGCGAATATGAAGCTGCCTGACTGACTGGCTGGCTATTCGGACATAACACGTAAAAATACGTAAAGTCTAAAAGAGACTACTTCGCATTGCAATGTATTACTTCGCTCTTGGTTCCTTCTCCACCTCAATTATTAATTTCAATTTTTTGATTGATAGGATGATGATGATGATGTAGATGACGACGTCGACGACGATTATCACGATGATAGTAGTACCTATAGTTAAAAAAGCCAACAATAAAGAAGCTTCTCTTCTCTTAGTTTGACTACATTTCTGTTTCTGTATGTCGTCTTCTGATGATAAAATTTTGTATTCTAGTGGCTGCGAAAGCAACGAAGCGAGAGGCACGGGGCAAAAACGAGATTTAAAATCCGCATACAAGCAACAGTTATGAAGACGATTTTGTTAACAATAACGGTGTACTCCTTCGATTGATAACACACGAATTATTGCTCGACGCGACAACGACGAACGAACGAAGAAGGAAGTGGGCTCCTCTCTCTCTCTATGGCTCTTTACAATAATTATTTTTGATAGTGTTAATAGTGTTGATACAGATTTTACTCTCATCACTCAAATCGTTTTGTGTAAATTACTATTTAGTTTTGTTTTGCAAAAAAAAAAAAAAAAAAATAAGAGTGGCTTAACTACCTCCCCCCCCATAGTTATTAGTACTGACAACCCCACCCCTAAACTGATTTACTGATGTATTACACGTGATAATACATAGATCTATTATAATAATTAGTGTGTAACAATCGTATTTATTTAGTTTGCTTGCGAATATTTATCTATCTAATATTATATCTTCAAACTTAGCGGTGTTGTGTTTTGTTGTAAAGCTGAAAAATTCGGAAGAGTACACTCGGTATTAATTTGATAAGAAATTTGTAGTCGACGTGCGTCGTCGGCTGTGTTTGAACACTGTTTTTTTAATAAATTCTTCAAAAAAAAACAAGAAAAACAAAATTGGATTAAATGAAAAGATATTTGGAAGATACACAACGGTAAGACTCATTATTTATGGAGGTTAAGGTACTCAAAGAACTTAATTTGTTACTTACATTTTTGTTTGTACATATCTACATTTCTTTTAGTCAAGAAGTTGATAAAACTAGAAATTACTTTAAGCATAAGTCCTATACTCATCATTCAGTCAGTCAACCTTTTAAATCAAGTGTCTGCTTCCCTTTTTTGTACTTTTTTTTTAAATTTCATTTCACTTTCTTGTGTGCCATCGTCTATACTAATATAACAACTCTATTGTTACATTGCATTGTTTGGTAGTGCTTTATGTAACACTTTGAATACCTTCGCATTTATAATATAAAAAAGGGCATCGCGCGTCACGCTCGAAACGAAGAAAACGTTCAGCAGACTGTAAAAAAAGTGGAGGTTGAAATAAATTAATGATATTTATTTACTGTGATTTTATGCTTGGTCTTTATTTAGCCACTTAAAATTTTGTATGAAAATGAAAACATTTCAAAAGGATTTTTTTATGATGAAACACACGCAGTTAAGCCTTAAATGTTATGTTTAATTATTAAAAAAAACTTGATTGGACGACAGTTAGTTGAGTCTCTCTCAATAAACTTATCCCTTAATTTAATAAAAAAAACAACAACTTATGAATTCTACCACCAAGTTTTTTTTTTTTAAAGAATTTATAGCTATTTAATGAGTGTCAATCCGATCATCAGACTTCTTTCTGTGGTGCTGAGTCTTAATATTATGTTTATATTTATTTGAAAAACTTGTTAAATTTACGTCATTCGTTATTTCAAATTCATATTCACTTAACAATGTGAATAGAGTTTTATTACTAGCAATTTTCTATTTTAAAGCTACATAATAACTATTGGTTTTTATTTAAGGTGTACTTTGTATAAAATCTAAATGATAAAATCGAAAAAAATACACCGTATTTTTTTTTTTAATCAGCAGTCAACTTCAGATCAAATAGTCCTAAATTAAAAAAAAAATCGTGAGATAATTAACACCTTGTTCTCCAAAAAAAAATCTTTCCTTTCCTTCTATTCCTATTAACTAGTGCCGTACATTGCATTTAAAAGGTCTTAGTGCTTACAGACATACATATATGTATTTAAATTATTATATATTTTAAGCGATTACCAAAGTTCGTCCTCTGAATATTTATTACCAAATGCGAAAGGTATACAGGTACATATCTGTAATTTTGTTTAGGTCCATGAAAATATTTTGTACTTGCTCTATAGGGGGGAAGGGCATACCAAAAAAAAAATCAAATAACAGCAATAAAGATTTGGGTTTTTCTTTAGCAAATTGCCTTTTATTGATATATTCTCGAATATCTCGTCATTGGCTTCATTCTTTATTGCATTTAAAATTTGTAAGAATAATTTTTTTTACGAAAAAAATAAAATAAAAAAATTTTTTAACTTTTTTTCAAATATTTTTGTTTTAAATAAAAAAAAATCTTAATTCCTTTTTTTAAGCTTGTTTTCAATTTTTGCTCTTAACGTTATACAAATATTATTGAATACACCATGAATGTCTAGCTACATTCTAGTTATTAGCTACAAGAGCAAGTTAGTGCAGATCGAGCTGTGCATTTTGCCCAGATTGAAAGGGTGCTAGCAACTTTAATACAGTGAAACCGTCCTTACGGACAGCGACGGGAAACACACTTTTGTCCCTTCGAGGGATTTGCCCGTTCAAGAGAAAAATGAAGAAATGTCATGCCTGTTCGTTAAGTCTGAATTTCTTTGGATTTTATTTCAAAGTCTAGTTAATTTTATTTTTGTATTATGAACTTTGAAGTACTTGACTAAAATGAATAGAAATTCATAAAAAAGAAACGCACCTAATGTTTTTATTTATACCAAATAACTAAAAAAAGACCCTGTGAACGAGTGCGCACGTTTGAAATAAAAAAAAAATATTGGAAAGTATTGCTGAAAAGAAGGGCAGAACATCACAAATAACAGACATTTTTTGTCCGCCTAAGATAATTAAATTTAAAGAAGTAGAGTGTCAAGGGAGTGTGCATAAACGAACTTAAAATGTATGGAAATAAATAAGTTTCTTAGGCCTAATTTTGTCAGTGTGAGATCGTCCTGGTTTCAGAGTTAAACTCGAGTTAAACCTTTAAATTTATTGAGTTAATTCTAGTTAAGCATAAACCCCTGTCACTGAAAAACTGGGCCTTAGAATTTTATTAACTATCAAGAAATTTTCAAAACACTACTGTTACTATAACCATCATTAACGAAGTTGAAAATAAACGTAAGACTAATTTTTCCTTTTTATCTCATATGTACACATTATATACTAACTCCCCCCCTTACCATTCACAATGATAACAAAAATGACAGAATGGTAGATAACGACAAAAGTTGCCGCCGGTGAATGTTTCACGATGCTTTCCCGTTGGTTCGGGAGAGCCCTTACCATAATGTCAAATTTTCAATTTACTTTCCTCAAAGTTCAACCTTGAAATTAAAGTCTCATCGCGACCTAAGAAATTTAACTTCAACAAGATGGGTTTGTTAAGTTTAGCCAGCACCTCTGTACATTTAAAAATTATTTCACTTCTGCTTCACTTAGAAGTGCTCTCATATCGCTGCTGCTGGGAAATATCATATAAATATGTACATATGATAGCTTTATTCTCAAAGTTGGTGGCAGAGAATTTTTAGTGCTGCAAGGACATGACCATGATATTTGTAGACTAAAGGATCGATGATGATATAAACCCATGTCTAACTCACTAAAACTGACTATGGGCCCTACCAATAATCAAATTTAGTAACGACTTAAATATTTAAGTAAAATGGGCTACAATTGTATGGGCTCTAAATAATAACCCAACGATGGTATGACTTAAATGTTTAGATGGTCAAATTAAATACTCCTCAAAGCTTGTACTTTTCTTCTTATTACTATTTCCTTTGAATCGGGAGCTTCTTTAAGCAAATTTAAATCTCTTCATAATCTTCTAATAATTTTTGAACGCTACTGTTCCCATAATGAGAGTATTACTGAAAATAAAATAATTCGCACAATGTATGTATGTGTGTATGTGTTTCATTGCGCTTCTTTTTTTATTTGATTTTGAGACATTCATGTCATTGCATTATATTATGTATGATTGATACAACAATGGAAGTGCGATGATGGCATTCCATTCCAACGACAAAACGATGGACGCATTACACTGCTTCTGGCTTTGAACATTTTAAATCTAAATCACATTGCTTCAATTTATGCAAAGTATATTCAACCATACCTAACTCAATCCAGGTCTGGTGTAAGGCTGCTACTCCGTAGAATAATATAAAATTAGACAAAAACATTTTTTTAAATCAATTTTGCAATATTTGCTACCCATGGAACTCCTTTTTGTTTTTGAATATGACTATTCAAATCAAAATTAATTAAAAATATTTGTGCGTACACAAAATTCATCCGTTTTTGGTAAAACAAACCAAAACAATGATTCCCCATTATATAAACATGTATCAGCTCAACGATTCATCAAACTTCGTTATCGTCATCTTTTGTCTCGAGAAGCTATGTTTGCCCAGAGAAGCTATGATGGTAGGGGGAGGGCAGTCATATTGTGTGACAACGTCAACGAGTGTCGTCGTTGTCAGTGTCGAAATTGATTCGTCACAGACCGCACCTTGTGGAAAGACTCATTGGTAAAAATTGATTTAGGATACCTTAACTGATGGAATTTTAAGAAAGATGGTTAAAATGACTGCATTTAGTGCGGTCTTTGATTGCTTTTGCCATTTTTGCTGTACGCCTTGCAGCAGGCAAGTCTATTTTGTTATAGCAGCTATCAAAAACTAACGAGTTTATCTGTTTTGTTTTTCTTGCAGCTCTAAAGCTCCACCTAATTTATCAGTATTACCTAGAACTACTGCAGACAATGACCTGATGATCCGGCTGCGGGAAAGCATCAAGCAGAAGGAAGAATTCCTCAAGTCACCGCTTCCGCACACACAGCCGAGTTTTTTTCATTCCCAGCAGCCAATGATGATGTCGGCTCGCGGTCAAGTGGCGGCAAAAATGTCCGCTAAACAACCAATAACTAGAGATCTCCTGCCGGCTAGTTGTGATATGCAAAACTTCTATGCGAAAAATCTACCACCGAATTTGGCCGATAGCATTAGAACCACGAGTAGTAATCGTGGTGATATTATGAAAACAACGATAATGCGCTATAGGAATATGTCTAACACCGGTAGCAGTGGGAGCATGAGTGGTGCAAGCAGTAGTAGTAGTACAATGAAAGACAAATTCCACAAGGAATTGGAATATCTGGAATCGCTACCTGAAATGGGTGTGACCAATCAAGTGTAATTTAAAGAAAAATACCCTTTTTTATGCTTTTTATTGTGATTTAAATTTAAAGGTTTGAAAGGAAGCTGGTTTCAACACGAGCGAAAGGAGGATTTGACCCATTCAAGCCACTGACGATCAATACATCTCTAGACGGTAGTAGTATTAGCGTGATTAAGAAGCCGATCGTTTACGATACGGTGCAGCAATGTGTTGTAGATGGACAGCAGAGTAGTAAAATGGAAATCTATAAGGCGAATGTGGCATCTGCTGGAATGGATGAATACCATGTGCCAAATAGTAGGTTCTCATCCTTAGATAAAATTTTTCTAAATTTTATTTCTTTTATAGAATACTCCTCTTCAAAAACTGTTGAAAATCGTCGTACAGAATCGAAGCAGTCATTGACTGATATAGCAGAAGCTGGCGATATGCCAAGCATACCAGGTAAGAATACATTTTTCATTGATTCTGGCAAAGAAAAACAAACAAAACCTCTCAATTTGTAGCTTCTACGGAGGTCGTTCGGCGATATAAGCCAATTAATATTGACGAGAATAAACCAATGCGTAGGATTTCATATTTGCGGGCAACCAACAACGAAAACGAATACAGCACAGATGTGACGACAACGACAGCAAGTGAAGTTTCAGATGCCGAAAGTAAGCGCACATCGATAAATAGTGAAATACGCGATAGGTATGTTATATTATTATTTTTGTATACTTATATGTTTATGTATGTATATTATTTTATTGATCTATCCACTATAATTTTTGATTCTTTTATTTTAAGCATTCACATAGAGAATGTTCCTGAAATCAATGGAAAACTAGAAACAAAAGATGCGGCAACTGAAGTTGAAGTTTTTGAAACCGAAATGGAAGTCAAGTCGTCGTGCATTTATGGAAAGGTAAGATTTAAAGACAAATTTGTAAACATAGTTTCTTCCCTTGTGAATGTCCACGTCTAACGAATAACTTGGGACGTCTCTAGGTTGCCATTTAAGATTATTCTAAAATGCAATTGGGGTTTACTACGGTTCAGGGAGGTACCCCTTCCTGAACTTCCCTTCACTACCACTCCTAACACTTACCCTATCTACATCCTGGGATTCGAGTAAGATGGTGCGGCTTGCCGTATTATTTTCTGAAAAAAACCATAGATCCCGTTAATTATGTTCCTATTATCTCACACCACATCAGTTCATTTAAAATTAAACTGTTAATGCTATTTGATTTTTTGTTTACAGCGAATGTCAGAATACCGGTCCTGGAGACAGGTGAAAATCGAAATCAAAGGTGATATCTTAAAAATATACTCAGGTCGCAGTTCTAAATCGGAAACCAATGCAAGTGAAAACAATTTAATTAAAGCCATTGTTTTAACTTTAAAAAAATCGTATCCTTGTTTTAGGTGATAGAACTTGATGTAAGAAATTTCAACATTGTCGACGAATCGGCTGATAAGAAAAAGTTTGTATTCCGCCTGCAATCCAAGCCTCGAGTACAAAACAATCTAACAACATCTTCTTCGTCATCATCATCAGCTTCAGTGCCAGCATCAGGAACAACCGATTTGCTATATGATGAAGCTCAAGAAAAAATATCCTCATCCTCCTCTTCGACAGCGACCAACAATTCAGAACACACAGAAATTGTTTTCAAGACAAAAAGTGCTACGGAGATGAAACGCATTTTCAATTTACTCCAAGAGAAGTGTAATCTGAATAATAGCGATACCGTAAGTTTGAATACAAAAAATAACTCGGAATATAAAGTAAATATATTCTATTGTCTATTGGCAGGATCTCAAAGAAAAGCAACTAGCTGAACCGCAAAAAACTGCAGCTACAACATCAATGCCAACAATAACGTACTGTGATGATAACGTACAACAACAAGAGTATTCACCTCAGAGTTCAACTTCACGCGGTGGTGATGTCGAAATCGAATCGATATCTCCCGTAATGAAATCAAGAAAATCGCAACACAAGAACCTTCCTGATAAGGATCTTGGTTCGCCAAAGGCGAAAAACTGGAAAGATTTACTCTTTCGACGGAACCATGGCACAAGTGCTGATATTTCACCATCAACCTTGGCGTCGAGTTCCAAAACAACCGGTTCTATTGGAGTGCCTCTTAGAACGTGTCCAATGGTATATTTTGAAAAAAAAAAAAAAAAATAATTTTAAGTTCTTAATTTTCTATCAAATTTGTTTTCATTGTAGTCTAAAAACAATGAATACGTTCCACTGATCGTAGATGTATGCACAAACATTGTGGAGACCAAGGGCCTTAGTGTAATTGGCATTTATAGGATACCCGGCAACAAAGCTGCCATTTCTGAGCTAAAAGATCAAGTGAATAAAACTGATTTCTCATGGGATCGTTGCAACACTGATGTTAGGTGGGAAGATGTAAATGTTGTGTCGAGCCTGTTGAAGTTGTTCATTCGGAGTCTGCCTGATGCATTGCTGCCAAGCAATTTTTACAATCATTTCATCGAAGCCGATAAAAAAATCGGTTTGCTTCGATTGCAAGAGTTGAAAGATTTGTTGCGTTCGCTGCCACCTAATTCGTATGAAACCATGAAGCATTTGATAAGGCATTTAAGTCGTGTGAGTAAGAATTGTCATATTAATTTGATGGAGCCGAAGAATTTGGCCATTATCTTTGGACCATCCATAATACGAACGCCCAATGAAACACTCGAAATCGCAGTCAAAGATATGAAGCATCAGTGCAGAATCGTAGAGCTTTTGCTGACACAGGTAAGAATAGAAATGCATTTAGAATAGAAAACTCAAATGCAACTCATTTGAAAAATTTCAGTATGACTACTTTTTTGAAGATGGTGATCTACCTGAGTTCACCGAAGCGATCGTAGCCAGTATAACGTCTTCATCGACGTCATCCTCACATCAGGATCAGACAAGTCTCCTATTGGATAATGTTTCTAAAATTGAACGCATTAACGACCGAGAGTCGCTAACTTCTCGACTTATTCCTCATCTTCGTCGGCGAACACATTCAAAACGAAGTGCTGTCAGCTCTGACACGTATTCGGGTGAAAGTGTATTGGTAAGGAAAACTATTATAGATGACAGTGAATATATTGATATAGGAATTAAATTGCGTGTACAATTTCAGTCATTGGAATATGGAAACAAGAAGGCATCAGATTCTCCAACTGCTGCAAACACACCCACCTCAAAAGAGCACCAGTCTATTGAGAATGCCAGCAAAGAGCGCAGTGTTGTGGACAATGTTTCAATCTTGACAGATGAGGATTCCAGCAACAGTCGCATTAGTGATAGTGGTGAGCTTAAATCGAGGCAACCCTTAAAGGGTGTTGATTATAAACTGATGTTTCAAATTTTAGGTTCAATGTCGTTGACAACAATCACAGATGCATTGGATTCAAAGCTTCGCAATCTTCGCAGTGGCTCGGAGTCCAATGATGAAAATAATGGAAGTCCGAATCGGCAACGCGATAACTTTGCACGACGGCACGCTTTCGGCCAGCCACTGATTCTACACGAGAACATTCCCTACGCCGATGAGTCGCCTGAACGACATCATCACAACGAAATGACAAATTTTAAGACTTTTGCCTCGCGAAACAGCGCCATTGTGCGTGATTTTCCCAAAAACATTCGATTTTCTTCTGTATATGAAGCAGCGTGTTCGGATGACTCTGAAGGTTCCACCACTAGTGACCCCAAAGAGGCTTTGATCATATCGTCGCCGTCGTTTTTTCTCGAGCGCTACAAGAAACGACGTGATCACCGGCTCTTTCGTTCTGCCTCCTTCAATTGCCGAAACTACTCAAACCGTAGCGCTGCAGGGGGAGGAGGAGTCGGCGGTCCTGGTGGTGGAGGAGGGGGAGGAGGAGGAGGAGGCGGCACCGTAGGTTGCAATAATTCCACATTAACTAAAGATGAAAAGACTGATATGAATTTGACGAAGAAACGGCAAATCCAGAATAAACAAAATCGCTCTATAAAGCGACGGCATACGGTGGGTGGACCGCACGATTATACCGCAACTACAGTGGTAAGGCGAGCTGCTGCTCCCCCATCGCAGCTGGCTTCTGGTGCCGTTGTTATGCCTTCAAATGGCAGTGGCAATAATGTTGCTGATCATGTTTTAGAAGTAGGAATTCGAATAAAGAATGTAAATAGAAGATACTGATACAGAACAGGCGAAGCACATAAAGCAGCTAATTTATATAAATATATATATTTTTTTATCATGAAAAAACGAACAGATCAGAAGTAAAATACATGAAGCAACAATTTTATATTTCTATACACAAAATAAATAATATCGCAGCACGCATAATTAATTTTTCTTTTCAATAACAATAATTTTTTTTGCATGCAAACACACACATAAGTAAAATAATAATGCATACAAAAAAAATAAAATGAAACCACAAACAAAACTGAGCGGATACGCATGATTGTGTGAATGAGAGTAGTATTTATATAAAGAATATATATTTATATATATTTATTTGTATTTTAATATTAATTTGTGTTTAATTGAATATTCAAAATTCAATGGTGTAGCACAAGATTGCGATATATAATGCTTTTATTATATACGTCTCTTTATACATAGCTATATTTTTTTAAATGTTTTTGTTTTACATATTTTTTTATTTGATCTTATAATTATTATTTTTATAATTATTGTATTTGTATTATTCATTTATATATATAATATCAATATAAATTATATATAAAATATATATATATTATTATGTATACAATGTTGCATGTGAGATAAAATTGAAAGAAAAATAAATGAGGTTTAAAATTATGTAATAAAAATAAAAAAATGTTTAGGAAAGATAAAATAAATATACAGGCATGTAGAAAAGTAAAATTAAATAAGAAAAACAAATAAATAAACGAAGCAATGCGACATTTTATGGAAATGCACTTTTGTTTATTTTAATTTTGTATGTAAATTTTTTGTAAGACCATTTGGACTGTCGGGAGTTAGCAACTCCATTTAAAATACAGATGACGACAATCTCGCCTCCCAAAAAGACAATTTTTCCTATCCGTTATTTATATGGTTATTTTAAATCGAACATTAAATAAACAGTAGGAAAGCGCGGGATCGTTTTGAAAACGATATCTCAATTTCGACCGTCTTCGCTAGAATCGGCCTACAGTTAATACATTATCCTGGAGACAAACAACGCACAAACAATTCAATTTGCTCATTGAATGTTAATATTAGGCCGATTCTGGAAAGTGCGGCAGGTCGCTTTCAATGGCAGATTTGTATTGGCTGGTTCTCAAAATGGCTTTCGCTTTCCAGTTTTTGTTTGAAAGCGATAGGTTGCTTCTTTTGTTCATCGAAATGTTTTATTTTATGAACGATAGCAACAAAATCGAATATACATACATATACATTCAATTTATTTTGTTGGCACAAAATATAAAAAAAGCTTCGACGGGCAGGAACAACTGTCATTTTTTTGGAAAAATTAAGAGGAAAGTAAAAATGGAAGTGGCCTATCATTTTGTTTGGACTTTGGACAAATTCAGAGCGAGTGGAAGTAAAATTGGAAGTGGCCCGGAAATATTTGACATTAAAATGAGAGTACTGGAAGGATCGCTGTCCTCCACTTTGGCTTTTAAGAATAACCTAAAGCGAAGACAGTCGAAATTGAGGTATCGCTTTCAATAAGATCCGCCGCGCTTTCCGGAATCAGTAATACACCAAGAGCTGGCAATCGATTTAACCACCTCATTTCAACATGGATGTAACTTTGGGGCACAGCAAATTTAACGGTCATGAAATTCCATTCTGATTATCCGTTTCGATCGATTAGTTTTATTTTTTTAAGTATAAATCTTTCCGTAACGTAGGTTGCTATTGCTAGCCCTTTGTCTAGACGGAGAGTTAGAGACTGATTTCTTGCAAACATATACAGCGCAATTCTAAATGAAAATTCCAGGGAATTTCGTTCCCTTTTCCTTATTTTAAGCAAACTTCGAATATGAGAAATAATACTACGAGAAAGAAGCTGTCATTCTAAATGACCAAAAAATGGAAAATGTTTTTTTTTTTATTTGGAAGAACAAATCTCCCAGGGAGTTGTTTTCTCGGGGAATATTTAGAATTGGGCTAATAATTTCGTAAAGGGATTAAACTTTGGACACGGAGAGATTTTTTTTACTAAAAAATATAAAAAAAACATACATTTTTAAATAAATTAACAGCCCTATTCTGCCGTTGTGAGGCTCACAGGTCACAATTTTTTGTGAGTATGTTTTTGTATAAGGCGTATTTTCGTTTTCGTATTCTGTGCAAGACCTCATAGGAAACCTCGTTATGTGGTTACCTATTTGATCGAACGCACAATGGCTTCGGCCATACGACAAAAATGAAAAAATAACAGTGCTTGTTTTGTTTGTTTCTTGACTTTTTATAATAGATAATGGGTCAATATTTACTGTTACAAACATTTCGTCATAAATGTCACGTGTTATCAGTGTTTTTTCCCATTGAAAGTGACCCAATTGCACGGTCTCAACATAGATCCATATTTGTGCGTAAATTCAACTATTTTTAAAGAGAATTTTTTTACCAAAGGGATTTTTTGGAATTTTTGTTTTAATGGAGTTACTAAAACAAGTTGTGTAGAATATTTTATCAGTTCTTAAGTGATATTTAATTTTTCTTTGAAGTTTAGGTAAAGTTTTAACCTAGTCCTGAATGTAGCTTAAAAATAAAATTTTGACCCAAGTATTAAGAAAACTCACAGCTTTTTGAAAAATATAGTCTTACCATCCACAATCACCCACTAACAGTAAAATTTAAGATTTTCTTTTGATTTCACACCATTTACGAATTTTGTTTATTTATGCACATTTCATATTTCTGTTACTCGTAGGTTCAATGTTTTTTTACTCGGTGTCTAAGAAAAAAAATTATGACATTTGGGCTACAAAAAAAACACAAATGGCGAAAATTGTTTGAAATCATCCTTATTCTATTTTTTACTATGCCTAAAAGTTGGCACGAGTACGATATCTCAGGCGCCAAGAAATAATTACGGTTTTTTGTAGAACCGTTAAATACAAGCATTTTTTACCATAGGAGATGGGGGGGGGTCTATCTCCACCCGTTTTGGCGGGAGGGTCAATTTTATAAAAAAGTACTATAAATAAAAAAAATTATTAAAAAATAACGGTAACAGTTACAATTAAGTTTTAGGTCTTTATTAAAAGCCAATAAAGTTCTATCAGCTAGTTTTTAAATCAAGTAAAATCTATGCATAGTTTTTAAAAAAATGTGGTTTGAACTCAAAATTTAGGGGGAAAAAAAACATAAAAAAAAATTTTAAAGTGTAATTTTTCAGAACTGTAAAATTATATATATTATTTTTTTTCCTAAAATTCGTTGCTCTATTCAATTCCTAATCAAAAACTGAAAACTAGATGAATTTTTGTCTTCTACTTCTTGATAAAATTAAAAATTACTGGAACTACTTTTTTATGATTTTTGTTTTTTTTTTTTTTGCTAGCTTAAGCCTAGTATGTAGATCCCGATAAATTTTAGCTCCCATACAAAATTCTTTACCCAAGCTAAATTTTTGAGAGAATTTTGTATGTGAGCTAAAATTTAGCGCGATCTGCGTACTAGGCTTTACATAAATATAGTGCTATAGCACCCAGCATTACGACACGTATATAAACGGTGATGTATGGGCACACGATAGGATTTGGGGTAGGTGCAAGATTGGGTGTATGCAAAGTTTCAATTTAGAAAGTCATTTAGCGTTATCCAGAATACACCGCGAGGAGGCATTCCACGTCCGAGTCAGTCAATTCGTGTGTACCTATACGGTGTCTCAGTTGGCATGTACCACAAACTGAGCGCTCAATGTCAGATTAACAGAGGTAGAATCATTTGGTGGTACAACATTCTCCGCTCTCCTCAAAAAAAAACATGGGTTTTTATTCTCATACAAGTTTAGAAATAAAATTTTAATATTAAATGTTAAAGCAAAAAAATGATTGAAATTGATGAAAATGATTATAGCTTATTTAATTAGTTTGAGTTTTCATCAACATTTCGTCTTTATTTTGTATTTATTTACCACTTTCGTATTTGCACACTTTCAAAAAATTATAACTTGGTTGTCAAACAAACAGCTGTTTCGACTGAAATCTCCGCAAAAAATCTCAGTGCTCAGTTGAGATTTTTTGTCTCACTTAAAAAATCCTTGAGCGCTCGGAGCGCTCAATTGATGGTACATGCCTAGTGAGTCAGTCAGTCAATTTGTAAAGTTTAAATAGTCAAGTCCGTGTTTTAAAATGTCTTAAAAATGTATGTTAGTTTCATCAATGAAGTCATATCAAAATTACCAAATCCCCAAACGAACTAAACATTAAAAAATTTTTGAGTTTTGAATGGAGTAGTGGACGCTTAGCCGCCAATGTTAACTAACAAAAGAAAAACACTTTATTCATTCAAATGATGAACAAAGAATGACCTTCGTAAATATTAATTTGTATACCACATGTGCATGCAAAAACAGCGGTACAAAATACGATTGTTTGTTCGTTTTTTTTTTTAATTATATAAGAAGGTATACATACTTTGAACATTACAATTGCATTATATGTAAGACACAAATATAAATATTAAGAAATTATATAAATTTGCTAAAGCGAGCAAAAAAAAATTTTATAGTAAAGTAGTTTCAGTAATTTTAAATTTTCTCAAGAAGTAGAATACTAAAAACCATCTGGTTTTCAGATTTTGATTAGGAATTAATTACAGCAACGAATTTTTGAAAAAAAAAAATAGTATATATAATCTAACAGTTCTGAAAAAATAAACTTTTCTTTATGTTTTTTTGTAGCAGTTTTAGGGATTATATTATTTATTTTTTTAAGTGGGCGTGGCAGTAGGTGGAAATTTATTGTGATGATGTCTTACTTAATCTTTTATAATGCCTGAAATTTGTATCAAGATCAGTTGAGCGGTTCAGATTTTATTGAATTTTGACGCTCTCTCCATACAACCGAAACCACTGTTGAACGGTAGTATTATAACAACACTACATTTGCATAAGAACGGAAAAGAGTTAATTTCGCAAATTACTAAACAAATTGTTTTAAATTATTTAAAAGTTAAATGGCCCATTGTTGTTTTTTACTCTTCAAGTACCTACATAATATATGTAACTTGAAATTTCGAATACAAATCTTCCTGCAGATCAATACAGCAAAACTGCATTCACATTCGTTCATTAGTCAGCTCTCGAGATAAGCGTTCAAATGTACCGGAACAAGCGCTTTTTACACACACTTGCGGTTTTTAATAGGTTCGTTCACTTTCTTCAAGTGAAAAGAAATTGTGCCTATGCACTCTTCACCTATTCGAACGAACGAGAAAAGTAGGTACAAATAAAAAAGAGCAATAACTCAGGCATTTAAGTTCCAGCATTGTATATAAAATCTATAGTACTATTAATGAGTCGAATTTCGGGACTATAGTCTAGGCCTATAGGTGGAGTGATTATCGCTAGAGAGATTTAATGAGATTTTCAATGCGTTTTTAACTTAGAAGAAGAAATACAGGAACTGCCCTTGTTGGAAAAAAGTGAAGCAGTTTTTAAAATGGTGTGAGGTCTCACAAACACAAAGGCATTACAGCAGGGACTGAGTGCTCTTTGAAAGCAACTCACCATCAGAATAGTCATTTTTGTTATTTTCCGAAGTTGTTTTAGTGGAATGTTCTAAAAAAAGAAAGAGTACGTGCGTGAAGCAGTTTGTCAATCTGAAATGTCAAATTGCTAGTGTGATTTTAAAAAAGAACAATAAAAAAACTTTGAAGAGACAAACCTTTTCAAGTGAATAAAATAGACATTCAAGTTATTTAGCAATCAACAAAAAATCAGTAAGTGTCGTAAGAGCATTTCCTCTCACAAGTGCGTTTTATTATATTTTTCTCAAAGCAAGTGCTGTTAACTATTTGTATTTATGTAGATTAATTAACCCTTTCGGTACGAATGTGGTACAAGACAAAGAACATTTATATGGACTTGTACCACATCCGTACCGAAAGGGTTAACTATCGAAGAACATATTATATATAATGGATTAAACTTTAAACATGAACCATGAACAACCAAATATGAACTGATAGACACCTTACTGAACAGACAAAGTAATATGAAACGTGAACTAATAAGTTGGCGACGGAACAAATTGATATTTTATTACTAACTTAAAACGTAAAAAATCGATTTAATAACAAAAAATAATTTTATCATAAGAAGGGCGCTTAACAGATAGTTGCGCCTTTCAACCTCCAATACAATCTCATGCACCCCTGTTAACAAGAATTTCAGTTTGACATTTCTGGTTCTTAAATTTTAACAAAAAAATTATGTGCAAATTTTCAACTAAATTATAATATTATTGACTTAATTTAAAGTGTAACCCATTCTAAATATATTGTTTAATAGTTCATCAATCTAAAGACAAGAACTTTGCAGCACTTTTTTTAAGAAAAATATAATAAAATTCACCTGTGAAAGGAAAAGCTTTTATCCACCTTGTTTTGTTGATTTTTCCACCACTGAACAATGCACTTCATGTTTTTTGAATTTATAAGAAGGTCACCACAAAGTCTAATTAATGCACTTTAAATTATTTGTTTCTTCAAAGTAATTGTTATATTAATTTGGGTTTTAACTTGTACCAATTTTTTTTTTCTTTGTTTTTTTCTAATCACACGCTAACGATTTGACACTTCTGGTTCTCAAAAATTGCTTCACTCACGTACACTGTATATGTGACAAATACCTCTTCCTCTATTTCTTCTTCTAAGGGCCCAGTTATAGCTATCATTGAAAATCATCATTGAAAAAGTTGTCTGTTGATTTTGAGACCCTTCGAAAGTTTAATCATTCAATATTTGAATGCAGAAATATAGCTTACGACTTCAAAATTATTTCTCCTCCAAAAAAAATTCATTTTGACCCATATCTTCCCCGTAACGGAACTTTTAATTTTTTCAATGATCATTGGTAAGGGGCCAGTCATAGCTATCATTGAAAACCATCATTGAAAATATTAATTTCAATTTTGAGAGATTTTGAAGAAAAAATGAATGATTATTTTGATGCCAAAGTAAAGCTATTTGACTAAATAATTATTTCTAGGTAAAACAAAATTCAATTTTGCACATTTTTTCTCATAAAATGACTTTTAATTTTTCAATGATGAACTACCTTACCTTACTTTTAATTTTTCAATGATGAACTACCTTACCAATGATCATTGGAAAAATTAAAAATTACGTTATGGGGAAGATATGGGTCAAAATTAATTTTTTTTGGAGAAGAAATAATTTTGAAGTCGTAAGCTATATTTCTGCATTCAAATATTCAAAATTAAAAGTTCCGTTACGGGGAAGATATGGGTCAAAATGAATTTTTTTTGGCGGAGAAATAATTTTGAAGTCGTAAGCTATATTTCTGCATTCAAATATTCAATGATTAAACTTTCGAAGGGTCTCAAAATCAACAGACAACTTTTTCAATGATGATTTTCAATGATAGCTATAACTGGGCCCTAAGGTTCTTAACTCTACGTTATCTACAATGTATGAAGTTATATAGAATGTATGTGGTGCGTTCCTTTATTAACCATAGTTAACTATGGTTAACTATAGCTAACAATGGTCGTTCCTTTATTACAAAATAGTTACGATTTGTAACTATATGACGTCATCACATCGTTCCTAAATTCAGTTTATTAGTGTCAAATAGTTACAATTCTGAACTATTTCCAACTCATCTCCATGATATGAGTTGAAAGTGTTGATCTGTCAAGTCACCTAATGTCAGAAGGTTTGTTTACAAAAAAAATTAAAGAATCAAAACAAACCATTTTGTGAAGTGAAATAGACTGAAAAAAAATAAAATTAAAAATGGAATTTACTGCAATTGTGAACCAAAAAGGAGAGTATACTCTTAAAGACAATATGATTCTGTGTGTAACTGCTTCAAATGGTAATATTACCAACAAAATTGTGTATGTTTATTAGTGATTCATTTGTTTTTTTTTTTCAGAACAAATATTTGTTGTTTTAACTCCGGAGGTATGTTGCAGTTTAAATATTCCGGAGAATTTTGCTGCCAGCTGCAGTAACAGCCTCAACGTCAGCACTCCAGCTGCCTGCTTGGTTATTCATTTTGATAATAAAATATAAAAAAAAATGTCCAGTGTTCGCTTGACAGATCAACAATATCTAACAACAAATCGTTCCTAAATGAAATGTAACAATTTCCAACTAAATCTAACAATGACACTTCAACAATTTTTTTTGACATAACAACCATAGTTAACTATGGTTAATAAAGGAACGCACCAATGAGCTCGTCAAACTACGTTACCTGCAATTTTTTAACAGACGATTCTAATAGAAAAAAAATGAACAAAACTGTCGGAAGCCATCCGCAGACCATTCAACGGATTCTGTACTTGAGTTGAATATAAATTTGATAATTTTTGTCTATTATGTTCACCTTTATTTTCAAAATGAGGGAAAAGTTATTATAAATCTGGTACAAACCATTTTAAAAAAGGTGAAACGTCAACACTTTATTTCCTCGACGATGGATTGCCAGCAGTAGGCAAGATCCTGTTTAGATTGGGAAGATTGAGTACGGACTGGTGAGTACCATCGTGTTTACATTACAAACTCTGAGGCGCCTCAAAATACATTGAAACAACAACAACTTCCACATTGAAAGAACAAAGCAGACTCATGAGTCCGGTGTTTATATTTTCTACATGCCTCACGAGACCTCTTACCCCGCACTTCACTTTCCTACAAACTGGCGTGAGTCCATACACAAACTTTCCAATCTAAACAGGGTCCAAGGCAATGTAATTGACCAAGCCGCTTGGTTAGGTAGAGATACATGCATACATGGTTCCATGGGAAACATCACAACCACAATCTAATCATCATTCAATACATTTTTTACTAACTCGGAAAAGTATGTAATGCCTCTATTTTTTCCAAATTCTCAGATCGTACATCACATAACACGTACGTAATGTATGTACTTTGGGTAGACCCCAAATGAAATGAAATTAAGCTCTGACTAAAGCCTGGTCCACATCTGTGTCGTGTGTTGTGTTGTGGAGTTGTAAAATGTAGCCAAGCGAAATAAAATAATGCACAGTATTATTTTAGTTTAATTAAAAAGATAGATTTATTTTCTTAGCACGTTACAAATAAGTAGTTGTTTTCGCATTGGCTACCCTTTCAAATCTGCCTTCTTTCTTTCTAGCTAATCTTATGGCTAAAACAGATGTGCAGCGAGTCTGCACGCATCTCTGCATGCAAAGCTGCACACGAAACACATGTGCATAGCTTCTGACATTCATGATGCATAGTTATATCAAACAAATACATGAAAGCACAGCGTTGCCGATGTCACACAATAGTGTTGGAATGAGATTTTCTTCGTTGGACGATGGACGCCGGCTTCATGGATTCTTAAACAAAAATCACCAACACAAACAAATTTTTTGAAAGAATGGCAGGTGATGTCAATATGAGTAATGCCAAATAACAATTATTTAGAAATTTTCAGTTGTGACTGCTATGAAACTAGGCAGCAAATTTAGAAATAGAGACATCGTGCAGCGCTGCGCTGCATGCAGACTTTGAGTGAATCTTCTCCCATAAGAACCTGTGTAATTTAATTTCGCTGCATGGAAAAAGCTGCACATCTGTTTTAGGCATTATGGCTAAAACAGATGTGCAGCGAGTCTCGACGCATCTCTGCATGCAGAGCTGCACACGAAACACATGTGCATAGTTTTTGACATTCATGATGCATAGTTATGTCAAACAAATGCATGAAAGCACAGCGTTGCCGATGTCACACAACAGTGTTGGAATGAGATTTTCTTCGTTGGACAATGGTAGGTTGACAATGACAACGCCGGCTTCATGGATTCTTAAACAAAAATCACCAACACAAACGAATTTTTTGAAAGAATGGCAGGTGGTGTCAATATGAGTAATGCCAAATAACAATTATTTAGAAATTTTCGTTTTTCAGTTGTGGCTGCAATGAAAATAGGCAGCAAATTGAGAAATAGAGACATCGTGCAGCGCTGCGCTGCATGCAGACTTTGAGTGAATCGGCTCCCATAAGAACCTGTGTAATTTAATTTCGCTGCATGGAAAAAGCTGCACATCTGTTTTAGGCATTATATCTATGTATATTGTATCTTAACTTAAACCTCACCCAACTTAAGCATTTAATGCTTTAAGTTGGATGAGTTCACATGTATGTTACACGCCTTTTCTTTTATCAAATAATAAAATAATCTAGTCATAATATTCACAGTCTCCGTAACGATTCGGTGGGTGTGAAGAACGTGAGCTTTGACGCAGTTGGCCACCGCCAGCTCTATCTCCTGCAGCTGGTTCCACACTTGGTGCAGGTTCTCCAATAGCTATTTCTATAATCCTCAGCATCATCTGTGGATTCAGCAGAGGATTCAGAGATGGGACATGTGGTCACGAAGGAATCATTACATTCTTCGACATTAGTTCTACCGTTTAAAGCATTGGTTCCATCATCTAAAGCCTTACTACTTTTGACACCATTGTCATTTAAAAATTCTTGTTTACTATTCAAAGTGACCGCTAAATATCGACGGTTTCGTCTAAATATCTGACCTGTTGATATATCTAGAACTAAAAATGAATTATCATTAACTTGGCCAACTATTTTGCCGTAACACCATTTTGTATTTTTCTTAAAAATTACTTTCTGATCAATATCAAGTCTGCACAAGGGACGCGTTTGACGATCATAATACAACTTTTGTCTTTCACGTTTTTGACTGAATTTTTCCTTGATCACTTGTTCTGGCAACTCATCACGCAATAAAAGTTTTTTATTAATTGGTGCCTTTGTTTTGATTCTACGCCCAAAAAACAATTGTGCAGGTGACACTGTCATAGATGCCAATGGAGACGCATTATACTCAAGTAAACGACTTTCAAACTTGTGTGGGTTACCTTCATCAAAACATTTTTTAAGCAAACTTTTCGCAATATCAACACCTTTCTTCGCCAGATCATTACTTTGAGGATATCCAGGGCTCGAAAATATCAGATTTATATTGGCCCTTTCAGCATATTGGTGTATTTGTCGACTGTTAAACGGACTGTTGTCGGACCTGATATCCGATGGGTAGCCATTTTGTAAAATATACTAAATATTCTAAATATCTAAATATTCAATGACCATAGGTAGGTAGGTAGAAATGGCGGCTACAGGCAATCTAGCCCATAGCCCAATTAGCGCTGAAGTGCGCCGTTTTGATACCATAACTCGTTAGAACCTATGGATGGAATTGAAATGGAGATTGTGGGCATATCCTCAGGATATCGTCCATTTTCCTTTGAATTTAGAAAAGGATTGAAAGATTTTTGTTACTTGTGGATTGACTGAGTAGCTTTAAGCACAATCATCAGAGAGCGGATGACTCACTCAACTAGACCACCACCCGCACCCGCATCATCCACAGATTGCCCAGCTAGGCAGTCTATCGGCTGGCGCCAGTGCGTCCACTGATCTGATCGAATGATCAACCGACCGCCATGTACCACGAACTCCCACTCGAACCCCAGTCCGCTATCTTGCGATCATAACGAAACGACGAGGGGTGCGATGCAGAAGTAGTCGAAATTTGTCCTAGAGCCATTTCGTCGCGTTGAGGAAAGAGATCGAGTAGTCTTTGATCTTTATTTCCGAAAGTTCGTTAATGTCGTCAAAAAATGCCCTTCCGAATGAGTGTGCTCTAGCTTTGGCCAGAGCGTGGCATTTGCAGAGGAAATGAAATACTGTTTCCTTTTCCTGCTGGTCCCCACAGCTCCGACAGTGAGTGTTGTGAGGTATGCCAAGCTTCGCTGCATGCTCTCTTATTGGCCAGTGTCCAGGTTGCAACGACCCTGGCTATGTCTTGTCTGGGTCTGCGTAATAAATCAGTTGTTCGGGGTTTATTATAAGTGGGCCACAGATCTTCCTAGATATAATACAGTTTGATAAACTATACCACCTGCGGTTTGATTCAGTAAAAAAGATTGAGCAAATATTTCCCTTCACAACTCCTAGCGGAATGTAGACTCTTTCCACAAGTGAGCCATGAAGACTGATCCTTGTCTGACCAGCTCGACAGCCCGTTCATTGCCCCCAATGCCACTGTGACCTGGAACACAGATAAGAGTGACATCGAGGTCAGTGTTGAGACTCGCAAGCACATCCTGACATTGCTGGACCAATTTGGAGGATGAAGTAGCTGAATTAATGGTTTTAACAGCCGCCTATCTGTCTGTAATAATAGATGCATTACGGTTCTGGTTTGGATCTTCTTTTAGTAACTTGCAGGCTTCTCTAATTGCCAGTAATTCAGCTTGAAAGACACTAGCAAAATCAGGTAGTCTAAAGGACCTAGAGACATTTCGAGGCTCAGAAAAGATTCCTGCACCACACCACACTCCATCTTTGAGCCATCAGTAAAGATAGTTGTGTCGAAATCTTTCGTCATGACGTCATCTTTCCAATCCTTCCTGGATGAAAATTTAACTTTAAAACACTTACTGATACTCATTGTAGGAGTGCAGTAGTCAGTGGGAGTCAAAAACATTTCTGTTGTAATCAAGTCTGTGATATTGCTGTGAACATATGGCTTGGCAAACCAAGAGTTTGATTCCTTAAGTCTTAATGCACTGCAAGATACTAGATATTTAATATGTTAATCAAGTGGTAGAAGGTGCAGAAAAACGCTTAAGGCATCAGTTGGGCAGGATCTTATTGCCCCTGTCGTGCCAACGCTAGGAGCTCTTTGAACTTTCCTAAGTTTATTGATGTTATATGATTTCTTGAGTGCAGGCCACCACACAATCGAACCGTATGTGAAGATAGGTCGTACCACGGCTGTGTACGTCCACAGGATCATCTTCGACTGGAGTCCCCACTTTTTACCAAAGGTTTTACTATAGGCATAAAAGGCTATGCAGGCCTTCTTGACCCTTTCTTCAATGTTCAACTTCCAATTTAATTTGGGGTCGAGAATAACACCTAGATATTTTGCACTGGCGGAAAGTGAGAGTGTTTAGCCGTTGAGTCGGGGTAGAGTGAAGGGGTAGAGTGAAGGGGTGTATCTTAGTTTTGGTCACTCAAAAACTTTCGTGTGTAAATACTCCTAATAACTGCGTGCATTCTACGAATTTTATTCGTGGTTTTCAGCCACGAATAACACATATATTAGTACATATTACTAATATTTTATTCGTATTCGAGCAAAAAGAAACGTATATTGTACTAATAGTATTGTTATATTTACCAATGCTCTTATTACCCCCTCACGGGTTAGACTTTGTCGTAGTGAGGGGGCTTACACCTAGGCTTTCAGCAATCCAGCTGCAAGTCTAGGTAACTAACATAACCCAAAAAAACCGAAAACCGAAATGTTGAAAACTATATAATATGAAATGAGTACTAAAGAATTTAAAAAGCGAGTGGGGATATCCACTCAAAAGTCGGTAGGAGTCGCGACTACCGGCGATGGCTTGGCCTCTAACGAGGAGAAGTCGCCAGTGACAATTAGTACACCTGGTATAACGAAGTGCGGAAGGTCTTGCGAGCCGACCACAATCCATGGAAAGACTGATAAGTCATCCGTGGGGGGTGAATCGGCTCGTGAGCTAGACGCTACTGCTGGCGAAGAGGGCTTTGTCCTCCCCGCCAGTAGTACAAATCCTTCGTGCTCGGGGGGACCCCCCGCGACCATTGGCAGTGCTGCTGCGAAAAACAGCTCCACTGCCGTTGGCCGTGGGGGTCTCTCTTCGGGTTCGTTGGCTAATGCCCACCGTAGTGGTAGTAGTGGCGTGACGTACGCTGCTGCTGCCATTACCACTGCCCGTAAACAAGCGAACTCCGGAGCGGGTGCCTTCTCCGTTACCGGACGAGGCAGACCGCAAAAGAGTTCGCAGAAGAGACTCCAATTTGTTGGAGGTCGGCGTGCGTTAGCAGGTTCTACCTCCACCGGATTGGGGCGAAAAAATGCACATGTGCTCAACTCCGGGTCGGGTGTCTCGCCCAGTAGTGCAGCCGTTAAAAGCTTTACTACTGGTAGGAACATACCGACCCCCGTTGCAAAGAAAGTGCTACAGCCCGTTGGAAGTGGGGCTATGAAAAATAGTTCTGCTTCCATCGGGATGGGGCTCAACAAAGCCACGCCCCCGCAGATGAGCTCGGAGACGGATATCACATCCGGCAGCGCGTCCGTGACTTACGGATCCAACACTGCTGGGGTGCTTAAGCCGCCTCTGTATTCACAGAAGAACCCCCAACCCGTTGGAAGCACGGCCGCTGACAACGGTCCTCCCTCCATCGGGATGGGGCTCAACACCCCCCCAGGGGCGGGTACTTCTGCCAGCAGCGCGTCCGTGACTTACGGATCCTCCACTGCTGGCCGAAGTATACCGCCCATGGGCTCAAGGAAGATACCACAACCCGTTGGTGGTAGGGTCATGAAAAATGGCTCTGCTTCCACCGAGTTGGGGTGGAACCAAATCAACCGTAAGGAGAGGCGGAATGCCGAGAGGATCGTGAAAGCTATCGGTGACATTCCGGTAGCGGATCGTGACTCGCGACAAACTGCCAAACTCCAATGGGCCATGAACATTATGGCTCTCAGAAAGACCAGCGGGGACTACACGTCAAAGCGTCAACGGTCCATCGGGAGCACCATCCCCGATCCCAAACGACCCAAGGTGCAAGGCACCGACAAATCACTTCACGTGAATAAAGGTCTGCCCTTTAGTGACGTACTAAAGGACAAAATTGTCATTGCAGTCATCGACAGAAGTAATGCAGATGGCAGGATCTCTCCTGAGAATTGGTTGAAGGTCATAGTGAAGCTCTCAGCTGGCTTCATGAGTTTAGTGAGGGAGCATCCCGGACCTCAACCAATCACAGACGATGCAGGCTGGCACCAAGGACGTGTTAAGCTCATCGCCTGTGCAGATCAGAGATCATGTGATCTGTTTAAGCTTGCTGTTAGCAGACTGGGAGAGGTCTGGCCAGGTGCTAGTCTCGAGGCTGTTGCTAGGGATGATATCCCCTGCAGGCCTAGAGCTCGTGCCTGGATCCCGATCGAACCAGCCAGCAAGGATGAAATACTCCAGATGATGCAGTACAGCAATCCAAGCCTACCTACAAAAGATTGGGTAGTCGCGAAGCTGGAAGAGATCAGGGGTTCCTTTAGATCTGCTATCATAGTAATCAACAAGGAATCTCTGGCTCCTCTGGTGTCGACCGAAAATGTGATTAGGTACGGCTTCCACAAAATCGCCTTGAAGGTTTTCAAAAAAGATGAGGAAGTTGCACAAGAAGCCCCTCCACAAAACCCCCAGGACATGACCATAGACGAAGACCCTGTCGTCGGCATCGAAACTCCAGAGATGGAGATAGATGACATTGACACTTCTCCGGCTATGGTATTGCCCAATCTGCCAACCGAAAGGAAGGCTCCTTCCGTCGACCTCTCCGACATGGAGAGCGTAGACTCCCCTATCAACGTTCTTCTAAGCGAGGAAGAACTTTTAAGATCTTCCTCTGAAGCCGAAGACGCTGACCAAACGGTGCTGGAGGTTGATCTGACCGACTGTGGTAACAATGCTGCAGCTGATTCAGATTAATCTCCAACACTGTATTATGGCTTCGGCCTCCCTTCTTCTCCGTCTGAACACAAGCGGAGAAGATATTGTCCTGATCCAGGAACCATGGATTGCTAACTCCAGTGTTCAAGGACTCAGGACTCCGGGCTATTACACGCTGCATGCGCCAGATAAAGGTGAACCTAGATCTTGCATAGTAGCTAAATGTAATACTAATGTATTTTTACTCCCTGAATATAGCGATCGAGATGTAACGGCCGTCAGATTACAAACCGAAAAAGGGTTGTACTGGATAGTGTCCGCCTATCTTGGCCATGACGATCTTGGCCCTCTCCCCAGTGTAAAGCTAAGGAGACTGATCGCTGATGCAGAACGGCAGAATATACGCCTAATTATCGGGTGCGACGCAAACGCGCACCATACAGTATGGGGGAGTTCGGATATTAACGACAGAGGTGAGTCTCTTTTCGATTATATTCTTACTACTAACCTACTTCTAAGTAATGTTGGAAACGTACCAACTTTTGTAACTAGAAATAGACAAGAAGTCTTAGATATCACTCTTGTCTCAGATATGGTTCATCAATCGATATTGGATTGGAAAGTATCTTCTGAGCACTCGTTCTCAGACCATAGATACATTCAATTCAGTCTAAATGATGAAACTGAAAAGCCTCCTTCCTTCCGGAACTACCGGAAAACAAATTGGCTCCTATATAGGGAAACTCTTAAAAAGTTAATCAAACCTGACCTTTTTAATCCTCCCCTGAACAAAACTGATCTCGATAATAAAGTCAAAGATCTAACAAATGCACTCAACAAATCAATGATCACTTCCTGTCCTCTAACTAAAATTAGGGGCAAAAAGAAACCTCATTGGTGGAAGCCAGGGCTCGAACCGCTCAGAAAAGAATGTAGGAAACTTTTCAACAGAGCTAAATACACCAGAGAGAGTTTAGATTGGGATATATATAAGAACTCGCTGAAAGTGTATAAAAAACAAATGAGGATAACTAAAAGAACTTCTTGGAGGAACTTCTGTGACAAAATAGAAGATTCTTCAGAAGCATCCAGACTTAGGAAAGTCCTCTCTACCAATCCAGGGATGCCAAGCTCTCTTAAAACAGCAGATGGCTCCTGGACCAAATCCTGTGAGGAATCACTAAATTTGCTACTTGATACTCACTTCCCAGGTAGCTCACAAATTGTCTCAAATACTGAATTCGCTCAGTCACATGACTTGGTCAATCAAATCCAAGGTCTGATTACAAGGGACAAGCTCCAATGGGCTATAGACAGCTTCCAACCTTATAAATCCGCGGGACCAGACGGCATTATACCTGCTGAACTTCAGAGATCCTCAGATATCATAATTCCTTTACTGGAAACTATACTGATCGGTTGTCTGAATTTCATTCATATTCCTTCAGTATGGAGAGAGGTGAAAGTTGTCTTCATACCCAAAGCTGGAAAATACTCTCAAATTAATCCAAAAGACCTGAGACCAATTAGCTTATCATCATTCATTCTTAAAACTTTCGAACGTCTGATTGATATCCACCTGCGTGACACTATAGAGCTTAACCTTATCTCTAAAGCACAACACGCTTACTGTAAGGGAAAATCGGTGGAAACTGCTCTTCACACCTTAGTAAGATCTATCGAATACTCCCTGCACCATAAAGAGTACACGCTTGCGGCTTTCCTTGATATAGAAGGCGCCTTTAACAACGTCAGCGGCCGTGCAATAGTAGGAGCACTGGAAAATTTGAAGGTGGACGGCCTACTGATTAAGTTGATAGACCATATGTTGGGAAGTAGGGTCATCAACTCTGCATTGGGAGGCTATTCCACTAGAAGATCTGTCACTAGAGGCACACCACAAGGTGGGGTCCTTTCACCACTTCTATGGAACTTGGTCATAAATGACTTACTGACTGTCCTGGAGGGTGAAGGATTCAAAGTGATTGCGTATGCCGATGATGTTGCAATAGCTATATCAGGGAAACACCCCCAGGTTCTTACAGAACTTCTTCAAACCGCTCTTAACAAGCTAATAAAATGGGCAGAACGCTGTGAGCTAGGTGTAAACCCCCGCAAAACAGAACTTGTCCTCTTCACAAGGAAATATAAAATACCACAGATAAATCCTCCAACAATTAATGGTGTTCCACTTTCCTTTTCAGATGAAGCCAAATATTTAGGTCTCATACTGGATAAAAAACTAAGTTGGAAACCTAATATTCAAGAGAGAATTAAAAAAGCCACTGTTGCTTTATTCTCCTGTAAAAAAGCTATAGGTACTAAATGGGGTCTATCCCCTGCCATAACTCACTGGCTCTACACTGCGGTCGTAAGACCGATTCTCACTTATGGGGTAACAATTTGGTGGACTGCTCTAGATAAAGTCACGTACTGTGAACAGCTGAGCAAGGTCCAGAGATCAGCAAGTATGTGCATAAGTGGAGCCCTCCGCTCGACACCATCAGCTGCACTAGACATACTCCTCAGCCTCACACCCCTCGATATATATGGCAAGCAAATGGCTGCGAACACAGCCGTCCGCCTTAAAGCCATTTCTCAATGGACCAACAACTCTATCGGTCATACTAAAATTCTAGACTTATATGAATCTATTCCTTGTCATTCCGACTACACCACATCCAAACTAAATTTCGACAAAAGTTTCCAGGTCACCATACCCTCAAGAGAATCTTGGGACGTTGGGGACCCTCTCAAAGGTGATTCAGTTCATTTTTATACTGATGGGTCGAAAACTGAGGAAGGTGTGGGTGGCGGAGTGTACTCAGACAGACTTAATTTAAGTCTCTCCTTCCGGCTTCCTAACCACTGTAGCGTATTCCAAGCGGAAATTCTGGCAATTAAAGAAGCTCTGTCTTGGCTGAGAGAAAACGTGATATCAACATCGGATATACGCATCTTCTCAGATAGTCAAGCAGCACTTAAATCTCTCAACTCTGTCTCTACCAACTCCGTTACGGCCCAAAACTGTCGATCGTCTCTTGAAGAGATGGCGGAACAGTTTAATATTCACCTTCTTTGGGTGCCGGGCCATAGAGATATTCCGGGAAATTGTAAAGCCGATGAACTTGCCAGAAATGGAACTCTAATGCCCGTTTTGCCTAACAGATGGAACATAGGTATACCGATCGCTACGTGTAAACTTTTGCTAAAACAAAACTCTGCAAGGAAAGCAAACTCTAGATGGACAAACCTTACTACATGTCTGGCCACAAAAGAAATCTGGCCATCGCTAGACCCTAGGCGCTCTAAAAGTTTGCTATCACTTAGCAGATCACAAATTAGCTCCGTAATAGGTGTCATAACAGGACACTGCCTTATAGGAAAACATGCCACAAGACTTGGCGTTTTCTCAAATGACTTCTGTAGAAGTTGCATGGACGAAGAGGAGGAGGAAACAATTCCTCACCTCCTCTGCACATGTCCTGCTCTTTCACAGAGGCGCAGACTCCTTCTTGGGGACTACTTTTTCAATGATCCAAGCGATCTAGCTAATACAGACATACACTGTCTCTCTCGCTTCATAAAAAGCTCCGAATGGTTTTCGTAATGAGGATAATCTCCTCATTCCTATCATGTGGTATCACAACGGACCTAATTATGGTCTAAGTGTGTCAGCCGTTTTCCTGACAGCCACTTTAACCTAACCTAACCTAACCTAATGCTCTTATTATTTATTCGTACATTCTACAGTGCTATTCGTATATTGTACTAATAGTATTGTAATATTTAACAATGCTGTCGTTATTCATTCGTACATTATACAATGCTATTCGTACATTCTACTAATGTTATTGTAGTATTTACCAATGCTGCCGTTATTCATTCGTACATTCTACAGTGCTATTAGTATTTGGTACTAATGTGACTGCTGGTTTTCCCTTAATTCTGAAATTATATTGTTTTACTTTCAGTTGAAAAGTTCAGTTCAGTTTCTTTTTATTTAGTTTTGTAGACAGAAATGTACTGAGTCTACAGCAAGTGTGCCCAGTAAACGTACGTAAGTTAGCCAGATAGATGTGTATTGAGTATATACGGCTTGTATTCAATAAACGCGTACGGTCATCACGAATATTTTGTTTGTTTTACTAATGATTAGTAACTTTGACTAATGGAGTATGAAGTTATTCTTATGATGTAATATTAAAAAAATCAGAAAAACAACTTTCGATAGAAAAAAACGTCTGTTAATATTTTTTTGTTTCTATAACTTGACTCAGTTAATAATAATTTATAATTTCTAACTAATATACTTAGGTACTTATTTTTATTTTTCACAAAAGACGAACTTGTTCACTTATGTAACTCGGTCACTTAACACAAATGACAAATTTGTTTTTGTGGCCGGTGCGCGTGGTGACGCACTAAACGAAAACACCTTTGAACCTTTGGGAAATGGAATACGTTTACCAGAAGAAATAACGTATATTTCGGATAAAACTTTTTAAACTTTTACTAATACTTCGTACATTCTACGAATAATGCGTACGGTCAGTCTACGAATGAATTTTGTCTACTAATATTAGTTTAACTTCGTAAATAGTACGAATCCATTAGTAAATATTACAAATGCAATAGTAGAAATTACGAATGTATTCGTAGGAGAAATTTACGAATGTTATAAGTTATATGTACACAACAATTCGTTCAATGTATTCATAAAAATTGTATAACTTTAGTTTACGAATGTTATAAGTATATTCAACGAATGAATTCGTACATACTAGTACAGGTATTAGTAACACTTCACGAATGTATTCGTAAGGAAATCACGGTACGAATACTTCGTACATTTCACGAATATTCGTACAATGCACGAATATTTTTGCTACGAATGTCATTCGTAGCCAATTTAATAATAAAGTTTTTGAGTGAGTGAAAAGCATCAGTTCAGTTTTGCTTTGGTTAACTCTTAGCCCACAACTCGTGGCCCAGTTGCTTACCTTCCTTAAAGTCATTTCCGTGAACTCACTTAACACAGGAGTGAACTTCCCTGACACCAATATCACCAAATCATCAGCATATGCCACCGCCTTCACACCACATCCTTCCAACTTAACGAGAATTTTATTCATGACTAAAAGCCAAAGAAAAGGGGACAAAACCCCACCTTGGGGTTTTCCTCTACTAACGTGCTTGGTCGAGTTTGTATTTCCTAACGTGGCTTGAATCCTTCTGTCGCTGAGCATGGATATTATCCACTCCCTTATGTAGTCTTCTACACCAAATTCAACTAAAGATTCTAGAATGGATTCAGTAAGCACGTTATTGAAAGCCCCTTCAACGTCTAAGAAAGTGGCGAGAGTGTATTCTTTATAGTTTATAGATTTCTCAATAGTACACACTACCTCGTGCAGGGCGGTTTCCGTGGATTTGCCTTTAAGGTATGCGTGCTGAGAATTTTCAAGGGGACATCCAACTAGGATGTCTCTAATATGGGTGTCGAGGATGAGCTCTTAAGTTTAAAGCACAAAAGAGGTCAGACTAATTGGCCGGAAATTTTCGCAGATTCATGCCCCCGCCTACCGACCTTCGGGATAAAAACCACTCTAACATGTCTCCAGGACTCGGGAACATAGTTTAGATAGAGGCATCCTTTAAAAATTATTTCCAGCCAGGGAACTGCTATCTCTTGCAGTTCTTGGAACATAATTGGCAGTATGCGTCCAGGCCTGGAGACTTATACGGTGAGAAAGTATTAATTGCCCTGGCAATTTTTTCTTTTGTTATAAAGGTATTGATATGATTTACACGAGCTGAAGACGTGTCCGAAGGTTCCGGCGTAGCTAAACTACTGTTCTCGCAACCCAGATAGTGTCGTCATCAAGAGTTCCAAAGACTCAGCTGGAGAGACTGTCCAGGAACCATCAGGCTTTTTCAAGAATGATGGATTAGATAGAACTTTACCAAGCCTAGCGGAATCTTTTATATTTTCAATTGACTGATAGAATTCTCTCCAGCCTTGTTGCTTGGCTGATGCGAGCGCTCGCTTGTAAACTTTGAGACAGTCTTTATAGGGTTGATAAGACTTATGCTTGTGGCAGACATTAAATATTGATCTAGTCATTTTCCTTAGATTATATATAGGTCTTCATTCCACCAAGGGGGTTGTGTTTTACGGCTATATTTAATTGGATAGGCGACCTTAAAAGCAGTACTCATTGATGCTTCAAAGGATTTCACCATTGACTCAAGATCTATAACCGAGTCTGGACTCAGGTTCGGTATATTGCCCAATTTAGATTTTACAACTTGATTGAATTTCTTCCAGTCGATTCTTTTGGGATTTCTAAAAGGGGGTTTATTTTCTGTTTTGAAATTAATGTTGAAGAGTATCCATCTGTGGACCGGAAAAGATTTCAGAAGGGATACCCTCCAATTCTCTACTATTAGATTAAGGTTGTTATTTATGATCGTAACATCCAGTACGTCCTCCCAGCCTTCGTAATTTTCCGAGCTCGAAAATACAAAGGTGGGAGTGTTACCTCTGTTACAGACCGTCAGGTTATTTTATTTATAAAATCAAAAAGGGACTTACCTCGTTCATTGATCTCTGAACTACCCCAGAGGGTATGCCGTGCATTTACATCGTTACCAATCAAGAAGTTAGTCACTTTTGGCTTTAGCTTCGGTAGTTAGTATTCGCAACTCTTCTGGCGGTGACTGCCGGTTATTGGCCGAGTACGCCGAGGCCAACAATAAACCGTCTGCATTTTTGTCTTCCAACCTTACAACTGTTAGGTCAGGAGGGCTAAGATTTGGACACAAAAAAGCTTTTAAATGTTTTTTAGCTAAAATACAAGTTCTAGGCTTACCTTGGTCTGGACTTGCGATTTTGTAAAACAGGTCGTATTGGTGGTCTTGGAGGCCTCTTACTTTGAGGTTCTGGAACCCATTGAAACGTACATATAAAGAAAGGTTTTGTCAAATGCAACCAGCACATCCAAAGCAAACCCTTTTATAAGGTCTAGTTTTCGAGATATTTGCATTCAAAGTTATTTTTTTGAGTTATGAAGGCTTGTATGACTTTGGATGCCTACAGTTCCGCAAATAAGGCTATGACGTCATTTTCGCTTGCAAAACGATTAATTAGTTTTTCAAGAGCTATCCATAACTGAAAACTAGAACATTCTAGGAGGTCTGGTTGCGGAGATATCTTAATTCAAAGTAAAACCATTAAAATCGATTTGTTTGAGTTTTGAAAGTTTGCATGACTTTGGATGTCTACAGTTCCACAAATAAGGCTCGGAAGGCCTTGCGGTTATTAACCGCTTAATCAATTTTTGGAGAGCTATCCATTGCTGAAAACTAGAGCATTTTGTAGGCTCTGGTTGCAGAGAAATTTTGATTCAAAGTTAATCTTTCTTGTTTCAACCCAAAAACTAAAAATCTTAATATGGCCATAACTTCCAAACTAAGGCTCGTAAGAGGTTGCGGTTAACGTTGTTGAACAGATAACGGTCAGGTCTTTGCATCGTCGTTCAAAACTCAACTTTTTTTTCCAATCGATTTTCGAAAAAAAGCATGGACTACTCCCTTATCACTAAAAATTCATTTTTTTACGAAAGTCTCTGAAACCCATTGAAACGTACATATATAGAAAGGTTTTGTCAAATGCAACCAGCACATCCAAAGCAAACCCTTTTATAAGGTCTAGTTTTCGAGATATTTGCATTCAAAGTTATTTTTTTGAGTTATGAAGGCTTGTATGACTTTGGATGCCTACAGTTCCGCAAATAAGGCTATGACGTCATTTTCGCTTGCAAAACGCTTAATTAGTTTTTCAAGAGCTAGCTATCCACAGCTGAAAACTAGAACATTCTAGGAGGTCTGGTTGCGGAGATATCTTAATTCAAAGTAAATCCATTAAAATCGATTTTTTTGAGTTTTGAAAGTTTGCATGACTTTGGATGTCTACAGTTCCACAAATAAGGCTCGGAAGGCCTTGCGGTTTATTAACCGCTTAATCAGTTTTTGGAGAGCTATCCATTGCTGAAAACTAGAGCATTTTGTGGGCTCTGGTAGCAGAGAAATTTTGATTCAAAGTTAATCTTTCTTGTTTCAACCCAAAAACTAAAAATCTTAATATGGCCATAACTTCCAAAATAAAGCTCGTAAGAGGTTGCGGTTAACGTTGTTGAACAGATAACGGTCAGGTCTTTGCATTGCCGTTCAAAACTCAACTTTTTTTTTTCAATCGATTTTCGAAAAAAAGCATGGACTACCCCCTTATCACTAAAAATTCATTTTTTTACGAAAGTCTCTGGAACCCATTGAAACGTACAAATATAGAAAGGTTTTGTCAAATGCAACCAGCACATCCAAAGCAAACCCTTTTATAAGGTCTAGTTTTCGAGATATTTGCATTCAAAGTTATTTTTTTGAGTTATGAAGGCTTGTATGACTTTGGATGCCTACAGTTCCGCAAATAAGGCTATGACGTCATTTTCGCTTGCAAAACGCTAAACTAGTTTTTCAAGAGCTATCCATAGCTGAAAACTAGAATATTCTAGGAGGTCTGGTTGCGGAGATATCTTAATTCAAAGTAAATCCATTAAAATCGATTTTTTTGAGTTTTGAAAGTTTGCATGACTTTGGATGTCTACAGTTCCACAAATAAGGCTCGGAAGGCCTTGCGGTTTATTAACCGCTTAATCAGTTTTTGGAGAGCTATCCATTGCTGAAAACTAGAGCATTTTGTGGGCTCTGGTAGCAGAGAAATTTTGATTCAAAGTTAATCTTTCTTGTTTCAACCCAAAAACTAAAAATCTTAATATGGCCATAACTTCCGAAATAAGACTCGTAAGAGGTTGCGGTTAACGTTGTTGAACAGATAACGGTCAGGTCTTTGCATTGCCGTTCAAAACTCAACTTTTTTTTTCCAATCGATTTTCGAAAAAAAGCATGGACTACCCCCTTATCACTAAAAATTCATTTTTTTACGAAAGTCTCTGGAACCCATTGAAACGTACATATAAAGAAAGGTTTTGTCAAATGCAACCAGCACATCCAAAGCAAACCCTTTTATAAGGTCTAGTTTTCGAGATATTTGCATTCAAAGTTATTTTTTTGAGTTATGAAGGCTTGTATGACTTTGGATGCCTACAGTTCCGCAAATAAGGCTATGACGTCATTTTCGCTTGCAAAACGCTTAATTAGTTTTTCAAGAGCTATCCATAGCTCTTACCCATGGTTCTTGAACAACCGCTACGTCTACGCGATTTCCTCCCTCAGGAAAACCCGCAGATTATCCGAGGCACATTTAGAGTGCTTTAGATTAATCTGTATGACTCACAGCGCGTTTTTAATTTTTAGGGGACCCTGCACAGTCAGGGCCGGGCGGCTCGCCAGGAACAACGACATCACTAACAATTAGCTTTTTCGAGGTCTTCTCCCTGACTATGCAAGATTTTTAAACGGATGTTACGGATGCCGAACTTAAGCTTGAAATCGGCTTTCTCGAGGGCTAACCGGCTTTCTTCGCTTATCCTCAGAATATAAGGTCCGCTGTTCTTCTGCGGTTCCTCGGCCTTAATGACAGCCCAGTCATGGATAGGAACCAGCGGATTTAGCCTCTGAAGTCCGCGGATCAGCTCTTGTCCGCTAGGCTTGATGCCCAGCCTTCCATTTCTTCGGCACGGATTATGAAAGCGCTCACACCCCAACTAACATTTCAGCTTCGGTTCAGCTTAATTGAATAGGCTTAAGAAGTTCCATAAGACATTTGTAAAGTTTACTTAAGCATAAAAACGAGAATGTTATACAAGCTAATATAGCTTGTATACGTGATTTCGGAAAATCTTCTTATAAACTTATTAGCAGATCTTTTAAAAGTAGCAGATTGTATAAAGCTTAAAGAAGCCAATACGAAGTTTTAACGAGCGATATTGGAAATTTGAATGACACTTCAACTTGACAGATAGCTTCGGACATGGTTGTATAAAAGTGAAATACAAGTCTTATAGAAGGTGAACAAAAATAAATAAAAAAAAGAAAGGTAAATTATTATTTTTATTTTTTAATGTGATTTTTACTGCATTTTATCTGAAATCAAGTATGAAATTCAATTCTTTATTAATTATAGTATTTGAAACAATTCTTTATTAATTATAGTATTTGAAACAATTATAAAACATAAATTATATTTTTACCTCACTAGGGATCGAACTCGGGAACAGTCCATCACTCTAACCACTCAGCCATCTTAGTTATAATTTTGAAGATGCAAAAACTTAATCACCCTTTTCCTTTTTTAAAACTTTAAATTTTCCTTAAATAAATCCGAGCTTCTATAAAAATTTTCACACATGAACAAGATTTCTTTAACTCTCTTATACATTTCGCGTGAGGAAACAAATGTACATAAACGATTTGTTTAGCAGCCCCCTTGCTCCATTTTTATTTCAATTGACTTAAATTAATATCAACAGTCTTAAAATAAACTAAGTAATAATGCATATTTTTGATAATTTCAATCCGAAAAAACACGGCCACTTAAGCACGATTAACAGAAACAAGGTATGCTCATTAGGGGTGTGACGTTACAATCATCTGTTTATGTTCGGAGAAAAGAAAAATAATTAACTTTATTTGATTGTTATTATAATTTTTTCTATTTTTAAACCGCTCATTAAGAATTTAAAAACAATTTATTTAAATACTTAAATTAATTATGATCTTAACTTCAAATAGAACAAAAACATAAAAGCTGACCGTGACGTCACATAAATACCCAGATATACGAATATGTCGAATGTTATGTTTATCTGATGAGCATAAACCTCGTTTCTGTTTTTCGTGCATTGAAGCTTATGCCTTAAACCAACGAAAAAGTAGCTTTCCGAATGCTCAAAAAGACAAATGAAGTAAAATGAATTATCTTTCTCTCCACGTGTTCAATTTATTCAATATACATATATAATTATAAATGTGAATAGTTTTTTTTAAAAGCTTATTTAAAATGACTTATACAAATACGAGCTTCTTTATTATAGATTGACATATTGGCCGCGTTCGGGTACGTCGCCAATGGTAACTAGACCGACGAACCAAACAGCTGATATTAAAAAGAAATCTAATACTACGTTTCCACCAACCACTAAACCGAGATTTAGGTAATGAGATTTGTTTGGTGTTTCCACTGCACAAAAATAGGATTATGGCAAAACATTCAAATGATGTTTCATTTTTTTGATATGAAGTGGAAGTGAGATAGATAGTTTTTGCTTACATTTCCATCTGTCAATAAACGAAAATAGGTCGGTTCCACAATTATTCTTCGAAAAAAAAGTTTGTTTGATTTGACAAACTAATGTTTCCAAGTAGATTTGAATGAGTTTTATTTGAAATCTTCATTTGAGGAGATTAAAATTTGTATGGTAAATCTTGTAGATTTCAAGGAGATTTGTGATAATCTTGCTAAATCTCGGTTTAGTGTCTGGTGGAAACGTAGTATAAGGCTATCCCAAAAATGTTCGGATCTGTTTGGATTAAGGCTCTCTCAAACCAACGCGGAACATTCGCTATGCAGGGCGAATCATTCACAATCATAAAACATAAATGACAGATAAATAATGCTTAACAACAAAAAAAAAAAACTGCTGTCGGCGAATGTTTCGCGTTGGTTTGGGAGAGATGTTTATTTTCTTGGTTTTCGTTTGGTTTGGTTAGATACACGGTTTTGGTCGTTCTAAAACGTATCAGATGCTAAAGTAGATACCATATGTCTGCCTACCACCCGAACGTGGCCATTCTTTTATGATTCTTTATTAAGACTTAACAAGCCGTATCGAAGTATTCAATAAAGCTAAAATGGTTACAGAAAACTTTTAAAGGCAGCAACTTATATGCCGTTTTCACTGGGCCAAATGAGGTAATTTCGTTGCAAATTTCCGAATGAGATCCGAAATTACCTAATTTCCCATACAAAATCACATTTCGAAATGATGTAATTTCAACCTCATTTGCACGAAAAAAAAAGGTGAATGCATCCAGCGGGAATCAGTTTCAAAAGCTCTTAAAAGCTTTTGCATGAAAATATCAATACACTATATACTCAACAACATAAAACAGAAAGAGATAACAACAGAAATAAACTGCCATTCCAAATTCAAAATGAAACGAGATGTCAAATGAAATTACCAAATTTGATAATGAAAACACTTTTTTGACAAATTTCGAAATTACCTCATTTCGGCTCTAATGAAAACGTAGTATTATATAAAAATTTTATGCAGCCTTTTTAAAGTGATATCTTCAATCATCTTCTGTAATATCAATTTTAGAAGCCTATTCGAGTGACAGCTCGCAAATTCGGTAAGTCTTCTTTTTCTTATTTCTATTCAGCTTTAAAGAATTAGTTATCCAGCTCGTTACATGTATAAGAAATTTAATTCCGCCGCAGGCCGTACCGAAGCTTTATATAAAGTGAAACCTGCGGCAGATCAATATTTTTAAGCTAAAAGAAGCTGAATGGTTAGTTGGGACACCACCACTGAAAATTAGGGACCCCGTATCTATGGTCAAATCGCATTGCTGAGTGTTGAACTATTGATAAGTAAAGGAACACCACAACAATTCGACCTGACCTTAGCTGATCCCCATCTTGACATTGCACAAGATTAGCTGTGGTGATCATTACCGCCCGGCACCCACTAGGAGGGTTTGATACTAGGATTTTTGCCGAGCATTCAATGACCATACTCATGGACCTAGCTTTCAACTTACCAGCCATTATAAAGTTCGAATATGCATCAAAAACTGCCAAATAATCTTTTCCAGCCAACTCGAATATGTCAATTCCGATAGACTGCCATAGATATTCCGGAATCTCATTTTTTCACGGGTGTATTTTTCACAAATGGTACATGTTTTTACTTCTCGTTCAATGTCTCCCGCCATTCCTGGCCAGTAAAATAGTGGCCGAGCTCTTAACAGCGATTTTTGAATACCCAAGTGTGGCTCATGAGTCATTTTAAGTGCCTCTTTTCTCAGTGATTGTGGCACAACTAATTTGTCCCCAAAAAACAGTAAATCTTCTTGGAACTTTAGCTAATCCCTTATCTTGTGGTACTGCTTGCCTTCACCACTTAGCTTTTTGAACTCCGGCCAACCATTTTCTAAATACTTAATGATTGACTTTAAGATTGAATCATTCTGGGTTGCTTGTGCATAAATTAACTGATTTTGTTCTGACAAACACATTCGTTTCCGAACTACATGAATAACTGCTTGTAACTCCTGATCATCTTCTCCCTCTTGCTTTAGCACCGCCCTCGACAAACAATCAGCAACAGGTATATTTTTCCCAGGCACGTACTTGATTACAATGAAGGGGTATTTTAATAGTCTCAGGAACAGTCGTTGAAGACGCATAGATACGTCATCAATCTCTCTTTTCATCAGTGTTAGTTATGATCGGATTGTACTTCAACCTCACGACCATAAGTGTTAGTTATGATCGGATTGTACTTCAACCTCACGACCATAAATGAAATAGTGGAACCTTTCACATGCGAACGTCACTGCCAACAGCTCCTTTTCTATTTGCGCCCATTTTTGTTCAGTTCTGGGCAAGCTTCGAGACGCATACGCTACTGGTTGGTTATCTTGCAACAGTACCGATCCCAATCCATCCTTTGAAGCGTCAGTCTAAATCACAATTGGCATATTAGGATCAAAAATTTTAAGTACGGGATCTTTGGTCAAAACTTCTTTTAATTCCCGCACCTCATCACCGTGATCCTTGCTCCAATGCCATTCAACATCCATTCGCGTAAGTTCTCTGAGTTTCGCTGTTCGTTGAAACAGATTTGGGATGTACTGACTTAAATATTTCAACATTCCGAGAAATCGAGCTACTTCAGGTTTGTTTTCAGGTAATGGCATGTTCTTAATAGCTTCTAGATACTCTGGGTTAGGTCTGACTTGCGACGCTGATAATTGGTGCTCCATGAATCGAACTTCATCCATAGCTAAGTGTAATGTTTCCTTATTAAATCGGATACCATTTTCTCGCTCAATCTCCAAAAGCCAAAACCCTTCTGAGTACTTGATTGTGCTCTTCCATTGTACGACCGGATATGAAAATGTCGTCAAAATAAATGTCAACGCCCTGAATGTCTCCCAAGAGCTGCACCATTATTCGCATAAATAATTCCGTAGCATTGTTCAATCCGAAAGGTACACGATTCCATCGATATCGCCCAAACGGAGTCATGAAGGTCGCTTAATCAGCACTCTCAACATCCAGCTCTAGATGCCAAAAGCCATTTTTGAGATCCATAACCGTAAACACAGACATATCCCCGCTAATGTACCAATAATTGACTCCGCTGTTGAAATCATGAAATGCTCCCGGCGAATGCATTCATTCAATGGCTTTGGATCCAAGCATAATCTGAGAGAACCGTTCGCTTTTTCCACAATTTGAAGTTTATTGACCCAGTCTGTGGGATAATCTACGAGTGAAATAATTTTCGATTTTTCCATCTCCAATAGTTCATCCTTAAGACGGTGATGAAGACTTTTCGGGATCCTTTTTCTATATCTGAGCACAGGCACAGCATCAGGTTTGAGATTAATATGACATTTCCTTGGTAACTTACCCAGTCCACCAAACACATCCCCAAAGTCTTCAATCAATGAACAAGCTTCTGCTTTGGCAACCTCTGAAATCAAATCGATACCCACATTTTGAATGCCCAGACCTAAACATGAGCAAGCGTCACGACCCAAAATGGGTTGCAAATCAGCCTCTACCACCTCAAACAATATATTTTGTTTCCTCTTTTGAGCCGAATCAAAACAAGACAAAGTCATTTGACCGACTGTGTTTATTTTAGAATTATTATAACTTAACAGTTGCGTGTTAAGCCTTATCTACATAGACCTACTTTTGTACAAAAGTACAAAAGTGAGAAATTAAAATGTTCGCTAAAGAAACATACTTACAAAAAAACATGCCAAAATTGTTCTGAAACAGAAATTAAACCACCATGCACAATTTTCTATTGTTTTTTTGCAAGCAGGTGTCTGCAGAATAGATATTTATTTCTCACTTTTGTACTTTTGTAAAAAAGTAGGCCTATGTAGTTAAGCCTTTAGAACAGCGAATCAAATGATCAAGTTTATTTTTTTTAATAAAAAATAATGGAGTGCAATTAGCGCCTGCCCCCGTGTCCAGTTTGAAGTTGACCTTAACATCATTAAATACGAGATCTTGACACCACGGTTTACTTATGCTGTTAAAGAAATGAACATTTACTACATTGCTTACTACTAAACTAGAGTCCCTATGCAGCCAATTACAAATTTTCGAATTACCTTTGTCACTCTTTCCTGATTTATACCACACTAGTTGACTCTCCGGATTGTCTGTGGATCGGCAAACATTTGCAAAATGGCCCAAACGCTGACACCTTTAGCACTTAGCTCATTTTCTAAGTCCTGGCAAAATTTGTCGTGGTTCCCATTCGCATTTCCACCACAGCGAGGACACTGTTTCTCAAACCCGCTTTTCATTATGGTAGGGCGCTTCTTCTGGACCAAATCCTGCTGCTTTGTTTGTGGCACATCAAGCAATTGTTTGTTAGCTGCTGCCAACTCAGATGCCTTTCATTTATCGATCGTTTGCTCCAACGTGTCGTCACGATTTTCAAGCAACTTGATTTGGAGGCGCTTGTCAGTTACACCCAGAACAATGCGAAAACGCGACACACGTTCTGCATATGACTTATTACAATCACCGCATACAAAACTGCAGTGTTGCATTTGAAGACGAAGCTCCGTCTCAAACTCACAAAACGGCTGATGTTCTTTTTGCGCAATCGAGTTAAATTTGAAGGATTCGGTAACAATATGCTTCTGTGGTAAGCAGAACTCCTCAAAGCTTTTTAGCACATCGACCATTTTAATGGCCGAATCTGGTTCGCCATCAAAAGGTTTTTTAAAAAGAGTGCAATAAACCTCTATTCCTTTCTCTCCAATGAGATGCAGGAATGTTGCAATCTTAATATTTTCAGGGTCACCATTACGACCAGACGCGAGCATAAAAATGTTAAACTTTTGTTTCCACAATGGCCATTCTTTCCCAGCATCAGAAAAATTCATTGGCGAGGGACCTTGTAAATTGTTCGATGGGGCAATCGCCATGGCAACATTCGCATTTGGCTCATCATTCGCCATTTTGATTTTTCACACAATAAAACAATAAAGTTAGGCACTTTTGTGCTTTTGCACGTTCTATTTCATATATCAGTTTATTTTCTTTGTCAGTTTTACACCTGACACCATGTAAAATGTAGCCGAGCGAAATAAAATAATGCACAAAGTGTTATTTTAGTGGAGTTGTGTGTCGCTGTCATTCCATATATTTTATGAGCGCCACACTGCAACACAGCACACGAGACAAATATGGTTCTACGCATATGAAATACATTGTAGCGATAGCGACACACGATTTCACAACACAACACACGACACAGATGTGGATCAAGCTTGAGACTTTAATAAGTCGTACGCGCCTATTAGTATAAACTTGGGTTGCTTGAAACTCCTAACAGCTACCTATGTATAAATAAACATCATTCTGTTAACAGGTTCTCTAGCGATTAGATACACACGCGTCTGAAATTCAAACAAATAAGAAAAGATGAATCCCTGGAGAAAACGAGCACACCCTGGTTGGTATATATGCCGTAGTAAACTTTGGGGCCAGAAAAAAATACGAACATGAAACGTCAAGTCAAATCTCATAGCAAAATATGAACAATAGAGATCAGTGTGTGAACATGTTTCGCTCATGTTTCGTATTCATATAGTTTATTTTCTTCGATAAATCTTCAATATAACAGATTTTTGCGCATCTTTTACTTTTATTCTAGACATATTCACAATTCTGCCATCGTAATTCATTGCCAGTGGAGGCGGTATGACACAGACAAAAATCCATGTTGAATTTTAATATCAAACAAATCTATGAAATTAAAATCTGGCAGTGCCATTATCCCGAGGTGAATTTTACAACGGATAGTGGTAGATTTTAATAAATGCGCCAAATAACTGTCAAATTTGTTTCTGTTTAGTTTTAATTTTAATGAAATTTGCATTATTTTTGTTTAAAATTAATTTATAAAATATAAATCAATCACAAAATATGTTAACTGATGCAGAAAAAACTTCTCGAATGCCCTGGTATGTATTTATCATTACTACATCGAAATCGGACTAAATATCTCAATTAAAACAGGGTTGAAAAATACCGCCCGGCAAAGCTCGACGATCTTATATCGCACGATGAAATTATTTCCACAAGTAAGTTTTGTAAACTGTTCCATTGATATATGATGTTAATAATTAATAATAATTAAATTACAGTAAACAGATTTATTGAGAAGAAACAACTCCCTCATTTGCTCTTCTATGGACCTCCTGGAACAGGTAAAACAAGTACAATTTTGGCATGTGCCAAGCAGCTCTACACACCAGTTCAATTCAAATCTATGGTTTTGGAGTTGAATGCCTCCGATGATCGGGGTATTAACATAGTCCGAGGACAGATACTTAATTTTGCATCAACTAGAACCATCTTTAGTGGAACGTTCAAGTTGATTATTTTGGATGAAGCCGATGCCATGACGAATGATGCACAAAATGCATTGAGAAGAAGTAAGTTAAGAAGTGTTTTTCGTTGTGAAATTGATGTTTCATTTAGTTTTGTTTAGTCATTGAAAAGTACACTGAAAATGTTCGTTTTTGTGTCATTTGCAACTATCTGAGCAAAATTATTCCTGCTGTTCAATCCAGATGCACTAGATTCCGTTTTGCTCCTCTATCGCCTGAACAGATTCTACCACGTTTGGATAAGATTATTGAGTCCGAAGGGTTTGTAGTCAAATCTGTCAATCTATTGTTTTTAAAGTATCCTTTTTGTTAGATTGACTGTCACTCAGGATGGCAAACAAGCTCTAATGGTCCTCTCCAAGGGAGACATGCGTAAAGTACTAAATGTCTTGCAAAGTACATCGATGGCATTTGATACTGTCAATGAGGATAATGTCTATACTTGTGTTGGTCACCCCCTAAGGAAAGATATCGAAAGGGTTTTGGAAACTCTGATGTCAACGGAGAGTTTTGAAAAAGCTTACGATGGTAAAAAACACTAATAAGCTTTCTCATTTTTAACATTCAAATTTTATTTTATTTTCTATTAATCAAGAGATTCAAAAGGTTAAAAACGCCAAGGGTCTGGCTCTTGAGGATATTCTAACTGAACTGCATTTGTTTGTTATGAGAAGTATGGATTTTATGTTCAAATTTTAAATGCGTAATTGGTGCTTATTAGTATTGATATTTCTTTATTTTAGTTGAGCTCCCAATGAGTGTTATGAATAAAATAATTATAAGAATGGCTGATATCGAAGAGAGACTAGCTAAAGGATGCACAGAAGGAACACAAACAACAGCTTTGATTGCTGCATTTTTTATTTATCGTGATATGGTTACGTTGGAATCATAAAACAGTGTTCGATCATATAATTGTTAATTTTTTTTAATGCGATTAGTCCAGAAGTGCCTGAAAATGGGCTCAGTAATAAAATTAGGGTAAGCTTATAAAAGAAAATATTCTTCATCCGATATCATGATGTAGCCGATAAAGACACGTTCTATCCAATAGATATTGTCATTTGAGTATCTGTGATGTTCTCTTTTTAAATTCCAGTTGATCTTAATACTTAATAACATATTATCAGGACGCGATTTTTATATCTCGTTTTTTTAGATTAACGTTCAAAGAGTTAAATAACTGTAGAGTATTTATTTTTAATAAAATTAAAAATAGATTTCGATAGAAACTGGATGTTAAGACAAACTTACGTACAGCAAGGATTTTTCTAGGGTGTGTCCTCACTGAGTTATCCTCGAGGCTAAGCTTCAATGCTAATTCATTTAGAGATTGAATCCTTTTAATCGGTAAGCTACTCTTTTAGGATGTGCTTCCCATGCCAGCGAATGTTAGCGAATATCTCTCGCGCAAATTTGCAAAGTTTGCTAAACTCATTCACTTCCCATGTTACGGTTCGGGTACATACAATTTACTCATAAGAATATGAAGAAATTTAAATATTAAAATATTGAAATTACTTCTGTTTTAAGTGGAGTGAATGAATATAATTCAATTAGAAAGTTCATAATTGAATTATACAATTTAATCACGCGAACTAAGCAAATGCAAGCGAGTAAAATTTTCAATGGTTTCATTTCTATTTTACTCGCACGAACAAAGCGAATTCGTGATATTTGACTACATCTGAGTATCTGAATAAATAAATTCGCTTCCTTCGCGTGAATAAACTCGCTTGCACCGGAATCACTTAGTTCGCGCGAATATGCCTCAGTTGTATTTGCGAACAATCGCATAGTTCGCTCGAGTAAAACTCGCTTGCACTGGATAGTTAGGAATAAACCAATTGATGAAAATTGAACCCAGAATGCTACCTTTATATACCATACATACATATATGTATGTAATAAAGTTTTTTTTCGGAATTTTATTCTTCAACTGATAATTGTTTAAAATAAAGAAAATTGTTTGAAGAAAACTGTTTTATGTAGACAGAATCGCATGAGAGTCGGATTTTTGGCAGCAAGTTAGCTTCATGGAAATTTGTTATAAGGAGATCAAAATACAGTAAGACTATAACGAAACTTCTGGGTTCTTGTAATTGATGCGTTTTGTTGTATAGAAGTTCGTTATAGTACATTGTTAAGGTTCGAGTGTATAATAATGATCTTCTGAATTTTTAAAAATCGAATTGGAAGAAAACTGAAGAGTGAAAAATCTACTAAAATTAAGGAAAGAGAGGGAGAAAAAGAGGTATGTAAAAAAGCACGGTTGTATAAAAAGGTGGCGAAAATAAAATACCGGAACTACATCAAAAAATCAATGAAAACGCAAATATACTGGCAATAATGGAGAGGACATTTATACAGACACAGTATGTAATATCGAAGAACAGCAAATTTAATTGTAAATTGGTCACGAATCAAAACTTCAAACAATGATGTCATTAAGGATATGTTCGGAAAGTCAGTATTTATGTAAATAGGAGCGTTCAGAAAAGGGATATTGCGGAGGGCCGAAGCAATCTCAGTCCCCTGAACAGGATTCCTAAGCGAAAATTCTCAGTTTGGCTGTCAAAATTCTGAGGAAAACATTTTTAAATTCGCTTTCTCAGCTATAATTGATGAATCAAAATCTCCGATATCTCTCTTTTCTGAACGCGCCTAATATGTACATACATGTATATTTATATTTAAGATTAAAAAGAAGCATAACTTCAAAAAATTCACTGAGGACCGATTTTGAATTCAAATTTTAGTAAAATAAGATAATACATTAATGGTGTATTTATATTAGAAAATAAATAACAAATAATTGTGTGTTCTGTATGGGCACGATTATCAAAACTGCGCATTACAGCCTTAATTGGGTCATCGAGCGATGATGCTTGTGACCGCCATCTCTACCTATGGGCACGACTGGATCGCACAAACTTGATCTCCTGGCTAACAACTTTAACGTAGCTTGAAATTGACAATGTACATACATATGTATGTATTGGTTGCATAACATTATATCATTTAAAAAAGGTTTTAAAAACCCTTTACAACATAAACAAGTACTTAAAATTACTATAAATTATTATAAAATCATTATTTTAGTAGCTAAAATAGAAAGAGCTCAAGAAAAAGTATGCCATCTGATTTGTTTGATAAATATGAATTTATGAAAAAATGAAAAATCGTTAGAGCGGTTAGAACATTTTTAAAAATAAAATTTGGTATGCCAACTTTTAGTATTTAATAAAATACAATTTTGCACAAGATTAAAAAAAATCATTAACCCGTTTTGAAGGTATTGAATTTTCAAACAAAAAATTTCAATCTTTTTTTAAAAATCCAAAAATGATTTTTTTCGAAAAATTGTATATGGCAAATTGTTAAAATTGTAAAGGACATCTTGTATAAAAATATTGGTTGAAATCGGTTTAGCCGTTAACGAGAAGTTTGAAAACCAAAAAATCGGTTCTATAATACCGTTATAAATATTTTTGTTTTCTACCAAAATATTTATTATAATAATAGTAATACATACCTCATAATTTTTTGTTTTAAAAATGGTTTGAGCTGTTTTTGAAATAAATGAATTTTTGTATATTGGTTGTATGGCAGGCACCGTTATTTTTTGAGCTAAAAAAATTCAGTTTCCCCTCTAGGGAATCCCCAAATAAACTTTAGTCCAAAGTTTAAAGAAAATCGCTTCAGTGGTTTAGGCTACATGTAGATGCACATACAGACAGACTGATAAACAGACATAATTGCCCCACCAACTTTCTTCGTGTTCTCTACCATAGAAATGTTAGGGAAAATTATTAGGTATCTCGAGTTAGATTTTTTTACGAATCCAAAACTTGGCCTCAAATACGTATCTTTATCGCAAGTAAAAAGGTAAATGTCCCTCCATGCTCCTTTTATTGCAGTAGTAAAGATTACAGTCGGCGAACCATCCGCCGTATACGTTTTGCAGAATGCTAAAGTTCGATAAGTACAGCTGCCATCCAAGCAAGCTTTCATTTTATTCGATTATGCAACTTTTCTTACCCTTGTGTTGTGGTTTCGTGCATTATCTTATGCGAATGTCCGAGATAAACATTATATGTAGATACGAACACATTTACCATTAAGGTAGCGAACATTTCAAAATATTTTTGTGTAAAGCAATAAACTTCTCACAAGTCCATTAAACAATCACCCCAATTACCGATGTCGTCTTGGTTTTTCTACGTCTCTCGTATTCTTTGTCGTTTATCAAATGGCATTCCATAACTTCTTCGACGTGACAAATTTTTAACAGATTTTTAAACAATGGAAAACTAACAAACATCTGTCAAAATCAAGTGAAATTCTAAAGTCGACATATAAAACTATTACTCAATGCACAAAGAACAATGTTTCCCGGGGGAAATATTGAATGCCAAAATCCCGAATAATGAATATCTCAAAATGTTTTTTTTCTGATTACGGAATTCGAGATTTTCACTATAATTATGTGTATGATTATGTGATATTTTTTTTTTTTTTTGTCGGGATTAGTAATTAGTTTTCAAATTCTATGGAATTCATGAAAAGGATGAATATTGAACAGACTGTTTGAAATCCTGTATTAAAATAATAAAAGACTATTGGTCACCTTTTTAAGTTAAAGAACTTCAAATGTAATATAAAATCTGTACTGTAGCTGTGAATGGTATCAGTCAAGCGTTATAAATCTCCCTTAATAACTAAAGTTTAACAAATTTACAGCCAATTTATTTAATAAAATATTCGGATTAATTAAACACAGCAAAACTTAAGAAAACCAATAATTCTATAGCTTAGATTGAGCACTAGCCATTTTATTCAAATACTTGTGTGCAGTCTCATAATAGGGACTTGTTTCCTTTCTAACTTTGCCAATCCATTTTTTGATTTTAGGATATTTATCACAAGCATCATACCCAGCAGCTCCTTAAATTAATATCAAACCGAACATCAATTAAATTATTATTATTGTACTTTGCCAAACTTATCCATCCTATACTTACTTGTTTGTTCAATTTCACACGCAGCAAATATATCGGCCGCTGTGAGGCAATCACCAATTAAATAATCATCCTTTTTCAACCATATGTTTTCAAAAGTATCCAAATTCACTTCCATATTGTCTTTAAGTTTTACTATTTTTGTAGCATTTGGCTGCTGACCAGTCATAAGGGGCTCTAACACTTTTTGCCTAAAGAATAGTGCACATCCCAACCGAAGTGTAAGGTGATGCCATTCTAGAAACTCATCCACAAGAGCTTGTTTTTTGATATCACTTGGATATAGGGCTGCAGAAATGCTTCCCTTCTGATTGAGATATCTTAAAAATCATAAAAAAAGAATAAATATTTTTTTTGTCAGGTTTTTTTGTTGTTATTAAAGTTGTTGAACCTTAAAATGGCAATACTCTCAGCCAATTTGAATCCATTATCGTTGATACATGGTACCTTCTGAAAGCGATTTATGTTCACCTTGAATTCCTTAGCCATATGCTCTCCTGTAAAAATTATTGTAAGTAGTATTTGTTTTCGATACAGAAATATGTTAGGTTTTTAACTATATGTACCTTTTCTTAATGCAACCGGACACTCATCGAAAGGTGTACCACTCATCTTCAAGATGATCCACATAGCTCTTGAGGGCTGCGACATTAGGTCGTAGTAATAAGATATTGGTCTTGCCATATTAATTTGTTTCCAATTGTACAAGGATATTAGTTTGTAGGTATTTAGCTTGTACAAAATTGTATGGATAAAAGCAAAGTCTGAAGGTGAACTATCAAAAAAGACGATAAAGACGATTAAAGCTTTAAATGCAAACAAAAACTTTTGACAGATCAAACTATGCTTTAAACAAGTATTGTAAAGAACACAAGTCCGGTTCGTCAAACATTGGGCCCTGTATCAATTGTATTCAAAAATCAAAAAATGCGTTTAACATTTTCTTTTTTGGCAAAAAGCATACTGCACTAAACAGTTTGTAGTGTAGTAGCCCCCGCCGTATTATTGAGGCCATAAGACTTTCTTCTCGCTTCAGCCGTTTATGCGGGTCAGTTATTGTCCATCCCCACTATTTCTGCCCACAGTCATCATCCTATACACCAAACGGGCTTAGAGTTGTATGTCTGTATCTCGGTGAGCTATTTTTTTACATACATTGACATTTTATATTTACATATTATGCAGAGTTAATGCAAGTTATGCAATCGTAAAAATCAATTGATCAAAATCTGTTCAAGCTTGATATTACGATGATAGGGAAGCCAATATCGCGGATTTTTTTTTAAATTTCTTGAAAACAGTGCAGTTGATTGTTGCTTCATTTCTTGTATGAGCAAGCTTCTCAAAAGTATAGTACACCAAAATTTAAAAAAAAAATCTCAATATGATTTTTTTCCTATAATTTGGTATAGAAAGGGGTTTTAGACTCCTTCCGAAACACTAAAAAACACTATAGAACCAACTAACGGTATCTAAAACAAACCTTAAACAAATCCTACGAATAGGATGAGAAAGTTTTTTTTCTATTTTAAGTCATTTTTGTATTTGTTTCTTTTGTTATTAGTTTACAGCCTAAACGGCTTTCCCGGGCATTTTTTTAAATTGGAAAAAGATAACGATTTTTTTAATAAGCTATAAACGTTGGAAATACTGCCAGACAGGAATAGAAAATAACCTAGAAAGCAAAATGGAAGTAAGGCCAAAAAATCAATTTATATATTCTGGTTTGTTCCCAAATATCAATTTTTTATTTTACTCAGCAATTTTAAATCTTCGTAGACAAGCATAGTACAAAGTACAAGCATATTACTTACTTTAAAACAGGGGAATTTTTTTCATCGCTTTCCCATTAAAATGCAGTTTTTTTTTTTTTAAACTAAGACACTAGATGCACTTATGAAAAATGTGTTTTTCGGCTCGTGTACTGATGCTCTTTCGAATAGCAAAGTCTTAGTTCACATCGGAATTATTTCCCAGGCTACCATATAATGAAATCTAAATGTACCGTACTATTAAGTGTTGCACAGTATAGTACTACCATTGTATATAAATATATATACAGTACTATCAAAAAACAAAAACGACGGTGGCGGTGCCACTGGCCTGGGAGGGCATTTGCTCTGTAGATAATATAGAGTTAAAAATACATTGAAAATCTCATTAAATCTCTAGCGATAATACACCACCTATAGGCGTAGACTATCGTCCCGAAAATCGACTCAAATAGTACTATATGTTTTATATACAATGGTACTATGTTTTCACTGGGCCAAATGAGGTAATTTTGTTAAAAACACAAACAGAAAACGACAAAAACAAACGATTAACTGCCATTACAAATTCAAAATGGGTACGTTCAAGAGACTTGAGGGACTTCATATTCAGTCAACTAAACCCATTGAACGCAAATCTTCCTCAAAATAACTAACTTTTTTTAAACATGAAATTATATCAAGCTTATAACTTTTCTTCAATAATTTACCTAAAGTGCGTTTAGAAAAAGAGAATCCTCAATATGGATACAAAATTCCTTTGAAATGTACGGAAAATTTGATTTTAAATTTAATTAACGCGACCGCACAAACAATTTATAAAAAGTCAAACTGATTTTTTATTTCAAAATGACAATCTTGAAAAGGACACACTTGTTCTCAAATTAAGGCAGATATTTCTTGACTTACTTTCCAGTCACTTTCCAATAAAAGTTCCCTTCATTTGAAGTCAGTTTTTTGGAAGCTATCCAATCACAGACTAGAAAATTGCCTTACTTGCAAGTCCCCTTAGTCATCTGAATGTACCCAATGAAATCCAACGAAATTAGCAAATTTGATAATGATACACTTTACTTTGGCAAATTCCAAAATAACCTCATTTTGGGCTCTAAGTAATACGTAGTATAATACGGATGTACCACCATTTATCAAAGATTCTTCTAGTAAAATTTATAGACAGCTGCGACCATGTTTCACTTTTAAAAAAGCTTTAGAACTTTAAGATAATACAAAGCTTATTAGTTTGCGTGTACTACTTATCTCTACTCTGTTTTTGTTGCATTTACAAAACTCGATTGTTCTTTTATCAATTCTCCCCCCACTCGTTGAGGCTTTATTTTGATAACCATGTCAAGTGGTTTGAAATTCTACATCAATTTTGTATCACCACCGTGTCGGTCAATTTACATTGTTCTTAAACAAAGTGATTTACTATTTGAAAAAGTATTTATTGATTTGGCTAAAGGTATTAATTTCGTTTTAATATTCATATAAATAATTGCAAAAATGTATAACTACTTGTAATTATTAATAATAAATAATATAATTCGATTTCAAAGGAGAACAATTAACCAATCAATACAAAAATGTGAATCGTTTTCAAAGTCCCATGTATCGCAGAAGGAAACTTCAAACTGAGCGAATCTGTGGCTATACTCAGGTATTTAAGGCGAATGCATTGCAAATTATCTTTAATAAAAATACCTTTCATAGATATCTTGCATCAACTAGTCGAGTTTCTGAAAGGCTTATTGGTGGTAATGAGCAAAAACGTGCTGGCATCGATGAGTATCTGGAATGGTATTGCACCCTTCGAAAAGAATGTTTTCAATTTCTTTCATTTACATTGGTTAGCTCCAATTCGAACAGGCCAAACAACACCATTGGAAGAATTGCATGAAGCTAAAAGAGATATGGAAAATGTTTTTGAATTCTTAGAAAAGATATAGTTAGAGTCGACCAAATTTTTGACTGGTAGTGAAATGACGCTATCAGATATTTTTAGCGTTTCTGAATTTCAACAAACATGTTAATTAATCACATGAGTCAAATTTACACAGTACACAGAAAGATATAATATTGGAATGAAATATCCAAAGATTGCTGAGTGAATTGAAATTGTACGTACAACATTTAAATAAAATAGGCTGAAACATATAAAAAAATATATATTTGGATTTTTAACAACACAAAAAATTATTATCATCATTTAAGTTTCCTTTCACACAGAGATACTGAGTTGCATAAGTGGCGATTTGTTTTCTAGGGACTAGGACGCACCATCAGTTTTGAATGATATTCGATAGTTGCAACTTAAATATGGGTGAGTTCAAAAATACAGGAATGCTGCATGACTGCAAAATACAATTGTAAAAAAATGGTACCATTTATGCAAGTTATTAGTAAAATTTGATGTCATTGTTGAGAGGAAACATTAATTCAAACAATGATATCAAATTTTACTATAAACTTGCATAAATGGTACCCTTTTTTTACAATTGTATTTTGCAGTCATGCAACATTCCTGCATTTTTGAACTCACCCTATAAATGTGATAGGTGGTTTGAATTAAAGGGATAGTAAGATGATTTACTACATGTTGTTATCACAGCGTTTTGGGAAGGCCCAAATATCTTTTCTAATTTCGTTATCAAAACGTAACTTTAAAAATTTTGAGGAGACAAACGTGTTTCAGAGTAAAAGGCAAAGGGCAAATAAAACTATAAATTCGTGTTCCATTATTTACACCTACAAGTATTTATTAATTAACATTTCACTGAAAAACTATTTTGTTTGATTTAAAATAATTTACAAATAACAATCATTTACTATAAGGCAACTTAAAGAAGTCTACTTCATCCTTAATTATATTTTGTATTTCTTCCTGCAAAAGACCATGCAATGATTCACCGGTGTGTTTGTAAATCCATTTTCCCCCATCCTTGTGTGGTCTAACAAAATCATATCTCTTAGGGCCACTCGTTGGAGAACTAAGCCAAATTTGTTTGTTAGGAGATTGCCTATTAATCACATAAGTCCCATATTCATCACCTAGTTTTATTGTGAGTACACCGTCCTTAGAATGAAAGAAAATAGATTAATGTTTTCATTATGGCAGAAAAAAATATTACCCCATATGTAACATCAGTAGATCCGAGATGAGTTGCTCCTTCAGTGATTTCCTCAAAATAATAGCATAGAGAATCTAAGGTTTCGGTGCAAACTTTATCATAAGAAGCAGCATCTAGTGTTTGGTTATCCAGATTTTTGTTTGTGGAAGAAAACTTGACCAGTCCAAATGGTGTTCCTGTCAGTTAATGATTGAATTTCCATTTAGTTTTATAGTTTTCAAAAGTTCAGATATTTACCTTTTTGATGTCGACATGTTGCTGTTATTAATGTATTTTTACAAATATTTCCGAATAATCGAATGTTGAATGCCATAACTTGAGGACTTTTGAAGAATGGAGATTCGACGAAGTGTCATGTTGACAGTTTTTAGTCTGCAAGGAAACTGTTGTGCAGAAATGTTTGCCGGGTTACAGAATTTCGTTGAGTTTCTTAAGTGGTGCATGCAATGCTTTTAATCTACTACAATTAGTTTATTGATTAGGGTGTACGCGCACGGTTACCTTTCAAGCAAGCGAGTCCGTTTTGGATCCGAAACCAGTTCATAAACGGACCCAAAACCGGATCGAAAACGATTCCAAATCGGATCAAATTAGTATGGAAATTAGAATCACCACGGAGCCATTATGTGAATGTATTGTGGGAGAGAGAGAGAGTATTCCAATTCACCATACTCAGAGAAAACGGAGCCTAAATGGAATCCAAAACGGACCAACAAAAATGAATGAATCGAAGCATACCCAAATGTATTGTATTAAAAAGAAACTTCCCCATCTAGTCGCGTTTCTACATTACATACAAGAAAAAAAAACAAACAGAATTTTGTTCATTTCAACACTTTATTTTTATTTATCAATAAAGGTACATTATATATTTCCGCAACTAAACATATATATATAATAAACAGTAAACTTGTATTTTTGATTGGAAATTTCTTAAAGTTTTCACAAGAAAAAAAGATAAAAAAGCAATGGTCTTCGACACGCTACCTACTAAACTGAACAAAAAAAAGTGGTGGAAATTAAGACAAAATGACTGTACTCTCTCTATTTCTCCGTGTATAAAAAATTTCTCTCGATTCTTGTTCTTCTTTTTACATGCGTACACAGAACATTTGTTAATGTTTGTGTGACACTCAGTTTTTTTGAATTCCCAAGTGATTCCAAAGTGAACCGAGCAATTGGGGTCCGTGATTTTGCTTGAAGGGAAGTGTATCTTTCTTTTTAGTTTTGTCAAGCCTAGTACCCTAGTATGCAGATCGCGCTTAATTTTAGCTCCCATACAAAAATCTTTTAAAAATTTAGCTTGAGTGAATTTTGTATGGGAGCTAAAATTTAGCGTGATCTTTACTATCACAATATCGCAACTAACAATTTTACTCCAATATTCATCCATAGAAGCTATTTATAATCGTTTATTGCACTCATTTAATCTCTCTTTAGTACTCCATGGAGTTAAAAAGGAGAACTTTTTAACTCCTATAGCACATTAAAGAAGGAAATTCAGTTGCTTTGAAGAACATTCTAAGATAGCTCGAAAGAAGTGCTAAAGGAGTAAAGTATAGAGTGTGAAGAAAAATAAAAAAAATCAAGTAGGTAAGCCTAGGGATCGAACTCTGGATGCCTCGCACTACTTGTAGAGCTCGCTAACCACTCGGCCAATCTCTTATATGAAATATTAGCATTAAAATCGATTGACTTTCCCAAAGAATTTTATAACTCATAATTTATCTAAAAAAAATCTATTGAAAGCGTTTTAGCCTGCCGCACGTGAATTAATATAAGAGCCGTTTTCATTGCACATAATGATTTATGCAAATAATTAAGATGCCCACATTTTTGAAAAACTAAAAAAGCGTGCGCTCATTCGCATTATTACAAATTAATTATTACAATCACATAACACGTTTTACTTGAATTGCAAATGGTAGCAAAATGGAGTCATGGCGTTCGCAATATAAGCCTTTCCATATTTACTTATAGCAACCCGAGCAAGATACTAACTTTAAGGATTGCATTAATATTTCTTTGGATCACTATTGGATATGATTAAAGAAACATCAGTTCATCGCAATAAGACGCTGTTGTTATTGCTTATTGAAAGTCTAATGGATCAGTTATATCACCTTTGACTCCGATTTGGCTTCCCGTCAGAAGGATTTCTGGGTCACTAAAGAAACGAATGATACTTTAATGTCTGAAATTGGAAGCAATTTTGTTAGTTGGGATTGGCACAAAAGAAACAAAATTCGTTTCGAAACTTACTCCCGCGTCCTTGCAAAATTAAAAGAAAGTTAAATAAAAACAATCTGTCAAAATTCAGCTGGAGAATAATGTGCCGTGCATTTATTTCGCCCGCTAAATTTTGACAGATAGGGGATGTACAGTACGAACCAAATATTTGTTTTTTTTTTTAGCTTGAGCTGCGTACCTCTCTGCTAAATGCTTGGCTAAATTTTGGGGAAAATTTTGTATGGGAGCGGAAGGTTTAAAGGCTTAACTACATAGGCCTTCTTTTGTGCAAAAGTGAGAAATAAATATATATTCTGAAGACACCTATAAGTCAGAACAATTTTTGTATGTTTTTTTGCAAGCATGTTTCTTTAGCGAACAATTTAATTTCTCACTTTTGTACAAAAGTAGGTCTATGTAGTTAAGGCTTCAGTACATTGGCCTACTTTTGTACAAAAGTAAAAAATAAATATCTATTCTGAAGACACTTGCTTGCAAAAAATCAATGGAAAATTATGCATGGTGGTTTAATTTATGTGTCAGAACAATTTTCGTATGTTTTTTTGCAAGCATGTTTCCTTAGCGAGCATTTTAATTTCTCACTTTTCTACTTTTGTACAAAAGCCATACACGACCGAACCAACGAGCCGAACGGCCCGAAGCCGAACCAAAATTGCCCGTGAGTGGGAAAACTCAGATGGCTTCGTTTGGTTCGGCCGAAGACAACACACGACATAGATGTGGATCCAGCTCTATATGTGTTTAATATGTTTTAAGCTTAAAACTGTCAACGTGTTTTCTGAAATATGAAACAAACAGGAAAGAAAAAAGGCAAACAAAATCCTATGCTGCCGGTTACAAATTTGCAAGTGCTTAAATAATTTAGTTTTTATTATTATTATTTTATTTTAAATCTGATAATATTGAAAATGGTAGTTTGGACGCGTCTATACCGCTTTTCAACAATCACCGCTGGGGCTGGAGCAGGACTTGCAACATACTACTACCACAAACTATCTGAAAAGGAAAACGTGGTACATAATTCTTGGACGACCATCGACCACAAGCTTATAAATCCTTGTTCGGTTTGGGACAAAGACTGGGATTGTCGTGATCCCAAAAGTCTAGTCCGTCCACCCAAAAACGATTCCGCCCAAGAGGAGAATCGTTACAACGCAGCTATTGAGGCCTGCCGTCCCAAAGCAACTAGACATATCATTTTGGTTCGACATGGGGAATACTTTGACGCAGGAGATGAAGATGATACTCATCATCTTACTGCCAGAGGACGACAACAAGCCACACTAACGGGCAAGAGATTAAAAGAACTCAATATATCCTGGGATAGTGTTGTTGCGTCAACAATGGTGCGAGCTCAGGAGACAGCAAATCTTGTCCTCAACGAGATTGATTTCGACGCAAAAAAGAAAAAGAATTGCCCATACCTACGGGAAGGAGCACCAATTCCACCACAGCCAACTGTTGGACATTGGAAGCCAGAATCGTCGGTCTGTCGATAATATACTTATTTTTTATTCTTACACCACTAAAAGAACCTTTCCTTTTGTAGCAGTTCTTTCGCGACGGAGCTAGAATTGAAGCAGCATTTCGAAGATATTTTCATCGTGCAAATGCGAACCAGGAACATGACTCATACACAATGATTGTGGGACATGGTAATGTTATTCGATATTTTGTGTGCAGAGCTTTGCAATTTCCCTCCGAAGCTTGGTTGCGTTTAAGCATAAATCATGCTTCAATTACTTGGATTTCAATTGGGCCAACAGGACGTGTTACTATCAAATCACTAGGTGATTCTGGACACATACCGGCAGAGTTGCTGACATTTAGAATTCCAAGAGACTCTGGAAAGTTTGTCTGAAAGCTGTTTCCTTGGTTTGAGAGGACAAACAGTTATGTATTTTATATGCGGAGCGTAGATGCTTAAAAGGTTGATTTATTCGATCCTTTCTACAGACACCTTGTTATTTTCACTAAAATAAAACATTTTTAAACTGAATTGATTATTACAATAATTTGCGTATTTATTTTATGCTAAAAATGTCACTTATCGCATCAGTCAGTCTTTGAAATTCAAGTCGTTTCCAGTGTTGTTAGCGATCAAAAATAACCCCAACATTAAGTATTTCGCTGTACCGGCAACCGGGGGCAGAAGGATTTTTGTATTTTTTAAATCTATGTTTTTTGATTTAATTTTAAGTGGGTTATTTGGGTTGGATATATTTATAGTGTGCTGGCCCACCATTGTTCAAATTCTTTAAAGTATTGAAAAATGTCTTCCGATTATAAAACGGCGAGTTAACATCCTTATTTTTGCAAGACTGACTCATAGTAACCCACCATGCGAATTCAACGGAAATCTACATCTTCTTAAACTCAAACAAACATTTTTACCCACAAAATATTCCCAAGAAGTCCAGTAGACACAAACATCCCATGGAACCGTATGAAACATGATATCTTTCATCTATGCCACGATCACCACAGAATGCGTCGAATAGAAATTATCATATCATTGCAGGGGATAAAATTATGATTGGCTACCAATCACGTCACCGTTAGCAGATACATGACCTTCGATGAGATAAACATCATATTTTATTTTCATTCTTAATCAGACCGTAATCAATATCAGACCGGCTTTGAAATCAATCCACGGGATTAACAGAATCAATATACATAGTACTACAAACGGTAATTAGTATTTTAATATTTAATAAAAATAAGTATCGCCCAATGGCCGAATATTCGGCAAGCGAAACAAACAAAAAAAATGCATGATGGATTCTATTTTTACTTTATAATATCATCCATGAAAATTTTGAATAGTTTAGAAAAGCAGAAGAAATTAAAAAAAGAAAACAAATTCACGGACCGTTGATATCTGGCATGAAAATATATTGCCGTTTAGTTAAAAATTAATGTGAGTTTAAATCATTGAAACCCGTGAGGCGGGCCACCCTAAAAAGATTGATCAATAATACGTTCTGTTGTCAGTTTTGTCTATTTTTCTATTTGTATGTATGTATGTTTATAGTTTAAATATTAATCGCTACTTCAGATACATTTTTGTGCTGATTTTGATAAAATTTGGTACATAGATTTCTAAGGCCCATTTTCTGAATCGAAACTAGGGTTTTCAACTTTTTCTTTTCTATAAATTGATATGGAAGAGTATTATCGATAATTTACAGCATAGTACAGTTTAAGCGAAACCGGGAGCACTGTTCTTCTTGTAAGACTAGTTTACTTGCAGGAAATCAAAATACAAAGTACACTGTTTTTCAAATGCAGAAACGGTTTTTTTCCAAGTATGGTGAGCGCATTCAAAATTTTGTAATGGTAACCGTATGATCATAATGTTAACTTAAGAGTTTTGAAAAAATAATTCAAAAAGCACTGAGATTTGTCCACTAATTGCATTGCAAAGCATACAGCTATTATGTTCATTAATAGTGGTATTCTGAGGTAAACATTTCTTAACCAATAGATTTTAGGGTGTTCTGTCAGATTTACACTGTTTTTCTGAAATTCCTAAAACAATGGGCCATGCAACATCCCTGAAAACAGTTGAAAAAGCAAAAATCGATTTAAGGACCATGGTTTGAGTGGGCATTTCATAGCAACAAAAATTGGAAGAAGTGCGAATGCGGTTTGTTCTTTCATCAGGAATAAAAGTTCTTATGGAAAAAAGATGAAACCAGACAAGAAAACAGCAACTACAGAAGCTGATCGAAAATCATTTCTCCTCTCATACTGTGGCAAATACTAAGCAATTATCCGGTGTAAGTGCAAGCTCTGCCACAGTTCGAAGAGTAATAAAAAGTTCCTTTAAACGTCTCAAAATTAAAAAGAAACCACCAACGGAAGTGTACGCGCGCCAAGAATTTTCAAAAATTCATATGACTTTGAAGGAACAATGGCACTACGTGGTGTTTTCCGATGAAAAGAAGTTTAATTTAGATGGTCCAGATGATTATAATTATCACTTTCATGATTTAAGAAAGGATGAGCGTCATAGCCGAGAAGGTGGTGTTACGGTATGGGGAGCCATAAGCTACTATGGAACTGTTGATCTCGAGTTCTTATCATCAAGAATGACGGCAAATACAAGTCACGTCCAGTTTCAGTCAGTTTCTTCACATTTACCGTTTCCCCAGACCTAAATTTAATCAAAAATGTTTGGGGCTGGTAAGTCCGCTAGTTTTACGAGTCTGGTCATCAATATTGTTACGGGCTGTGTTGGCTAGAGGTATGAGCTGGCATGCATGTTCCCATTCCTTAGCTCGTCGGTGGGGCTAGTTCCTGGACCCTATAGCTTGTTACAAAAAAAAAAAACATCTATAGGTTTGTAGAAACGCGAGATATTTTCTTCACCTTCCCTTCCTTGGTCTTCATACTCGCATAGACGACCCCTTAACTACCTACTGTGATCTAATTGTTATCTTTATTTACCTAAAGCCTAGTACGCTGCTGATGCGAAACGAAATTTTCCTGCGGTCTCCAAAAAGACAACGAAATGCTTACGAAACCACAGCGGATAAATATTCATGGAGATTTTAAATAATTTGCAAATAAATAATACGAAATTTAACGAAAAAATCAAACAAAAACAGTGCTGTAATGAAAGAAACAACAAATAAAAACACGAACAAACCCAAATGTCATTTTCCGCACACAATTAATGGTCCGGGCGATTAATTCATTGCGAAAAGAGAGTGGAGACTTGTCAACACAATCTGGTATAATGATCAATTTCGCTGGTCGAACAGCGTACCACAGAACGAAAAGCACAACGAAATTTTTCGTTTATGATTTCGTCATGTCATTTTTGTATGGGATTTCGCATCAGCAGCGTACTAGGCTTAAGCTAGTTATTGCCAAACAGTGGCGTAGCTAACCCTCGGGGGGCCCCGTATCAAGAATTAGTTAGGGGCCCCCCTACAAAATTACAAATTAAACAAAAAAACAATTTTTACAAAACAAACAAAATCACTCGCAATAAAAAATCCAGTATATATTTAATGGTACATTCATAAGGTATTTAAATAGGTACATACATAAATGTAGGTGCTATAAAACTTAAACTAACAGTACAAAAAACTCAAATAAAATCATTTCTTGTCTTTGTTTCCGCAAATTTATTAATTAAATCATCCATGACGATGATTTCAACTTCTATGAACATGATCGCTAACTCCGACAACCGTTCTTGTCCCATAGAAGTACTTAAATATTTTTGTATTACTTTTAGCTTAGGGAATGTTCTCTCAGCTATTTCTGTCGTTACCGGAAGCATCAAAAATAAAAGGCAAGCCGTTATTATTTCCGGAAAACTGGATGCAAGGCTATTGTATTAAATTAGCAATAACTCTGAGTTCCTTAGTTGACTGAATTTCTGATTTCAAACAGGATTTTAAAGCAATTTGTTGTTCAAAAAGATCAACTGACAGGACCTCGTTGTATTTAGCCACAGTACACATATCTAAGGTATTATCAGGCGCACCTTTCCAAATTTCAAGATGGCTGCCCTTTGTGTAAGTACACAGTAAACAAAAACAAATTTTGTGTGATTGGTTGAAATTCAATTTTTTTACTATTGATTTTGACAACATGCGCAGAACTGATCATGAACAAGAACTAAAAATAAACATGCTAATTATATTACCTGTAATATAATTAGCGTATCTTGGTATTTAGCAACCAGTTTTCCTGCTTTCTTTTCAATTTTTTTCATTTGAAAAGGATAAAGGTTTTTCTGGTTGTAAGACTTCAAATAAATTACTTAGATCATAGAGGCTCTGAAATCTTTGTTCAGTTCGAGAAATCAATATATCTAAACAGCAATAATAATTCGCCGGCCGAATACTTAAGTGCCCCATAGACCACTTCTTGGGGCAACTCAATTATTAACGAAGTTACAGAAAGCACTTTTTGCTCTATAAACCACACATTTTTGGGTTATTTTGATGCTTATTTGCCGTATATCCAAAATGTGTAAATACAAACGCTTAATTGCCCCATAACCGCGGGAGATGGGATATAGAGCAATTAAGTACTCAAAATATATTTAAAAAAAAAGTCAGATTTTTGGTGCTTATGTGCTCTATATCCATGGACAAAAGTGCAGGCAGCTGGAAAAGTATAAATAAGAAGTAACATTTTCGCCGAGTAAATTAATAATGTAAAATCCTTAATTTAAACCCAAAAATACTGTCTTTGTTTTAATTCAATATTTATTGATTATTTACCAACGTTTCAATTCTGGTTTGGATCTTTTTCAGGGCTGAATAAGTAATATAAATATATATATATATATATATATTTTTTTTTAAATATTGTGAAAAAAATAATAAATTAGCTAGAAATGAGAAAAACAAATTATTTTAAATAAGAATATTTATATATCTTCAGGTTCACAAACTTAATAACTGCGTTTAATGTATTCTAAATAAAGTTTTTGTCGGTGATAATTAAACATTTTTTTTTTTAATAAAATGGATAAAACATAAAAGGTAAGAAAGAAATTTAATTTAAAGAAAAGGGTGACATATATACCAAAATTTACTCCTACGAATGTTGAATTATTTTTAAAACCTTACATGGTGTCCGCTAAACTGGAAAGTCAGGGAACAAAATTTGGTCAAGGAAAGTCAGGGAATTCGGGAAGCGGTCAGGGAATTTTTTCTATATCAATTTTTAAAAAATTCACTGAACTCCTTTTTCACTTTCTCTCATAAGAAACTTTTTTCTGATCAAACATTTCGTTTTGATTACATCTATGTTTAAAATTATTCATTTTGTATCTTTTGCCATACCTGTGAATGTGTCAAAAAAATGAGTGAAACACAACTAAACTCACTTCATTGTAATGTGTTATTCCGTATAGTAATGGCCGTGATCGGAAACCTATGTAGAGCTATTCAGATAGGTACGTGTTAGAATCCGGTGTAAGCACAGCTGATGACAAAGCAGCTTTTGCTGTTGGATAGCTATCCATGTTATCTGAATTGTATCCCAAGCGAAGTCAAAAATAACCAATCCGTTCGAAAACCTATGGATATGAAACTATCTTAAGATCGATTCACAACGCGACGAAAAAACGCAACGTGACGAGAGCTCGTCGTAGTTGGCAAACCGATTTCAAACCATTTAAGAATACGAGGGAACGCCAGGATATGCACAATGAAACGTTTCTCGTCGTCACGTCACGCCAAAGTTGGGAAAATTGAAAATAAAGACGCTCTCGTCGACGATTTTTATATTTGACTGATGGTGAATTTTGTGAAATTGTAGAAAAGAATAAAGAAAACAAGAGATAAGCGGAAATTAACAAAAAAAAAATAAATTTTGTTGACAATGAAATTATATTTATAGATCTATTTATGTTGACAATATTAAACTGTCGTATTGTTTTAATTTATTAGGATTTTTAGCCGAAAATCTTTCCCCATCCAGCTATGGACAAACACAGTTATAATATTTATGCCGTTTTCGATTGGTCATCCGGAGCTACTCCATTTTCACTGTTTCTGTTCCATTCCTATCGAATATGGAAAATCTGGAGTAGAAGGAGTAACTCCGAACCGTCCACTCGAAACCGACATTAAATAATAAAAGTAATTTTTTTCATTATTTTGATCGCACACTGCACAGCAAGAACAAAAACAATAAATAATTTAACGCTGTCAAAAAACTCGTCGTCAAGAAACTCGTCGCATTGTAAATTGGGCAACTATTTTATGAGTAGAAAAAAATGACAGCGAATCACGTCACGCTCTCGTCGCGTTTACTCCTTGCATTGTGAATCGACCTTTAAATAGGCATCGCATAGGCTTCCGATCGCGGCCAATAAAAGAAAAAATAAAAAACTGTTAAATTTGACTAAGTTTCAACCAACGAGCAACGACGCGTTCAAGTTTATATTTTTTAAGTACGATTATTTCTTCATACTGTTTCTGCATACCTGAATTAATACATTTTGATTTATTTAAAAAAAAATAAACTATTAAATTTTAATATCGCAAAGATGTATGATTTAAAAGGTGACGTGAAATAAGGCCCAACGAAATAAAACCAAATATCAAAAATTTGGCCTTATTTCGTTTTTAATAGGTTAATAACGCCAAATTTTAGTTTTGGCTTTATTTCGCTTTAGAAAACGAAATAATGCCAATTTGGCTTTATTTCGTTTTCATGTTTTTTTCCGTTTCAAAAAACTGCAAAACAAATCACCGTTGTTCTTTTATTTCGGTATAGTGCATTAACGCCCACGGAACTAACCCCCGCGCGTGTAATTTCCCAAAAAAGAAACTGCGGGGGTTAAAGACTTTTACCCAAATCACTGTTTAGTACAAAAACTTTGAAAGCAGACCGACTGAAAGCATAGGTACTTGCTAGCCGACTGAGCGTACCCTTAGCGGTGTGACGGAGTCACGTGAGCGGTAGAGAGGACCCAAAAAGGGAGTTCAAATCCTTGAACCCGCGAAGCGGGCAACCCAAAGTACTGTTTAGTTCACAAACTTTGAAACTTAGATGCCTGCCAGTTGGGGGATTAATGGTGGATTTACATGTATCTGCATTTGGTTTCTGCACAAAAAAGGGATGCCAAATAAAAAATGTATATTTGTTAGATAGAGAGGAAAGATCAAGAACTTCGTTTCTGCATTATAGGAAAGTCCCATAATACAGAAATCTTCTTGATGGTTCTCTTTCACTCGCTCGGATTTTTTGTATACATCTGTCCTGCTCTACTTTCCTGCATTTTGCAGATGAAGATACATGTAAATCCACCATAATTCCTTTTTTTTTGGGAACTAACCCCCACGTGTACTAGTTCCCATAACAATGGAATTAAACCCGATCTGGGAGGCACCTATGTTATGGTGCCGTGACATTTGGCCATGTGTCATATGGCCGTATTTTGAAATATGGCATTGTGAAAGCGTCAAATGTCCATATTCCAACATTTGGCTATTTATCGTTTTTACAAAGCGTCATACGGCTATTATGGACAAATGTCACTTTCCAAAAAAAAGGAATTAATTCCCCAACTGGCAGGCACCTAAGTTTCAAAGTTTTTGAACTAAACAGTACTTCGGTTGGCCCGCTTCGCGGGTTCAATGATTTTAACTCCCTTTTTGGGTCCTATCTTCCGCTCACGTGACTCCGTTTTTTCGCTTAGGGTACGCTCAGTCGCCTGAAAAGCGCCTATGCTTTCAATCGGTCTGCTTTCAAAACTTCTGTTATCACTGAATTTTTTCGAAAAAACAAATTTGGTCTTTTTTCCAAATGAAGTTTGCCCTTATTTCATTTTGGAAATAGAAATAGAGCCAATTTGGCCTTATTTCCATTTTCAAAGCGAAATTAGGCGAAATTTGAGATTTGGTTTTATTTCGTTGGGCTTTATTTCACGTCACCATTTAAAAGGATTTTATTATGTTATGAATTTGACCAATTTTTTTGTGTCACTTTTCCACTGTGATTATTTAGGCTATTTTGGTCTATTTGTAAAAAATGCGAATAAAAACAATATTATTCCATTATTTTCCCAACGTTTCGTGAGTATTCCTCACTTCTGCAGGGGTTATACCTATATTTTTTTTTCAATTTGATTGTTAAAACCTACATAGGTACTCTGCTTCTTGTATCCTACTATTGCATCATTCCCGGAGACGGCACTGACACAAAATTGAACATAAAAGCAAATAAATAATAAATTAAGAACAATCTAGCAAAAAATAATCAAATACAAAATTAACAATGACACTTATTCACAGTAGAGCTTAGGTACTTTTATTAAATTTAATAAAAGTACCTGCTAGATTGTTCTTAATATATTATTTTTTTTTTAATGTTCAATTTTGTGTCAGTGTCATCTTCGGGAATGATGCAATAGTAGGATATAAGAAGCAGAGTATGTAGTTTTTTTAACAATCAAATTGAAAAAAATATATAACCCCTGAAGAAGTGAGGAATACTCACGAAACGTTGGGAAAATAATGGAATAATATTGTTTTTATTAGTATTTTTTTACAAATAGACCAAAAGAGCCTAAATAATCACAATATAAAAGGATTTTATTTAAATGGTCATTTATCATTACTATGAACTACATGAAAAAACAATTTTTTTTAAATTCATGCAGTTATTTTTTTTCACTTTCAATACAATCGGTAATGTATACCTTCAGTTAGATCTTTGAAAAATAAAATTTGAGTTCTTTTTGCCTAAGGTTTAATTAACTCCATTTAAATATGTACATTTTCTACCACTTTGTGCAATATTTATTTAATACGCACCTACTCATGAAAAAATATTTTTTTTTAATTTTTTGGTCAGGGAAAATTTTGAAATTGGTCAGGGAAAGTCAGGGAAATTTATTTTGAAAAAATAGTGGACACCATCAATTCCGAATAAAATTTAATGTATTTTTCTAGGAAATTTTATGGTACAAAGTTCATTTTCAGTATTTTTCATAATTAAGAGTTAAAATGCTCCATCATTTTCGTACGTTTCCTATCGACTTAAAAATAATCCTATCTGGTATATGGGAAGGAACAGCCACTAAATTAATATTACTTTTTGTTTTATGTTTTTATCGCTTAAAGTAAAATTATAAAAATTAATAATGCCAGAAATTTTTAATTTTTTTATTATTTTTGATTTCATTGATGTCCAGTGCATAAAAGTCCTATATCCATAGGAAATTTGAAGTTTGGTTTTCATAGATTTCGTATTCGTATGGAAGAGGGTTCTATATCCATTTTTGACTTTTTTCAATTTTTATTTTTTTTTAAATAACCGTAACGTTTTTTGACATCAGGACTTCAAAATACAAAAAAAGGATTTTTCAATTAATATATATAAAAAAAAACGGAATTATTTTTCAAACCTTAAAAGTTTGAAAGTTTTTTGTATATGGGACACTTAAGTATTTAGCCGGCGAATTATTGAATTTGAAGTAAGATTTCGGATCTGATATTCTCTCATCTTCTGATAATTCGTCAAAAAACCGTTTCGTTATTTTCCTTCTTTTATTTTTAAAAACAGTTTTTTTCCCCCACTCTTTTCCTAAATCTCAGGACTAGATAAGTTGGTACATTACTCACATTATGAATGACTAATTTTCCCGTACAACGAATAAAACGTTATTTCTTGATGACCATCTAGTAGGACAAACCCTTTTAAGTGAGAAGTGAGTCCTCAGATGACTCGTTATTCACCATTGACCACCCTTTTATGCTATTGCCAAAAAAAGAACATATATATTTTTTCCAAATTGTCAACAAAATTTGACATTTCTAGGACGTGTTTTGCAGCATCAACGACTGGTGCATTGCATCGAAAAAAAAACACATTTTTTTTTGTTTGTGTGTAGATTCATGTAGCTATGGTCGGCCAAGTAGGTAGGTATATACAAAAAAGAAAGAAAACAAATTGTTTGTATAGGGTGTAGTAGAAAATACGTGACAGGAAAAGATTTTTTTATTTATTAATTTGTTTTAAATGTATTTCAGTTTCTTTCAAACTTATCTCGGTTTGGGGGCCCCTGTATATCGGGGGCCCCGTATAATTGATACGGCTGATACCGCAGTAGCTACGCCCCTGTTGCCAAATGACAACCTCATTTATTTGATTCCATTATGGCCGCCGTGATTTTATTTAATTCTATCTTAAATTTGTTTATTAGTCGCCTAAATTATTGTAAAAACAAAAATTACTAACTAAAATCGGTAGTAATATGAATACAAAGGATACTTAAGTGCAGCCATTAAACATGCTTGGCGGTAAGTTTCGCTAGATTATTTAAGGAATCTGTACGATTCGATGCCAAACCGAAATTATGAGGTTCTCATGAAAAAGGGTGGTAGTACCCGTTACTATACTTTTATTATTTTTATTTATCAATAAAATATTTTTTAATAAAAAGTTTTGTTTAATTTCTTTGGACCAGCACGTTTTGTTATTTACTAACGTGTACATATTCACTTGAAAAATACTCTGTAATTCGATTTTTTCCATTGTTTTTCTTTGCTGCTTAAGCCCGTATGACACTACATTTTTTCTTAATTTTGAATGCATTAAAAACGAAAATAGAGTAGTTCAAACAATTTATAATTGAAAATACCGATATGAGTAGCGCGTACACAATAACCACATTAATCTAAAAAAGTCACAAAAAAAGTATTAAAAATGAACATATTTCAGATTCTGGCAGCCTTGTTTTTGACTTTTCAGAAATTCAAAATTAAAAATTATTTCAAAGTTCACTGTGACTACAAAGAAGTATACACTTGGCTCATGAGAACACTAGGTTTTGGTGTATATTTACTTTTGTGGACATTGTTATTGTCAAAATATAATGTCGTTCTTTACATAAAAAATACTTATTTCTCTTTTCCTCTCGGCTGAAAATTAATCATGATTTAACGAATTAAAAATGAAGAAAAAATGTAGTATCATACGGGCTTTAAGGGCTCTGTAAACGCTCGTACATGGTGCTAGTAAACTTGGTTCGAGTACTATGTTGAGTTGATTTTAATTGTCTGCGGGCTGGTTACAGTACCAATTTTTTGGTATCAGAAAACAAACATTTGGTCTCACCAAAAATCAAAAGTAATTTGATATTTTTCAATGTTCGAGGTCGGGGTTTCGGTTTTCGTACCAAGTTCTACTGTCTGCGGACTGGTTTACTACGTTTACTTGAACATTTCGATATTAAATTTAAAAACAAAAAAGAATAATGACAGTTTTGTATTAAATTTCAATATTCACCCTTATTACGGTTATCGTTTCACTAAAACGACACGTCCTGGAGACGTCAATCGATGTTTAATTCAAACGAATTTCATCATAATGATGAGATGGTTGGAGATTGGAGAGAATGTCGAAGATTTGGGATTATTTAAATGCCAACTTTCGCCTTAAGAGCCTTGTCGTTTTACTGTCGTTTTAGTGAAACGACAACCGTAATAGGGGTGATTAAATTTCAAAAACAGAAAAGGATGATATCAAATAGTGAAATTTAAAAATATATTTTTGGAGTGAATGACATTGTGTCGTAAATAATAACGAAGTTCGAGTGGTAAGTGTCAGCTTGGTTTCAATGTCTGCGGAGATTAGTCGAACCAAGTTTACTCGCACCATGTTCGAGCGTTTACAGAGCCTATTACATTTTTATTACCAAGCCATACATACATATCTTTACTGTTCAGTAGAATCCATAACCAAAACTTGTTCCTAGAATCAAAAATATGAGTACCTACCTACCTACCACACAAATGTTAAAAAACCGTTTCGAAAGATCTTATTAAATCTTACGGTTCTTAAAATTTTGATAACAAACAAATTAGTTACTTTTTTGTTTTGTTTCAAAAAATGGTTATAATTGGTGATTTTTTTGGTTTTTGATTTTATCGTTAAACATTTCACGTGGATCTCCTTTGATTATATACATACATATGTATGTACATACATACAAACATTCACACAAAAATGTCAAAATGTTTTTTTTTCGAGGTTTTAATAGAAATGTAACATGACGATGATGAAGAAGTCCAAAAACTGTATTTTTGTCAAGATATCCGTAGGTATGTACAAGTACATACATATGTGCTTTACGTCCGGTTGTCCATGGAGCAAAAACCCTAAAGGTTGAATTTATTTGCTTGAAATTTGGTGTGAAGCATTTTAATGTGATTTCCTAGAAGAGAAATACAAATTTTTGTTTTAGTTCATCTGGAACGGGTAGCTGCCATAGAAAGATTTCGGTTTTATCAAGTTTTCGGAAAAAACGGCTTCAACGATTTGATTAAACATTGTACATGTAATCTATAGAACTGTTTTAATAATACTGCATACGAGGTTCTAGCCAAATAATGCAACTAACGGAAACAAAATTTATAAGTTCTTGATAAAATTGTTTTTTTTTTTGGCACACATATTCCCAAATATCTCGTCGATTTTGTCATAAATTAGCGTCCTCATACTTCTTAGTTAGTTAAAAATATTGGCGGAAAATTAAAGCCACAGAAAGTACATTCTAAAATGATTTAAGTAGTTCCTAAAATCAAATTTAGTATTTTGACAATTATAGTCGTAATAAATCCCACTTTATCATTAGCGGCTTTTGATACGTTTAATAGCGACGAAAGTCCTTTTATCATTATATTAATCCGTAAAGGTGATTTCTACCCGCACCTTTTTGAATTGCTTAATGGCAACATATTATATTTTTTTTTGTTTTTTTTTTTTTTTTTCAAAGATATGGGCAATCGCTCTATGCCAAACTTATTATTTTGTTTATATTTTGCCGTTAAGGCAGTTAAATTATAGTTTATATAGTTTTTCGCTCTTAAACCCCCTGACGGCTCTTGCAAACTCAGCCCGCCACCATCACTAGTCGTTTGTGCGGCGAATTCAATATTCCAACCTTACAATAGATGTCAGTGCAGTGGTAGCAAGCACAAAGAAAAACCGAGAAAGAAAACAACGACGACGCGATTTTTAGCTCACACAGACACAGCCAGATGTCAGAGTAGCAACAGTGATGGAAATCGACTTCTTTCGATTGTACGGAACGCTGAAACAAAATAGTACTGAAAAGAACCAAATAGAACTGGTCTCTTTTAAATTGATTCAAGTAAATAAACACACAAATTGAAAAAGAAAATTTATTTATTAACAAGAACAAAAAACACTATAGAAACAATTAAAAACAAAATTTATTTATTAAAAAAAAAACAAAAAACAGAAACAATTAATTTGTTACAAAAAATATTAGGGTCACATTAATAGGAATAAAGTAGAAGCCCGTAGCGTAATAGTTAGTGCGATGGACTGTTACGCTGGAGGTCTGGGTTCATTTCCCAGCCTCGTCCAACTTAACAACTAAAAAGTTTTTTTTCAGGGCTACTGCCTCTTGCAAGGAATTGACAAATCTTGCAAGAGTATTACATGTCATGAATAAGTACTTCTCGTCTAGCCGTTCGAGTTCGGCATAAAATTGTAGGTCCCTTCCATTCCTGTCGACACGCGGTTGTGAGTTATTAGTCACTAACCCCTGGTTCTTCACGAGCCGTTGCGCCACCCAATTTATTTATTTTATTTTAATAGGAATAAATGAACTTCTTTTTTTTTATATTTAGGCGCATTTTTTCAGTGTTGAGTTAAACCCGAGTTACAGCCCTATTCTGCCGTCGTCGTGAAGCTCAGAGATCACAATTTTTTGTGAGTTTGTTTTTGTATTATTCTGTCAAGATTTCATGTTCTGTGGAAGCCCTCATAAGAAACCTCACAAGAATAACGTGAGTTGTGATCTTCCAAGGAGCAGTGACCATAATTTTTATGTTTTTATGAGGTGAGGTCACCAGCAGGTTTGCGAGATTTTGAATTAAAAAACACTAAGTCATAAGCTAGTAGGTGACTTATGAATTTAAAAATATTTAATTCACAAGCTCTTTGTGATTTGTGAATTGGAAAATATTTAATTCACAAGCGCTTTCTGATTTGTGAATTGAAAAATATTCAATTCACAAGCTCTTTCTGATTTGTGAATTGAAACATATTCAATTCACAAGCTCTTTCTGATTTGTGATTTCAAAAATATTTAATTCACAAGCTCTTTGTGATTTGTGAATTGAAAAATAATTTATTCACAAGCCCTTTGTGATTTGTGAATTGAAAAACATTCAATTCACAAGCTCTTTCCGATTTGTCCACGACTGAATTAAGAATTAAACAAGGGCTTAAGCTAAAAAAAAGCTTAAGCTTTTGCAACTCTGTTCACAAGGAGTTATGTGGTTATTGTGACATGTGAGGAATTAGTGAGATTTCCAGAATAATACTACGTTTTCACTGGGCCAAATGAATAATTTCGTCCAAATGAGATCCAAAATTACCTCATTTCCTATACAAATTTGACGTTCCAAATGAGCTAATTGTGAAATTACCTCATTTCGGCTCCAATGAAAACGTAGTATAAAGCTGTTAACTCTGGAAGATTTCTGTCTACAGTTACGTCAAGAAGCAGTTTTTAATTGAGGAACAATGGCGAATGTCTTAAGGCTGAGACCTGCTTTTTGCCAAAAGTACAAAAGTGAGAATTTAAAATGTTCGCGGAAGAAACCTTCTTGCAAAAAAAAACATACGAAAATTGTTCACACATATAAATAAAGCTACCAAACACAATTTTAATTTTTTTTTTTTTTTGTGCAATGAGGTGTCTTCAGCATAGATATTTATTTCTCACTTTTGTACTTTTTGTCAAAAGTAGATCTATGTAGTAAAATATCAAAAACATTTGTTGAGTTAATCCTGATTTAACTTACCAAATTTGGTGAGTTAACTCGAGTTTAACTTTAACCCTGCACTGAATAACTGGCCCTCTTAGAGGTTGTGACTAGACTACGCTTAAAATGATATACACAGCACGAGCGATTAAGTAGGATGGAGGGGATTTGAAAGGAGATACCAATGCACATTGGTGTTGAATATCTGAAGATCATAATGGGAGTTGAAAATTGGGCTGGGTCGAGCATTCCACATTCGTGTTCCGAGGTTGGTTCAAGGATAAACTGATGGGCGTTCCTAGAAGTGCGAGTATTACCGTTGAATTCAGAAAAGAAAATACTGTCTAATTTTTAACATTTTAGAATTTATTTTTGTACAATTCGACTGGGCTATTTATTCTACACGGTTTGTTTTGGACAAGACTGTCAAGATCAGAATTTAATGAGCTTATCGTACGCTGCCGTTGAAGTTCCACATGCGAGGGAGATGGATGATGGATGTGAATCTAGAAGCGAGTATGAAATTCTGAGCGTACTGTTGTCAGCAAAACAATTTAATGGATTACAAGGTTTAGATAAAAGATCTTTTATGAATATAAGGTAGAGGGTGGGACGTGGGAGACAAAACGGAACCCTGTGGCACACCGGCATTTATTTTCTAGATATCAGACTTAAAACCGTCAAATAATTTCGAATACAAAGAAGAAGATATTCATCGATGCCAAATATACGCATTTCGATAAGAGAGCTTGATGTCAAAATCTATCAAATTCGTTTGAAATATCAAGCGCAATAATCTTACTTTCTCCAAAACTATGTAAAGATTTGTGCCACTATTTCTAGTGAAGATAAAAGTAAATTAGCTAAAGGAATAAATACATTTTGGTACAAACAATTCAAAATAGTACTGAAATTGGCAAAGATGTACTTACGTAATGAGAAAATCAAATAGTACTGAATTCAATATAATAGTAAGCCTTTTTTCAACAGTGGCATTCAATGAAGACGATCATGGTGGTACGATATTTTGCAGGGCATTACAACAACAATTCATGTACATTGTTCAGTGGGTTAGAATCTTTTTTATTTAAGTATATAGAGAATGGTCGATTTTCGACCACTGGCCGATACTAGTTTTTTTAATTCAGCCAAAGTACCTAGGTATCTGGTAGTCGCATGGCATTCTAAAATGTCTTCCAGTGATTTTCGAAATCCAAGAATATATAAAAGAAGAATTTTATTCTCGATGTCGATTTTACAAAAATCACTGTCTGCTCACTTTTGCTACATTCCAGTTGTTTACTATAATAGCAAGTTCGTGCCAGTCGTGCATTTTATTTGTATTAAAAAACTCCATTTCAACGGAATTGCTTTTTAATTTTTAAATTTTATTTTCAAAAAAATTGCTTTGAATATTCCTTTTTTTCTTCATATTTGTGTTTATATTAAGATTCACAACGTCTCATAGCTTATAATAATCAAATTATTATTAATTTTTTTTTTTTAATAAATTTTTAACTATACAATTAATGTAAGATATTAAAAAAGATAGATAATAGAATAAAGTTATATTTTGTAATTTTATATTACAAATGTTTTGATATGTTTAAGTTGTTGTTTTTATTTATTTGTTTTGATTGATATTAAGAAATTTTGATGAAATATGTTTAATTTGATTCTAACAATTATTATAATGGTTATGTTTATTTTTGCTGTCCATAATAATACGATTGAGATTAAAATTTACAATGCGATTTTTTGGGATAAAAATTTTGATTTAAATTTATTGAAGCATATAATTAATGTTAAGAATGTTGATTGATATTTAATTTATGTATGTAATGTATGTATGTTTTAAGCTGTGAAATTTTAAAACTTACATTTACATAATTATTAAGAACTGCATGAAATGTTATCTAAAGTAGATTTGTATCAGAGATGTTCATTTAGGTATGTATGTTTATATTTTTAGCTTCATAATATTATTATTTTTATTACACAGAAATTTTCGATTTATTTTATAATTATATATGTATGTATACATATAATTTATTTATCTACTCCTGGCTATTAGATGAGAATGTGGATTTTGGCGTTTGTGATGGTGATGTACTCTCGTCATCGTCTTCACAGTCCTGCGATTCCTCTGGCTCACCCAGGGCACGAACAAACTCATAGAAGTCAATACGTCCATCACCGTCCACGTCAACTTCCTTAATCATATCTTCAACTGCATGGAAAAGTTCAATTTATTATTGAAAGGAAATAGTAAATAAAGAAAAAAATGTGAAATTAGTGCGCGGCAACTCACTCTCATCCTCTCCCATGTTTTCACCCAAACACTGCAGGACAGCTCTTAAGTCGGATGCAGTGATGTAGCCTCGGTTGTGCTTGTCAAAGATACGAAATGCATCCCGGAGTTCACGTTCCTCTTGTTCCGATGGGTTGATACCAGCTTTTTCTTCATCTACCATTTTTGAAAGAATTTCGACAAACTCGTCGAAACTAACATTGCCATCGCCTGTAAAAAATGGCAATAAATTTTCTTTTGTGAGTAAAAGTTCAGAATTCTTTTTTTTTTGTTTTTGTTTTATTGTCTGTGTTACCTAACATTAGATATCGTGTCAGTCTTCAAAGGATGCTTTGACAAAGGGCCTCGAGAATAAAAATACAAAAAAGGCTATTGTAATTAAAGATTTTGTGGATGAGCGGCAATGCGGGTGGCTAGACCATGAGAATGCCTTAAAAAGGATGCTCAAATGTTTTCCGTGGTTTTCACTATAAAAGTGGAGTTCCCTTTTTGATGGTGTTAAATACCAGATAATTATTTCCTGTTTTGTTATGTGTTTTGTTTTGAGAATGGTAATGTAAGTTGCGGCGATGTGAGAAACTATTGTTGGTGACAGAATCTTTAAATAGAACTGTTTGCTGCATATGGAAATATGAACGAAAATCTACGTATGTCTATCATAGCATGTGTTAAAATAGAAAATCCTTGGTTACGTTTTAGTTTTAGCGGTATATTTGTATGGCAGAACTTGGTTCGGCACCAGTGTTACCGCAGCTTTAATTTTTAATGAGTCCTGGACGCTGAAAAAATGAGTAATTTTGAAAATAAATGAGTCCCAATAAAAAATCTGTTCAAGGTGTATGACTTACTTTTTGTTTGAAATCATAAAACAATTATATGTAATTCATAAATATTATTAAACTAACTTATTTAACATACCTACATTTTTTTCAGCAAAAGGGCCTTACCAATAATCATATTTAGTAAGGACTTAAATATTCCAGTAAATTAACCTTATTTGTATTGATCACAAATAATGTACTATTTATGGAATGTTTAATTTTTTGAAGTCAATCCCGTATTTGATTCACTATTTAGGGCTAACATTAATATTAAGTTCGTACTTAATGGTTCACTTTACAGAAATATTTAAGTCGTCACTAAATTTGATTATTGGTAAGGCCCAAAGTGTTCATTTTTACTCTTAAAAAAAATGTGCCAAATCTAAAAAAGATGAGTCCCTGAGCCAAGTTTAAAAAAATGAGTCCCTTTTGGCTCATATGAGTCCAAATGGTAACACTGTTCGGCACTTTGATTTTACCAAATAGAGCATTATGTATGTACTGTACATATAACCAAAATATAAATACGTATGTATGTATGTACATAGGTGAATCGTATAAAATGCGACAAAAAGCTTAAGCGTATAGAGGTTGGGTGAACAAAAATGTTTTCTTTTTTTTAATACTTTGAAAAGTATACAAGTCCTAGAAGCATCTGGTTTTCCGTGTGTGTGACTTAAAATTAATCATAGATCATTTAATATTCAAGGCAGTTTTACGGTAACAGAAGAGGTATACATAAGTTAGTATGTAAAATAGCTAAGGAAAGAAATTCTTGCAGTGCCCACTTAACTGTATAAGTTGCACTAAAGTCCCCATGTCAGGCACTTAAGTTTCCCTATCGCAAGACTTGATGCTAATTCAACGTAATTTTTTTGTTAAGTAAGAAAAAATCGTAGTCCGATGCCAAAGCAAATTCAACATACCGAACTGCATCCCACCGCGAACCGACGTGTTGGAAGTTGAGACCCTTATTGCGGCCAATACCCCAACAAAAAGTTAAACAAATTAGAAAAACAAATAATAAACCAACCTGTGTCCATATACCACCACCTTTATCAGTGTGAAATTAAAATAATATATCAATAAATCCCTTCGAACCCACCGTACGAAAAAAAAATCAATAGCCTAATATAATAATAAAATCCACAAAAAAATTACAATAAAAAAAGGTGTCAGTGCCAGTGCTTGTGTACAAAAACAACAACAAAAGTGCACCATGCCTATGAACCTGATGCTGCACAAAACTAAAATCAGCAAGCGGTAAATTTTCCATATCTCTCCTTCCCCCATCATTACCCGTTTTTCTTTTTTAGTACAGGGCAGAGCCTGAACTGTCAAACAAAAAATTGTGTTTCTTTTTTACCTCTGAACGTTCAGAGCTTCAAATTTGTGTTTCTTTTTTCGTTCTGAACGTGCTCTGAGCTTGTTTAGAGCGCGCTCTATGTGCTCAGAATAAAATAACTAAGCAGACCGAGTTGAATGCTGAACACAAGCATTTGATAGGTGAAATTGAAAAAAAAGTGACAGCTTAGTGTTCAGGTGTGTTTCAAAAATAATTCTGAGCGCTCAGAACCAGAACACGCTTTGTTCAGAGGATGTTCAGAGCATGCTCGATATGCTCGGACTCTGTTCAGAACTCTTTTCTGAGCTAAAAAAGAAAAACGCCTATTCACATTGCTTTGGTTTAATAATTACATAAGGCGTTTTGCTTTTTTAGCTCAGAAAAGAGTTCTGAACAGAGTCCGAGCATCTCGAGCATGCTCTGAGACTCCTCTGAACAAAGCGTGTTATGGTTCTGAGCGTTCAGAATTATTTTTGAAGCACACCTGAACACTAAGCTGTCAATTTTTTTTAAAATTTCACCTATCAAATGCTTGTGAGCTGTCAATTTTTTTTTAAATTTCACCTATCAAATGCATGTGTTCAGCATTCAACTCGGTCTGCTCAGTTATTTTATTCAGACCTCATAGACCGCGAACAAGCTCAGAACACGTTCAGAACGAAAAAAGAAACACAAATTTGAAGCTCTGAACGTTCAGAGGTAAAAAGAAACACAATTTTTTGTTTGACAGTTCAGGCTCTGCTCTGAACTAAAAAAGAAAAACGCCTATATAATGTGTGGCCCATCTCATGCAATGTGTGTAATTGATTGAGTCGAAGCAAATCAGATAAATTGCTGTTATTGGTTTAAGGTTTCCAGGGGCGGATCAAAACAAGCTATTAAGGCATAACATTAATAGTATTTGTATTGTGAAGTTTTATTGGGGCCCAAACTCAATATCAGCATAGATAATTGTCTGATTTGGTTTTTATGTTGGTTTTTTCGTAATGGTAGGTGAATTTAGGGTCGATTTCAGCAACATTTGGGGGCTGAGAAAGAATTTCTGTGCAGTGTACGTTCATATTGTAAAACACAGGCCAGCAGTATTGGCACTTAGTAAAACCCAGGTAAGTGAAAATTCTGATTACTCCGAATTCAGCCTACATGGTTATAGCTTAGTGCCTTTATTTTTCTTACACCATGGTCTCGCAATATGTACGTAATGATGTGGCTTATCAGCTTCAACCACAATATGGCCCTTGTTTAAATACAAACTTTAACTTCATGAGGTTAAAATTCACCGTCAATTAGCAGATCATCCATACATGTTTCATTTATCGTAGCCCAAGTTTAGATAGTAATTCGACTTCTAACGAATTCGATGCGCTGTCCGACTCAATCCTGAGAATTGTTTCCCATTATCCGCACAGTGAAATCGTTGTTACGGGCGATTTCAATTTACACAATTCTTCGTGGCTACGCTATTCTGGTCACACAACACCCGAAGGAAGGTATGTCGAAATTTTTGCTGAGTTAAACCACCTGACTCAGCTTGTTGACGAGCCTTCTCGGATTCCTGACGTTACAGGTCAAACTGCCAACACTTTACACTTGTTCCTTACCTCTGACCCTAATAAATACACTATTAGTGTATTATCACCTCTAGGCACATCAGACCATTGTGTCATATCTGCGAATTTCTCGTGCCACCAAATCACAGTTAAAGAAAAAAAATCCAAAGAGAACCGTTTGGAAATACGAGGAAGCCACCTGGGACGGTCTCAATAATTTCTTCAAGAGCCTTAACTGGTCTCTATGCTTCCTCGATAGTGACGTAGAGTCCAGCCCAAACCCAAAGAAAACTCATGGTTTGATTCGAGCTGTAAAGAGCTTATTAGGGTTAGAGAAGTAAGCTTCCGAAGTTATAAAGCCAACCTTACTGAGGAAAACCGGAAAAAGTTTCAACAAGCTAGAAAGACCTAAAACGTTCATATTCGAAAAACAAAATTTTTACATGATCAAAAATTACGGCAAAAAATACTGCAATGTCCCAAAGGTAGTAAACATTTTTGGTCATTTGTGAAAAACATACAAAATACCACCTCGTCTTCGGTTCCAAGGCTCGTCTTTAACAATACTCCTTTTGTCAGCTCGCAAGATAAAGCCAATTTGCTTGCAGCACAGTTTGCTGTTAATTCAACGCTGGCAGAAAGTGTTATGACTCCTCCAGTACTTGAGAGAGTAAATGATTCTATGGGACAAATCTGCTTTCGCACTCGTGCAGTTGCTAGAGTTCTAAAAGATCTCGACGTTCATAAATCCGCTGGCCCGGATATTATCCCTCCCATTGTTCTGAATAGGTGTTCTTCAACGCTGGCAAAACCACTGCGTATGCTTCTCCATCAGTCCTACTCTACTGGTCTCTTTCCGAGTGGATGGAAAACAGCATTTCTCCAGCCTGTCCCTAAAAAAGGCGTATCTTCTTCACCCTCTAACTATCGATATTGCACTTACGTCCCTTCTTTCCAAGGTCATGGAAACGCTGATTAATTTTCAGCTCAAGAAATATCTCGAGGAACGAAAGCTTATAATGACCGGCATTAAAAAAAAAGTTTTGACGTCTGAAAAGTTTGAATGCAGTTTTGAAGAGGGGTTGCTTCTTAGCATAAATCTCGATTTGCGGGATTTTTGGTCCTGCCCCACAAGACCAAAAATCCGCCAGCTTGGAAAACGACGTCTTTTGAAAATTTGCGTTTTTCTCACTTCCTGTGCTTTCTTATGAAAAAAATAATATAATATACTTTTTTGTTTTAATTTAAATATCCTACAAATCGGTATATACATATTTTTCTGGTGTAGATAATTCAAAAGTTATTAATAAAAAACGAGTACAAATTACGGGCTTAGTTATAAAATAACTCCCAAACTATTACTTTTATAAAAAAAAGTCTTAAATACTTTTTTGAAGATAGTATCCGATCACAGTACACTTATCTAAGGTATTATCAGGCGCACCTTTCCAAATCTCAAGATGGCTGCCTTTTGTGTAAGTACACAGTAAACAAAAGCAAATTTTTTGTGATTGTTTGAAATTCAATTTTTTTTTACTATTTATTTTTACAACATGCGCAGAACTGATCAAAAATGAACATGCTAATGATATTACCTGTAATATAATGTATCTTGGTATCCGGCTGAGATACAACCTCGGCACCTTTAAATGTAGGGAAAATTAAGTTTATACGAGCTTTAGAGAATGATAAGGAGCTTGTGCAAATTGTGGAAATTTTAAAAACAATAATGCTGAAAAAAAAAGATTTAATTGTAGCCCCAGCTATTAGTATAGTTATTTTTTGTTGCTCTCTATGGAAATCGGAAAGCTGATATGGACAACTTTTTATTAAATCAGTTTCCAAAACCAAATCCAATTTGTCATCTCTTCCTACAAGTAAAGATGCTCTCCAACAACACACTTTACAAACCTACCTGCAAATTTAAACCTGGCTAGGAAATTTTAAAGAGCCCACAGATTTTGGATGGACAAAAACGAGATACGCCAATACTGTTCTCAGTGAATCCTGCACCTCCTGAGCTTCTGAAACTCATTTCATGTTAGTGCAACATTAAATGTGGGCCGGATTGTCGATGTCGGAAGGATGGCATTAATTGTTCTACAATTTGCCAAAACTGCTGTGGAGAGACATGCAGTAATAAACTATCAGTTACAGATAAAAATATAAGATTTCAAAATGACTACGACGCCGACGGAGAGTCAAAGTTAAATTCACATAACGATGAGGAGGTTTCATTTGAAGAGACTATCAGAGAATCGCCGACTGCAAATGGGATAAAATTTAACTGAAAATCATACTTACACACATGCACAATAAATCAAAACAAGAAAAATAAAAAAAAAAAAAAAAAAAATATAAAACAAAACTAAAAAAAAAAAATCAACAAAAAAAAAAGCATAAAAAAACATAATGAGGTTAACAGTAGTCTTTAGGCCGAAAGGCATTAGTATTTTAAGATATAGTTTAGAGAGCACGCTTAGGGCCAGGAAGTTAGTTGTAAGTTATTGATAAGCAGGATCTAGGACTTACACTCCTCGTCAACTGAATACGCACAAACATTTTTTAATATACTTTATCCATTTTTTCCAAACAGTGATGGTTATTATGCCATCTGTTGATGCTAACTATTCCCTTAAGATGTTAAGCAGATAATTCCGAAATAATTATCCAAAAACAACCGTGAGTTTTTCTTCAACCACTTGCATAGTGTTTTATATGCAAAGTAGGAGTTTTTTTTTAGTCAACTGAATAGGTACAGCGCCATTTTCTGCGTTGTTTATAAGTTTTTTGGAGTGCTTGACAGTTTAAATTAACGATTTTAGTGTTTTCAGTAAGATTTAATTCTTGATTTCAAATTTTAAGAAAAATGGGTAGATCTACGTGTCTTAACAGTGTTGAAAAAGCTAAAATCGATTTACTTAGAGACCAAGGCCTAACTGGACGTGCAATAGCTGATAAAGTTGGCCGAAGTTTTAATGTAGTTTATTCTTACTTGAAAAATAAAGATGCATACGGCAAAAACATGAAGGGAGGTAAGAAAACAGCAACAATAGCAGCTGAGAGACGAAGAATTTTAAGATGTGCATCAAATTCTTCTGATTCTGTGGCAATAATAAAACAAAAAGTCGGCGTAAACGCAAGTTGCTCAACAGTATTAAGAGTAATCAACAACTCAAGCGATCTTAAACGAATGAAACTTAAGAAAAAACCACCACTTGACGAGAGACGGAAAATGTTGCGATTAGATTTTTCAAGACTTCACATGAGTTGGAAAAAAGAATGGTATCACGTGGTTTTTTCAGATGAAAAAAAGTTTAATTTCGATGGCCCTGATGGGCTCAACTTCTATTTTCACGACTTAAGAAAAGAAAAAGGATTTTTAAAGCGCCATCATAGTCGTGAAGGAGGTGTCATGATATGGGGAGCAGTCAGTTATTATGGAACAGTTGAGCTCGAGGTTGTAACATCAAGAATGACAGCAGCTGGGTATAAAGTAATTTTGGAAAGAAATTTTCCTAAATTTTCTAACATCTTTGGACCCATAAACTGGACCTACCAACATGATAATGCGCCTATTCACTCAGCGCGCATAATAAAAACATGGATAGAGGAGCAACAAGTGCAGTTGCTTCAATGGCCGCCGTACTCACCTGATCTAAACATCATAGAAAATGTCTGGGGATGGTTAGTACGCAAAGTTTATGAGGGTGGTCGTCAGTTCGAAGACAAAGAAACCTTAATTTCTGCAATCAAATTAGCGTGGAGCGAAATTTCGTTAAATTACATTAAAAAGCTATACGATTCCATGCCGGATCGAATTTACGAAGTAATTAAAAATAAAGGTGGAAGTACCCACTACTAAACTTAAACAAAAACTTGTTTCATTCCATTCCAATACCAATTTTAATTTTTGTACCTATTCAGTTGACTCAAAAAAAAACTTGTACTTTGCATAAGTTACACTTTGGAAGTGGTTGAAGGAAAAACTCACGGTTGTTTTTGGATACAACTTTGAAATTCTGTTATTTATATGTTACGAAAATTTTAACCATCAACAGATGGCATAATAACCATCACTGTTTGGAAAAAATGGATAAAATATATTCAAAAATGTTTGTGCGTATTCAGTTGACGGGGAGTGTATAACTTTAAATGAAGAAAAAACTGAATTGACTCCACTCTACTGGTAGCTGAAATGGTCATTCATTATCATCATGAATTGGATTTGTCTTCTATTTGTAATAAAGTTGTTTTAGATTTATGCTTACATATATCTTCAAAAGTATAAGTAAAATTGATAAGAGCATTAAATATTGAAATTAAAAATAATACTTAACAACGGTAAATTTTGATAAAATTCAGTTTGAAGAAAAAAAAAATTAAGTTTCTTTTTCAAATTTTGAATTTGAAAATTATTTTCTCAAAAACTGTTTGCTCAAACAACTTGATTTGAAAAGTTAATTTGAGAATAAGTTTTTTTCTTTCAAAAAAGCTATAACATGATATTTTGAGTGTTGCCGTTGATTTTTAATAATTTTTTTTATATTTTAAGTCATTTTTTTTTATAAAATTGCCCTTAACCGGGGGAGAAGACCCCCCTCCCCGTACGATTTTTTTCTTATCTTAACTCAACCTACACGCCTTAGCCTTTTGTTACACCTTATGCAAATCACATTGTATTATTATATGAACAAAATATATATACAGTATATATAAGAAACACTCATATAAGAAAAACTCGCTTATAAGAAATGCAGTCCAAAACACCGTGTAATTTTCTTAAAATTCTCTTTGAAATTAATCGTATAAAAGAAACTCGCATATAAGAAAAACACAGTTGTAAGGAATCATTTCTTTGCACAAATATTAATTTCAAGAATAAAAAAGAACGCACATAATAAATTTACTTCATCATTTTTTAATTTACCTTTTCTGACTAGTTTATGCCCAAAAATGTGTTTTCATGGTTAATGACAACTTTCAATTTTCTAAAAGAATTGCAGAAATAGTTTGAAAAGCGTTAGAATACTCCGTTAATATGTGTTATTGCTCGATTTTGTGTTTTTTTTATGTCTGTATAAGAAATTTCTTTTCTTATATCCGTGTTTCTCATATAAGAAATTGTCTTTCTTATATTCGTTGTTTGCATATAAGAAAAACTCGGATATAAAAAAGAAATTTTTAGGATTTTCAGAGTTTCTTATATCCGTGTTGTACTGTACCTACATTTAAAATATTCATAGTTGGGCTAAATATTGTCGGAATTTTAAGAACAATACATCATTTTTTTTATTTTTTTATAATAGTAATAGTTTGGGAGTTATTCGATAACTAAGCCCGTAAGGCCTAATTTTGTACTCGTTTTTCATTAACAACTTTTGAATTATCTACACCAGAAAGATAATTTATATACCGATTTGTAGGAAATTTAAATTAAAACAAAAAAGTATTTAATATTTTTTTCATAAAAAAAGGAAGTGACAAAAACGCAAATAATATAAAGAAGTCGTTTTTCCAAGATAGCGGACGCCCCACAAGACCAAAAATCCCAAAAATCGAGATTCATGCTAAAAAAGACGTCAAAACTTTTTTCAGATTTTTCCCAATTGCCTGTACTATTAGTTTTTCTTTTGCATGCTTGCCCAAAAGCTGAAATGTTAGTGATGGCGTTTTCTAAATTTCGTGTTAATGCTGGACTTTTTTCCCTCGATAACTTTGCTAAGTTCGGATGTCGTTTTTTCGAAAATTTTATGTGAACTTGCAAAAAACACTGCTTTTATCGCTAAAATAAAGTAATAGGTAACATAATATTGTGAGCGCTGCCGTTGGCTTCTACAATATTTAGTTTTCAACTCCGTGTTTTAAATTTCCTCTCCCGACTTAAAGGTGGAGAAAAATACCCCCCCCACAATATGATTTTTTTCTCGTTTCGACCCAATCTACATGCTTTAGTTTTGTGTCGAATCTTAGTTGGATTATCCTTTATATAGTATAGAAATAAAGAATTTGAAGGTGTAGTCTAAAATGTGATGAGGCGCTCCCAACATGTCTGAAAAATAAATTTTATTGCAAAGGATGCCACAAAAAGCCAGAATTTATTAGGTTTAAAATGTCAAGCTACTCTATATTACCGGCGCAGAAAAACAATTTAGTACTCTATAAGGCACTAGAGAGTTTAAAATAGATCCTGGAAAGGGTCTAGCAAGGGTTAGCACAGGCTAGATCAAGGGCCTTGGCGCTTGTAAACCCTTTTGCCTCTTCAGGCAAATAAAAAGTTAGCTTATGAGGGACTTGATCCGGCGGTCTTCTACTTGTCATCTCATTGCGCTACCCACTAGGCTAACAAAGTGAACAATGTTTCATATGAAACTGAAATTACTAATACATTTTTTTGTTCATTCCTGATGGGGTACCGAATCATGTCCAACGAGTTTTTAGATAGGGTCCTACGAGTGTTTGAAAAGTTTCCCTCGTCTAAATTTTTGATACTGAAATCCAGCAATGGCTTGCCAAGTATCTAACAAGTCTTAATCGTCTTGGTTTTCTCTACTGAAAACTTACTAGGGCCTTTCGCAAACTACACAGAAACTTGTCATTTTTCCAGCCGGGTACCGAAACTAGCTGATTTCTGTATTACAAATTACCGACCTTACCGATGGCATATTTTTTTGTGAATATCTCATATATGAGGTGCTAAGATACCGGATCCCATTTCTTCAACATTAAACAAAGACTAAGGTCCAGTTTTCAGTGTGGGTTTAAAGTTAAACCCGAGTTAACTCTGGAATAACTGAACAAATGCTTGTTTGTCCAATAAGTTTCTCAAAAAATGACTTTTAATATTATAACGATCTATGGTATTACAAATAGTTCAATCATTGTATAATGATAAAATCCCTTTGTTATCGAAAGTTGAGCCAAACAGAAGTATATATTTCAAAATAATATAGAAGTCAATTACTTATTGATTTCGCTTAGTAAACATCTCATTGTTATTTATTAACTGCTTTGTACAATTATTGGAATAAATAAAAAATGAAAAGTGAAATGAAATGTTGACAGCAAAATTGTTCAATGATGGTTTTCAATGAACTGGCTATAACTGGTGACTTATGCTTCAAAAAGTAGAACGTAGGGTTTATGTTGAACTTAAACATTAAACATTTTGTATATAAGTAATTCCACATAACGGCAAGTCAGAAGTTAAAATTGTTCACCACCAAAAATCCAATTCAAATATTTCGACTTTTTGCAAAGAGAATTTTTGTAAGCTATTGAAGCTCTGTTTATTTTCACTCCAGAAATATGTGTCTATTAAGGGTAAAATTAATTTAGTTGATTTTATTAGGTACCCAGGACCTAGGTTTTCCATCCAAAATAATTGAATATACAAAAATAATAATAATAGTAACTCAATTCAGAGAGAAATTTCCCAATTAAAACTACAATCTTTTGACATTAATTGGGAACGTTATCTCATCTTTGAAAAACCCCTCAAGAAAAATACAATATTATTCGATTGGTTACGTTTAATTTTAGGTTTAAATTTATTAACAAACGGCTTTATTTCCCTATGAATACCGAAATTAAATGCAAACACAATCAACACTTTGGTATCAATTTAACCCCTGTTTGCAATCAAATCGGCTCATTACCCAACTCCCTCCTTGTTTATTGTTATACTCACTGTCCTTTCGTGTTCTATGTAGGTACTTCAAAGACTATACGTACACAATATTATAACAATCAATTAATCAAGTTAAAAGACACTTTCCTGTCTTATTAAATATACAGACACCTCCTGTGTTTTACCCAATCTCCTAATTGTGGCTTCTTCGTGGCATAACTAACCAAACCACTTTCTCTTAGACAAATATCTGATATACTGTTATATACATAAGTACACCATAACAAATGAAGATATGATTTAATTGCACTGAACCATAAGATTTAATAAAACCACATGAAGTGCTGTTCATAAGAATAGAGGAGGATCTAACTGCCAAAATCCACTCTGATGCTTGTCCTATTCCTAGTCCTATAGCCTAGTTGGTCTTGGTAGTATGAAACTAATTAAAATTTACCCCAAATGTTTCAATTTCAAGAATCTTAAAATGTTATTTTACAGAGATTTGCGGAGTAATTAAGTCCTTCCTGGCAGGAAAGCAGAAACGGCAAAGTAAACGGAGTAACGGAGAAATAACATCATTCATTATGTCCAATTTTAGTAGTTCTCGTTTTGATATTGATAGTCATCGTCTTCCTTTTCCTGTTGAAATTAAATTGCAGATTTATTTTTAATTACTTTGCTCTTGCAGAACGCTTCCAGGCACACGTCATCGTAGTTCGTCGTCGTCCAGAAGTTCAAATTCTGATAGAGGGTGGAGTACTGAGTATACCTAACACTTTTCAATCAGAAATTCATACCTGACAGTTACAACTATACCTATATAACTATTTCGATTGATACCCAGGTATGGATTCGATATAATACAAGTGGAACAAAAAATGAAATAATAATTTTACCAACCGTCAACATCGATTTCTTGTAGCATTTCCTTTAGTTCTTCCATTCTGGCAAATTGTCCTAGGGATCGCATGACCGTACCAAGTTCCTCCTTAGTTATGCATCCGTCACCATCTTTGTCGAATAAACGAAATGCCTCTCGGAATTCTAAAAAGGATATTTGAAAATAGAAAATCAAGTTGGTAAATTGAGACAAAAATACAAGATATAAGGAGATTTTTTATAACGTATAGATTGGTGCATGGAATTTTGTCGATATCCTTTTATGAAATCTATTTATTTTCCTGAAGGTATTTAAATAAATGAATAAAGGGTGTTCCTTAATAAATTAATAAACTCAAATGAGATATAAATGAATCAGAAAATTTAGTTCCGTTTTTTCCCTTTGGATTCCGTATACATTTTTCGAATCTAAATTCGCAAAAAAAAAACCTTATTAACCATAAATTCACTATCTAGACTAGACGGATCAATTTCTTATTATATATACACAAATGTATAGTTCTTGGTTTTCTTATTATCGAATAAACCGATTAAAATAAAACATTTTAAAAACATTCAATACTGCCAACTGATTGCGACAACTATATATGGATGCCGACAGTCCTGCAAGTGTCCCGCACAGTAAAAATGTCCCGCATTGATTTAATTCTCGCCAAAGATTCAAAATTCAAAATAAGATCAGGTTTCAGAGATCTCTGTTATTCTTGAATTCTGAACTTCAAATCCCTGACTTTTGCCGTCGAAAATCTGAGACCACGTTTTTTGGATTCGCTTGCTCAATACTGATCATAAATTTGATTGATGCTGTTTTTGACTTTTTAGGGGTGGAACTTAGCTAGAAATTGACGGTTTGTAGAAATGGTTTGCTAATAATTATATATCTTTAACAGAAAAAAAAAACAATACAAACAAGTTAAAATAGCACTTTTGAATGTTAGAAACAAACAAAAATTTTTTTGGTTTTATTTTTTCGTAAAAAAAAAAATATTCATACAAATGTTAAATGCAATATTTTTGAATTATTAGGAAGTACCGAATTGCTAAATTTAGACGAAATCAACTTAGGCAATTCGGGAATATCCCAAAAATGAGGCAAATTTTCATTTCCGTTTTTCGAATTTCCGTTTCTTGAGTTCATTGACATCAACAATTATTCTTTGACAAGAAACATTGTATTTATGCAGAACTGTTTAAAACTGTGCGATTACATGTACGAAGTTTAATCAAAATCATTAGAGCCATTTTCGTGAAAATTTGATTAAAGCGGAAGCTTTGTACTTTAGCTACCCGTTCTAGTTGATCTTAAACAAAAATTTGAATTCAACCTCTAGCGAATCACATAAAAATACTTCACACCAAATATGAAGCAAATCCGTCGATTCGTTAGGCTCTAGGTCTAGCTCCATGTACATCAGGACGCACAGACAAACAGACCGAGCGACGGACGTCTTGTCGAAATTTTTTTTGTTTACTTCTCCATCGTTTTATTGTTGTAGTTTTGATTTAAACTTCGAAATTTGTTCTGACACGAAACCAGGACGGAAAAATTCCAGGCCCCTCATATATGTACAAGGTGGCGCAAAATTAATCACCCTATCGGAAGCTGTTATAATTTTTGCAAATGGCGTCGTACTTCAATCATATTTGACATTTGTGAACTACACAGCAGCAGAATACAAACAGACAAGCAATGGAGCGCTATACTCCGCATGAGTCTGGAACATTTGTGTCGATTTTTTTGACCGATAATAAATCGGCCTATGTTTTTTGCTGGCGATTTGGCATGGCTAGCAAAATGCCAGATTTAACCATCCCATAGACTTCATTCTTTGGAGCTACTTGAAGTCGCATGTTTATGCCAACAAGCCTCAGACAGTCGCAACTTCGCAACCCTTAATAATAGTATTCGCCAGGAGTGCGAACAGTTATCAACTGAAATCTTGCATCCCTACTACAACGGCCAAGTGCCTATTGCTTATAAATAGCATGAGCGTAGTTAGAATTAATAGAAAGAATACAAAATGTTTTGTTAGAAAAGTGGTACGAAAAAAAGGTCACATTCAAATTGTTCATGGCTCAAACCGATAGACGCGATGCGACGAAAAATTCCAGATGAAATCCAATCAAATATGACGAAAAGATGTTTCGGTGTTTGTTCGTCTGAGTTTACCTTTGGATTTTTCCCGAAATGTCACTTTAATTGTCCTTTTTTGGGTTGTTGAAAACTATTCTGAAATAGCTATAATTCAGTCGTAACTGCTTTGCATTTTAAATAAAATACGATTCCATTAGTAACAAATAAGCTGCAAATCGGTGATGAAACTGCTTGAAAAATACGTTTAAATGTTTTCATATATTTTAAACGCCGCGCCGGCTGTCGTGCCATTTAAATCTCTTCGAGCTTATTTTCTTAGTTTTTTAAGGTGGTTCGGTTTCATTGCGTCAATACTAACTGAACATTTTGTGTCGCAAAGTTTGTGGAGGGACCCAATACATTTTCCATGGCGAAACATTTTTCACTGCTGCTAAAATCTGCAAGCGTGAGTTTTTCATTTTTCATGACAGATAACCTGTACATTATAGGGGCTCGATTTATTGAATGATTATTCAAATTTTGGGCCCGGGAGTTAGGAACATACGAAATTCCAAAAAAAAATGCGATATTGTTTCAACTTTAATGTTAATGCTAGATGCGAAACTGTGCTTCACAGACTTTTTCAGAAAAATATAAGATTTAACTTAACGGTTCTTTAATATATGGTAGGTACCAGTGGCGTGGCGTCCATATAACACGATTCCTACCGTCTTCCCTTTTAAAAACTATACGAAAAATACTATCAAATAATCATAAACATAAACTATGCAACCCTATCAATTGAATTATAAAATTCGCACAAACACACAGAAATAAGCTATCGAATAAACACCGTTAATTCATTCTTCTCTTCGCTCTTTGCTCAACTGCTGAACATACGCTCTCTTTAAAGAATTAATTTTAGAAATAAAACACGTCTTTCATCGTTTTATAAAATTTGTTTTGTATCCCTTTCTTTCCTGAGTATTTTTGTTTCTAGGTCCTCTTTGTCCAACACGCAACAACATAGGAAAAAATACGAAACTGTTCCTCGTTTTTTATTCCTTTGATTGGCTACGTTTCTCTTAATATCCGTTCTGTTGGGTGAAAAATGACACGCTCTTCTTCGACTAATTTGCTATGAACGTTGCAAAATACATTTTCTATTTTTGTTTTTTGGTTAAGCTTAGTAGGTATAGTCCAGGAAAGATTTAAATGCGTAATTTAATATGGGTAAGCGGTGAAAAATGAATTCATAAAATATTATTTTAGGTATAATTGCAGAATTTTATCTTCTACAGCATATCAAAAGTCTCGCAAAATTACAGCAGTGGCTTTTGGTATAAAGGCATTTAAAGAGGGGCAAAGGGAAGAAGGTATGGTTTATCAATCTGAAATATTTGGTATGGTTAAATGTAAGAATGTAGTAGCCCGTAGCGTAATGGTTAGTGCGTTCGGCTGTCACGCTGGAGGTCACGCTGAAGGTTTTTTTTTAAGGGCTACTGCCTCTTGCGAGGAATTGACAAATCCTCCAAGAGTATCACTTGTCACGAATAAGTGCTTCTCGTCTAGCCGTTCGGATTCGGCATAAAATTGTAGGTCCCTTCCATTCCTGTCGAAAGGCGCACACAGGAATGGTTGCGAGTTGTTAGCCACTAGGCCCTGTTTCTTCATGAGCCGTTGTGCCAGCCGATTTATTTTTTTTTCTTAATATAAGAATATGACACATGATTTTAGGGTACTTCTTAACGCTGGATCTTAAAAAAAAAACTATTCTTTTTATGTGACTTTTTTAGAACAACAAGTTAAATATTAAGAAAAAATGGTAGATTTGGAATAAAAGTTTCATTGGGATGTTGTTAAACAAGAATCAAAAGAGTTCCTCAAAATATCTGTAATGAAATAGTGTTAAATTAGTTAGTTGTGAAGTTGAAGGTTTTGTTCTTTATTTTTTGTTTGAGAGCTAGGTAAATACTTTAGAGCTAGGTTTTAAGTCTTGGTTTTTGATTGATTTTTAATATTTTTTTTTAAAGTACAAGTTGTTGCTTAACAGATTTTCTGTTGGAGGAATCAAATGAATTACGCAACCTATGCATCTTTTATTAATAAAAAACCGTTTTAATGAAAGGCCACTCTATGCGTCCTATGAAAATAGACTGTTTGCAGAGATGTTTTTTAACTAATTTTAATGTATCTGCTTGTTTTTTTTTTTGTTCAAGATACAAAGAGGTAAGTTTTGTTTACTTTCGCAGATAAATCATTTTGTTACGTCTTCCCATTTCAAATTATTGACGCCACGCCACTGGTAGGTACTGTTATTTTCGATCTAAGAACATTTATTCTTGTCAAATTTAAGAACCACTAGGTTTCGAATCAACGAATTTTTTAATTTTGTTTGATTTTCTTTTAAATCTAACCTTCCAAAATTTGAAATTATGAAAATAAAAAATGTTTCTTGGAGGTACCACACTTATAAAGAATTTAAAAACAAAAAAAAAAAATATTTAGTAGTACTAGTAATTAAAATAAAATTTAAATGTGACGGACCGATTTGGAAAAAATAAGACTTTCCTTAACGTCTTAAAATTTTTGTATGACAAAAACCGATATTTTCTGTTTATTATTTTATTGGGCTTACATAAATTTATTTGTACCTAGTTTACTAAAGAAGATTGAGAAATTAAGAAAATTAATTTTTTTCTGTTTTAAGTGGAGTGATTGAATATAGTACATTACTTATGTAACTTAATTAAAAAGTTCAAGTGTCTTCGCCTAGGTATGATAGTGGGCTATAATATACATTGTATGTAAATAGCTATAAGTTTTAACGTTATCAAAGGGCACGATTGTGCCCAGCGAAGTTCTGGCACTACACCCTTTTTACAGGATCAAACTCAGGCGATTTTTGACCCCCAGTACCAATAAAGTCAGAAACTTCAAACTCGCAGCATTTGCTAAACTCACCAGGTTTAGACAACTCACATATTTCAATTCCATCGCATCAGTGGTTCCCGAGATATAGGACTGCAAAAATCGCAAAAACCGTAACTGACTCACTGACTCACTGACACACTCACTCACTGACAGATCATCAAAATTATGGAGCACTTCCCGACATCGTAGAATCTTGTAATTTGGCACAACAATAGGCCTTGTGGTGTATACAAATGAAAAAATTAAAGATTTTCCATTAAGGGGGCGTGGTACCCGCCCATTTTCATAGAATTGATATACATTACTTGGAGCACTTCTGATTGTCGTAGATTGATGAAATTTAGTACAGTGGAAGGGCTTAAAGTGCAAGCAAAGGAAACATTTTAAAATTTGAGATTTTTCATTCATGGGGCATGGTAGCCGCCCATTTTTATAGAATTGATATAAATTATTTGGAGCACTTCTGGCTGTCGTGGAACGATGAAATTCGGTACAGCGGTAGGACTTAAAGTGCAGGAAAATGGAAAATTTTAAAATTTGAGATTTGACATTCAGGGGGCGTGTCACCCGCCCATTTGAATAAGAATTGATATCAATAATGAGAAGCAGTACTGATTGTCGTAGAATGATCAAATTTGGTAGAACGGTAGGGATAGAAGTGCAAGTAAATGCAACATTTTAAAATTTGAGATTTTACATGCAGAGGGCGTGGCATTCGCCCATTTTCTCAGAATTGATATCAATTATATGGAGCACTTCTAGTTGTCGTGGAATGATGAAATTTGGTAGAGCGGTAGAACTTAAACTGCAAACAAAGGCTAAACTTGAAAATTTGATATTTAACATTCAATTTTCTCATTATTATTTATATGGATCACTTCGGATTGTTGCAGACTAAAAAAATTTGGTTGACTGGTGGATCATATGGTCAATACATTAAAAATATTGGAAAATTTAAAATGATCTATTCAGGGGCGTGGTACCCGCCCATATTCTCAGAATTGATATCAACTATGTAGAGAGCTTCTGATAGTCGTAGAGTGATGAAATTTGGTAGAGCGATAGGACTTGACATGGAAGCAAAAGGAAAATTAAAACTTTGAGATTTTACATTCAGTGGGCATGGCAACAACCCATTTTAACTTAATATTAAATATATTGAGAGCACTTCCGATTTGTGCAGGATTATGAACTTTGCTAAAGTGGTTAGTTTTCAGGTGTTTACTTTTGAACTTTTCATGCAGGGGCGTTTCATCCACCCACTTTTTCCAGACAAAAAGAATCTTTGCAAAAAGTAGTGAAATCACACCAAAAACATAAATGTTAAAAAAGGAGCCAAGTTCTTCTATATACAAAAACCTTTGCGTAGCAAGTCAGCCGTAAAAAGTAATGAGATCTAAAAGCACGCCAAGTTCTAAGTTTATTAATGTTAGATATCAAATATTTTAAGTAGATTAATATTGAAGAACCTCAAAATTATCAGAGAAATCTGTTATTTAATGATGGCTGACTTAAATTGAGTTAGTTTACTTGGCAAGTTTTCTTTTATTACCTAATTACTCAATTTTAAAATGAAAACTTGACTAGTGAACTAACTCAATTTAAGTCAGTAATCATTAAATAACAGATTTCTCTGATAATTTTGAGGTTCTTCCTTTTTTTTTTAATTTTATTAGTGTCTGCAAAAATGGACCAAATTATATGCCTTAGAAGGGTGTAAGTGAATCTAACTGATGATCCCTTTCTTGGACGAAACGCATCTTGGAGTTGAGGTCACTTGAACTTTTAAATTGAACTCTCGCAGAATAATGGTAGTTTTTATTGCACTCTTAATTTATATCAACATCAAGCATAAATTAGGAGCACCCTGTTTGTACCTATACATTAAATATTTATTTGCTTACCTCTCATTCTGGCTCTTGATAAATATGGCCTACCACTTGCACTACATGCTGGTTCTTCTTCACCTTCAATGAGTTTCTTCGATTTTTTACGTGACATCTTGCTGCTAAAGAACATTTCGTCAGTGGTTGGTGTCGCACTACCAGGCTGATTTGGGGAATCGGTGCAGTTCGTTGTTTCTTCAACTGTTGTTGTTGGTATCCTTCCCATATCCTTATCATCGAAATGATGGCAATCTGGGCAATAGGTAAATGGAACATCTTTGTCGAGATCCGTTTCAGGTTCCTCATCGTCCGTTTGTTGAGAATGAGGGCAATCATCTTCCTCGCAATGACATTCTTCCTCTTCGTCGTCACCTCCTTCATTGTCATTGGAGTCAACGTAGTTCCTGTCCCCAACTTTGTCATCATCGCCACCGTTGGGTTCCTGTTGCTTGTCTGGTTGGCCCTCATGTTTATTTGTGTCTTTGTGTAAACTATGACTACAACAGGGCTTTCCATCGGTGTCGTCAAGAACTACAGTCTTAGGAGCTCGGTATGGTGTCGAAGGCCTCCTTGCCTCGCACTTCCCTGATATAGCTGGTGGTCCGGATGCGGACGACTTTGTGGGTGATGGCGATGGGGATGGTTCATGTTGTAGTTTCTCCACTGATGGACACTTTGGATATACATCGGAAGGTTCTGATGTTGTGGGTGATGCTGGTAGTGCTGGTGATGGAGTGACGTTTGTGCTTCTTGTCTGATGGATGAGAAAAGGAACAAAATGATTGGTATGGCGAGTGTGACGAGAATCATACAAAATTTAAAGGTGATTTTATGTAAGGATATAATAAGGACTTACCATTAATTGACGGACTTCCTTGGCAAATGATGAAGAAGAAGTGAAAAAAGTATTCACAGCTGAGAGGATTTTCTTCTTTCCTTCCAACGTGGCGGCGGTGGTGTTAATTGAATTTGTCTGGTAATTTTGTTCACTTTGTGAAATTATTATACAACGGCAGAGTGTGGTTATTTTAAGTGGTTGTTTTGTTTAACTTTTGGATTATGTCATCTGAATGGTTAATCTCTGAAAAGGAAATAAATAAGAATTAAAATATTATAAGTGAGATTTGTTGTTGGTATTTTTGGTAGCTAAGTTCTTAAACCTTTTAAAGGTTAACCTTTTTAAAAATTTAAATTTCAATAAGGAAATGAATGAAGTGGTTTTGAATATGAAAAGTTTTGAAGGTTTAAGGTATCCGTATTTTCAATTTTTGTTAGATTAATTATTTTCAATGAAAGATAACGATTTTTTTTTTTTGTAGGCTGTACTACAAAAAAAGGAATCGTTATCTTACTTTTCAGAAGTGGTAATACATTTTAAGATAGGATGAATTTCATAAGAATTTGAGTAAATGTCATAAGAAAATAAGAAAAGTAATTAAGTGCTGCTTTTTAATTTATCTATTTAAGGCCGCGACGACGGTGATATTCTTGAAAAAGACGCCTTGCAACCGCCTGCTATTCCTTTCTTTAAAACGGGATATAGCCATACAAAAACAATAGTATTGCAACTCTCAAATTGTAAATGGAATCTTCTTTATTTCTTAAAGTAGACATTTTTATCATAAACTATACCCTTATGACTCAGACCTACAACAGGACTCCTTGAGTTAGTCCGGGAAAGAGGGGTTGCAACGAATTATGCATGCTTGTTTTCACCCGTTCATAAACTCGTCGGGAGTTTTTTGCTGCCTCAACACAAACTATTATACGAATTCTTACTTGACTTAGACTTGGTGTTGGTGTGTGGAATTTATATTTTAGGTTGAGACCTTAAAATTCGAATTACAGCTTCCACCATTAAGTTTATCTATTTACAGGGTGCCCCATTAACAATGGTCCATACCAAAACTTGTGAAATGCCACATCATGGCCTATCAGAATTTGGTTACATTTCCATACCGAATCAAAGCATTTCTCGAGTAACGGCTATTTTTTGAAATTTAAAAAAAATTTTACTTTGAACCAGTTTTTTGCTCACCCTGTCCATAATTGATTTTTGTTTTCTACAAATTTTGCATTATAACATTCACTTATAGTTTCACTAATTTTACTGAGTAAAATACTTTTCATTGGTATCACCATTTGCCTAAAATTCATTAGTTAATATTGAACTTTGCCAAAATTAATTTTTGACCTCAATCTTTTGAAGAGCCCCCTGAACAAAAATCGTATGGCTCACTACAGGTTTTATATTTAAAAATTTGCCTATTTTTCTGTAGTTTTAAAAAATGTATAAAACTTGCAAAAGCTATGTTTAATCAAATTGAACCCAATCAAACAGGTTCAAAATCAAACGAAAATTAAAGATTTTTGTACAAATATTTCGATAAAATTAGAATTTCATTTCAAATATAACTCTGAAAGAGCCTAATTTTGGTGGAGATTTTTGTTTTGATGTCTTTCGAAATTCTTACATAAAAACCTTAAATTTGGACAAGGACTTTCAATTTTCTGTGGTGAAAGCGTATAAATCTAGTATTTTTGAAAATTTTTCGAAAACAATCATTTTTTTTAAGAAGAGTCTTTGGAAAACTTGTTTTCCAAAACAGCAAACAACTGGTTCAAAGTAAGGTTTTTTTCAAATTTCAAAAAATAGCCGGGACTCGAGAGCCGCTATGATTCGGTGTGAAAAAATTACCAAATTCTGATAGGTCACCACCTGGCTTTTCACCAGTTTCAGTTTGGACCATTGTTAATGGGACACCCAGTATATACATAGCCTTAAAAAAAGTTTGTGGTACCATTTGCTCAAAAAGTATCCAACCGATTTCGATAAATTTTATATGGTTGGAAAGCCTTAGGTGCGGAGATACCTGAGACACGCACTTACACACTGTGGGTTATTTTTATTTTTGCATTGCCGATCACTGTGCATATTAAAAAACAAATATTAAAAACTAAAAAAAAATGTTTTGTCATTTAATTTTCAAACAAATTGTTTGTCATGTCAATTCCAGTTTTTGGGTGGTCGAATTTCGGCCGGTGGGCGCTACTAGTCATAATAAATAGCGAATCAAAAGAACAACTATTGGATTTGCAAGCGTCTTCATTCGCTTTGCTATTCATTAACGGTTATACTCAAATAGTGTAGTAGCCCGTAGAGTAATGGTTAGTGCGTTAGACTGTCACGCTGGAGGTCTGGGTTCATTTCCCAACCTCGTTCACCTAAAAACAGGGCTACTGCCTCTTGCGAGAAATTGACGAATCATCCAAGAGTATCACTTGTAATGAATAAGTGCTTCTCGTCCAGCCGTTCTGATTCGGCATAAAATTGTAGGTCCCTACCATTCCTGTCGACACGTGCACACATGAATGGTTGCGAGTTGTTAGTCACTAGGCCCTGGTTCTTCACGACCCGTTGCACCACCCAATTTATTTGTTTGTAAATTTATTTATTATACTCAAATAGTGGGAAAAAAGGGCTTCACCAACTCCTTGTTGGTACGAGTATTAACGCAAACCGTATTTATTAGGGCGGATCAAATTGATCGAGGTTTGCTTTGATCATAAAGGTACCATGAAAAATTGTATGCTTATGGCTCAAAAATGTTCTACAAGAAACTGGGTTCAACACTTTTAATGTTTAGAGGTTCTTCATCGCTTTTTTTTATTACATACAAATTGTACGGGGAAAAATGGGAACAACTTTGCATAACTTCCTAGCCGCTGGTTCTGGAAAAAAATGGTTAAAATATTTAAATAGGAAATTTAGTTTCATAAGAAAATTGTCTTAAGCTTTTTATTGATAAACGCTACCGCTTAGAAGATAATAAATACATAATCAAGTATAAGTTATAAAGATTTAGCTAAGACATCGTCAATTTTTTGTTAAAAATTTAATGTAATGCAATTCAATTAAAAATGACAAAGTTACCTCAACTCCAGAAATTAAAGAATTTCGCCCAGATGGGACAGTCGGCTCTTTAGTCAGACTGTCATACCCTATTGAGATACACATTTTGGTCTATGTTTACCGACTCTTATAAAAATCACAGCAAGAAGATACTTTGCATTTTATTATTCTAGGGGAATATGTTTAAATTCGTGCACCCAGAAAATAATTCACTCCACTTAAAACAGAAGTAATTTTAATATTTAAATATCTTCATCTTGTTATTGTAATGTTATGCTCTTACGAGAAAAATGCGAATAATGGGGGAGTCTATTTATTCCCAATTATGCGGGAAGACCAAGTTCCAAAAAAAAAAATTAATACAAATAACGAAAACACCTATTGATAAAAGCTACCGCTAAATAAACCGTCAATGTTTTATTTAAAATGCAATGTTATGCTCTTACGAGAAAAATTCGTATAAGGGGAAGGGGGGTCTATTTACTCCCAATTATGCGGGAAGAGCAATTTTCAAAAACAAATATTAAAAACATCGAAAACACCAACATAGCTTATTATTTTAAGACCAAAAGTCTAATTCTTTATTTAAATTTTAAGTCAAATCATTTTAGAGAATATTGTTTTTTTTTTTATATATTTTTAATCTCACATTTTGAAAAAAAATATATTTTAATAAATTTTATTCAAAATTGTATAAGATTAAGTTAGTGCTGATTAAGCTTTTTTTTGATTTGATGCTCTTATTTTTTTGGAGAATTTGTAAATTATAAAAAAACAAAAAAAAAAATTTCTAGGAAAACATTATTTTTAAAAATTTTTTAATTTCTCCAAATATAAAAGCCAAAAAAAAAATATATCATCTGTTTTTTCCCAACAAAAATAAAAAAATATTAATAGCCCATTGGCGAACATTTTTTTTAGCCACAAACAACCGATTTTTCGTGCAGTATCATCAAAACCAGAGCAAGTTTATTCAATTTAGCTTTTTGTTTAAGCTCACGTACTCGTAAATTTTGAGCTGGGAAGTGGTAAACTCCATCTTGGTATAATATTTATCTCCACAAACCTGAAAATCTAGATTCTGGAGAAAACAAATATAATTCATGCTTCCCAAGATCTAGTGAAAACAAAAGAGCTGATATCAAAACTTCGGAAATAAAGGATCAGTAGGTGAAATCGATCAATCAAAAAAAGAGAACCACGATTAAATTTTTGTTAGTGTTTTTGAATTATATTCAGTATTGGTTTAGAAATTTATCTTTAAAATGTATGTATATGTTACATGTGTATGTACAAATGTATACAAATTTGAGAAGCGCTATCATACTTTTTATTCAAACCCAATATTGAAATTGGGTATTTATAGCTTTGTGGCGTTTTTTAAAACTAAGGAATAGTGCTTTTAATGACACCTCAAAAACTGAATCAGGCTCTACTTACCTACAGGGAATTTTTTTTTTGTTTAATGTACGCGCATAATACAAATCCATAAATATAAACCAAATAAGATAGAAGTAAATAAGAAAATTGTTTTATTGTTTTTTTAACCAACCAGTTTGTCATTTTAAATTGTAGGACAATTTCTAAAATCCAGTCATGAGTACATTAGGTTTTTTATTTCATATATTTTAATCCTCGTCTCGTTGTCAATTGTTAGTATGTACACTCCGCTCCATTTGAATAGAAAAAACAAACTTTTTGTTTACTGTCTGAGCGTGTAGCGCTTTGGTAAATTTATAAATTCACCTTTTTTTTTGCGCCACTTGAATAGAAACATTCTCTTATATAATGAAACAAATTGAAAAAGTGCAGTCAAATTGGGTAGTTTTCTATTCGTAATCATATTTTAATATGTTTGCTACCATATTTATTTGAAATAACTTGAAAAACCCATTCGGAGACTGAACCATGCAATTATTTTATATAATTTAAAGAAATTGCACTTCATGCTTCTTTGATTTCAGCAATGTGATTCTTTGTCCTCATATTGTCGGTCAGAATCGTAAACTTTACGTACCATCCATCCTCATACGTTTTCAATAATAACTACTTAGGTCCGGAGAATACGGTGGCCATTGAAGTTAGGTAAATTTTTTCTAGGATATCCAACTGTTAATGATCCTTGCGTCGAGGATTGGCTCGTTTTCTTGTTGAAATGTCCATGGTATTGGTCCAAAGGCATCGGAAAGCTTCTTGCAGTATTTCATTTTTTTTTTTTTTTTTTATATTTAGCGCGCGCTAAAGGGGTTATGAATACCCTTAAAGTGATAAACACAGCACGAGCAATTAGGTAGGTTGGAGGGGATTTGAAAGGAGAAACCGATGTACATTGGTTTTGAATGTCTGTAGATCACAATGAGAGGGGAAGATAGAGCTGGGTAGAGCATTCCACATTCGTGTAGTGCGACTAAAGAAAGAATCTCTGTACTTAACTGTACGTTCGAAGTTGGGCTCAAGGGTAAACTGATGAGCATTCCTAGAAGCGCGAGTATTACGGTTGAATTGTTTAAGGGGAGAAATGCAACTGGCCATTTTGCTAGAGCAATGTTTGTTAAAATAACGGTAAAATAACGAAAGGCATGAAACATTTCGACGGTGCTCTAGAGATGTAAACGTTTCCGTTATAGTTCTTTCACCTATCATTTTAAGAACTCTCTTTTGAATTCTATCCAATAGACTCAAGTGGGTTATTGGAGCACCTGCCCAAATATGGGAGTTGTACTCAAGTTTTGGACGAATAAAGGCTTTGTAGATCACAGCCAGATCGGAGGGGGAGAAAAATTTCTTGCATCGACGGAGAAAACCTAAACACCTAGCAGCATTTTTGGCGATGTCAAATATGTGGTCGTACCACAAAAGGTGGTCTGTGACACACATACCGAGGACTGAAAGCTGTTCAGTTTCCTCTATGCAAGTGCCGCTCATGGATAGCAGCATTGGGGGTGGGTTCCGCTTTAACGACAGGAGACAGCATTGAGTTTTAGAAGCATTAAATTCTACACGGTTTTTTGTTCCCCAGAGGACAATACTGTCAAGATCAGAATTTAATGAGCTTATCATACGCTGCCGTTCAAGTTCCACATCTGAAGGACGTGGATGTGAATCAAGAAACGAATATGAAAAGCTGAGGGTACTGTCGTCAGCAAAACAGTTTAATGGATTAGAAGTTTCAGATAAGAGATCGTTTATGAATGAATAACGGAGCCCTGGGGCACACCAGCATTTATTTTGTGGATTTCAGATTTGAAACCGTCCAATACAACTTGTATTGAGCGGTCCGAAAGGTAATTTCTAATCCAACGAAGAAGAGATTCATCGATACCAAATGCACGCATTTTCGATAAGAGAGCTTGATGCCAAACTCGTATCAAATGCTTTTGAAATATCAAGCGCAATAATCTTACTTTCTCCAAAACGATGTAAAGATTTGTGCCACTGTTCGGTGAGATATACCATCAGATCACCAGTGGACCTATTGCTACGAAAGCCGTACTGCCTTGTGGCAGTTTGCCGTCATTTTCAATGTAAGAAAGTCCAAAACAATTGTTCAAAACCAGAAAATCGCACCCCACGCCATTACACCGCCTTCTCGTCTATGGTGGCGATCCAGAAACCTGGGTTCCTCCCTTATAACATGAACATAGTAATTATATCCGTCCGGGCCGTCATAATTGAAATTTTTTCGTCAGGAAATACCACTTTTGTCCACTCTTCCTTCCACGTCATATTCTTCCTGCAAAAATCTATTATATTCTGTCTTCTTATTGGATGTAACGGTCAGTGCTGTCGGAATGGCTACTATAGTAGCATTTGGCTCCTTTACTGATGAGAGGACTACTGTGCTACCCATGTCTCAAAAAGGCTTCCCAAGTCTCAACATGGAAAATTTAATGAAAAACGTATTTTGCAGTTTGAAAATATTATTAAATCCTGATTTCACACATCCCTGCTCCTATTATAAATTTCACATATCTGTTAAACTTCATAAATCTCATATTTTCATTTGGGTTCATATTTATTTTATGAAAATCTAATATTAAGGCTCTCCCAAACCAACGCTAAATCGGCGCGGAACTTTCGCCGACGACAGTTTTTGTTGTTACTTAGCAGTTTTTGTTGTTACTTAGCATTGTTTATTTCTCATTTTTGTTATAATTGTGAATGTTTCGCCCAGCAGAGCGAATGTTCCTCGTTTTGAGAGAGCCTTTAAACGAGGATCCCCAACTTCCCAAAATGCTCCCCAAATTTTATGAAAAGCGCTACTCTCGAAATTTGTGAAACGACAGCACTGGTAACGGTGTTTTTTTCTTCAATTTTAGGCGCTTTAAATGTTGTGACCCACGAATAACACGTCTATTAGTGTTAAGAATCGCTGTAATACCATTCTTAGCCTTGGTTTTAGCAGTAGAGCCGCTTGAATTTGAAGCCAGTATAATTATCTTTCTTCGGTCTGCTTCTGTTGTGGCTCTTGATTGCCTACCTTACATATTTTTCCATAGTTTTCTTTATTTTAATGGTTCGACCAAACAATTTTCACACTTCTACTTATTTTTTTGGCAATTCTGCGTAGGTGAAGCTTGTTTTCCGCGTGTACTTCTATTTTGACTTTTTCTCCAGGGTTTAATGGTTTTCCACGGCCCATCTTTTCTTTGATCAAACAATTATTATTTTTAATCTACACTACTATTATTATAACAATATTTTTTCTTCTTACCGTAATCTATAGAGACAAAGCGCACACTGTTTCTATTCAAGTGGCGCAAAAAAAAAACAGTGTATTTTATGAAGTAATTAGAAAAGTGGTAAAAAAATAACCTTATGGTTTTTTCCTGAATTATTCTGTCCTTGCAGTTTTATTTGCAATAGATTTGTCTTTTAGGAACTGAAACCAAAAGGTGAATGTATGAATTTACCAAAGCGCCACACTCTCTGATAGTAAAAAAAAAGTTTGTTTCTATTCAAGTGGAGCGGAGTGTATATTGAAAGAGTGGGTACGTTCAGATGACCAGCTTTCAATTGACTTCAAATGAAGGGAACTTTTACTGGAAAGTGACTGGAAATTTAGTCAAGAAATATCTGCCTTAATTTTAAATCAAGTGTGTTTTTGTCAAAATTGTCATTTCTGAAATTAAAAATCAGTTTAAGTTTTTAAATTGTTTGTGCGGTCGTGTTAATTAAATTTAAAATGAAATTTTTCGTACATTGCGATGGAATTGTGTACCCGTTTCGAGGATTCTCTTTTTCTAAGTGAACTTGAGGTAAACCATTCAAGAAAAGTTAAAACTTTGACATAATGACATGCGGACAAAAGAAAAGTTAGTTATTTTGGATGAAGTTGACTTAAGTCTCCTGAACGTACCCAGTGACTAAATCTTATTTCAATAGAAACTGATGATATACAATTTGACTAATGTATGTACATACATAATTCATTAGAATCTCAAAAAGATGAACACATATAAAACAGGACCCGTTCATCTTTTTGAATTGTTCATCTTTTCAAGCATAAACATTTGGTTGAGGAAGAACATAACATGTAGGTAGTTCTAAAATTAAAAAAATGATAAGCATAATTGGAAACAAGAAAAGTTGAATAAAAAAGTAGAAAAAACTTATTGAGACACGAAATTTTAAATTAATACGAGGGTGGTCCCAGATAAGACTGGTCCCGGTCTCGTCTCCTAAAAATAAATAAGAAAATAAGAAATATTTTTGATTATAGTTTGAATGTGCAGAAGAAAATAAATATTTAACTGAAATTTGATTTTTTAATTTATAAGACTCTCTGTAAATTTCGTTCTGAATGCACAGTCTCGTCTCGGTCTCGTGTAGTATACTTTAAAGGCAGTCTCGTCTCGTCTCGTCTCAATCTCGTCTCAATCTCGTCATGTGAGACCGAAACCGTCTCAAGGCCAGCCCTAGTCCCAGAAGTATCCGACGGACCAAAGAAAACAGTAATATATTTGGAAAATTATTCCTTATTTCTCTACTTAGTCCTCTTTTAGCAGGCTACATTTTTCCGCCAGTTCGCTACGGTACCCTCTTTATAGGAAAAAGCGTAAGACTCTACAAAATAGCTCTCAATTGCAGATTCAACGTATTCATTTTTGAAGAATCTCTTATTACCAACCAATTTTTTATCAGATTGAGAACGGAAAATAATCCGAGGGGACTTAATCTGGTGAAAAGCGTGCATGAGCAAGCAATTCAAACTTTAATTTATTGATTTTTGCCATCGAGATAGAACAAGTGAAAACTAGAGTGTTGTCTCAGTGAAACAATTTTATTTTCACCAAATGCAGCCATTTTTTTTCTGTATCTCACCACTCATCCGCTGAAACAAATTCGTATAGTATTTTTCGTTTGTTGTTTTCCATTAAAAAAATCAAATTAATGAAAATTATCCAATGCGCCACCCAAAGAACGCTGACATAACCTTGGGTGCCTATTGAAGACTTTTTAAAATGCCTAACTTGCCTACAAGCCCAAACACTTTCTCTCGACACGTCATCCTATACCAATTTGTGGAGTTTAACCATTTTCGGATGACAAGCCGCACTTGTTGAACTATGCTTGCAAATATACTGATAGGGTTCACTTTATATGGCTGCCAATGCAACAATAAACAACGTGCTGTCATCAAACTTTAAACTTAAGCTTTCTAAAAGCCCTATTTTCTAAAATGGTATACTCTTTTCTTAAAAACAACATCCTTCTATAGGTGGTTCTGGGACCACCCTCGTATGAACTCCAGATTTTAAATTCACATAATACTGATGAATTCACCTTAAAAATTAAAACAAGGCTGAAAGTCCTGTTATTCAAAGGTGAATGTATATAATACGAGAAAATATAAGGATAAAGCAACGGAAACAAAAACAAATTGCGTTGAGAATGAAGCGTTTATCTTTTCGAGTATCCAAAATTCAACGTGTTTATCTTTTGGGACACTGCAATGGTAAAAATATTGCTTCATCTTTCCAAACTGTCCATCTTAGAACCGTTCATCGTATCGAGTTTCTACTGTGTTATTTCTAATTAATATAATTATAAATAGTAACATAAAATTCAGAATAGGTCATAATTACATATAAACTATGTAGAATATATTATAGAAGAGTGCTAAGCATAGGGCTTAGTTAACCCAACTTTCGACAATGCCAAATCATAAAGTCTCGAAGGGAATGTTTTTAAAGTCAAATGCATAATTACATTCCCTGTTCCGATATTACCTACCATTGGCATTAAATAACAGAGTATCCAAACGAATTCTAATAGAAACATCCCTTTGTGTTTGTTGTCACTGCAGTCGTAATGATGATTCCATTGATTGAATACCAATCAAATAGTTTTTGTTTTAAGGTATACTTGTACTACTAACTGATGTGGAAAATCCGGAGGAGACGCATCGGATGGAAATAGACTGAACACCATAAATGCAAGGTGCTGGATTAACTATAAATCAAAATAGGCATAATGCTTAGGATATATCAGGCCGTGAGTGCAATATCGAAATTGAGTTTATTACGAAAATTGAATCTGTACCTACTAACCCACACATCTGCATTAAAATTTGTTAAATTTTCGGTTTCATGCCATAGTTACAGGCCTTTTGTACTTAGGCAAAACACAAACAAATTAAAAGCTTGAGTGCAAGAGTGGCCTATCTACCACTTAGGCCACTTTTGAGCTCGCATATTTGATTTTATTGTTTGAAACTTTAAGTTATGTCAGTTATTTTTCTATTCGATCACAGGGGACATCAATGCAATGTGATAAACATAAGTGGGTACCCTGATAATCTCCCTCGATAAGCCATGAAGTTAAAGAGTTTCAAACTAAAGTTAATGCTGCAGTTGTTGCTGCCATAACGAAGTGAGTGAGTGCAATACGGGTATATAAAATCTAATCTAGACTATAAGGTTGATTAGATTAACTATGAGTTTCTTGTCAGCGGGCATTCAAATTCACAAGGCGACTAAGATTTTGGGTTGCTTGAGAAAAAATATTTTCCAAATATTTACATCCCCGATAATTGGAGTCATAAGCTCAGCTGGAAAATAAACATTAAATGTCATAAAAAAAAAATCTCTATAGAAGGCCTTAAGGTTAACTGGCTCAAGATTCTTGAGCTTCAATATTTAAAGACCGACCTCTTCTTAATATTTTTTAATTATTCTCTTGAAGAAATTTGTTCATTTCAAGTTATTTTATATCGAAAACAATAAGTGTAAGCCTAGCAAGCCTCGACTTAAAAACTTTTTACCCGATGGAAAACCTATAAGCAGGGAGAAGAATAAGGATTTGCTGGACCTTCTGCAGTTTTAACCGTCAATACATCACAATTTGTACACTGATCTAAGAAATAATAATCCTTTTGCAAATACCGCAAAGGCTTTTTTGAATCCTTACACTTCTGAAAGTGAAAACAAACAAAAAAACTTAATTAATAAATTAAATAAAAATAAAAAATACATTAAAAATTTGTTTTATTTACAAATCTTTGGCTGATCTTTCAATTTTTTAATTTTTTTAAATTTTTCCTCTGTGCAATAGTGGCCTATCTGACTTTAAAATCAGTAATAATGGTATTTTGAAGGATTATGAATCCAAAATCAAAACCCTGTTAATTTTTTAGCATATTGCAAAAATAAAATCAAAGTTGTGTTTCTTAATTCTTTGAAAACTACAAGTGTTTAAAAATAACCTCTTTCTTATTTTTGCTCTTCTGAAAATAATGGAAAATGCAGTTAGGCCACTATTGCCTCATATGGCATTGTAGAAGAAAAATTTGTAAGATTAGTTAACGCCTTACGCGTAATATGGAAAATACGGATTAGTACATCAACACTACTAACGCACCAGTTAGTAGAACATTTTGTACAAGAAAATAATTCCACAGCGATAATTCAATTTTTAGTATTGCAAAGAAAAAAAAAATCGTGTATTTTTTAAAATATGTTTTGCATTGTGGTCTAAGTTTCAAAAAATTTGGCCTGTGAGAACAAATTCTACAAAATTTAAGATGAAATATATTCTTTCTCTCGATGAGATTCTACTCCACTCTGAAAAGTGGAGCAGATTCTCACTAAAAGTGAAATGAATTCCCGTGCAATTATTACACTAAAATTGGAAAAATCACGATTTTTAAACCGTCATAGACACCAAAGGCAGAAAAAAACTGTAGGATTTTGGCATTTGATATCACGACGCTTATACCTTTACCCCTATGTAGTATATTTATTTTATAGATATTATATCTATACATACTTACCTCGACTCCCAACTTTCTGTGAGAGTATTTCCTCAACCCCTGCTGCGACACGATCTCACAAAGCTCTTGCAAAGGAGAAGACAATAACATCTTTAGCACTTCGCTAAATGATGAGAGCTTCACCGAAAATGAAGAGCAGTGGCCCTCTGCTCTTCATTTTCGGTGAAGCTCTACTTTATACGTACTTTCCAGGCAGCCTATCACTGGTAGAGAACTCATTAGAGAGAATACCTCTCAAACCTAATAAAGAAGACTGGAAAATTGATGCAAATATTTGCTCAGGCAAAATGATTGAGTGGGCGATTAGTACCTTTCAACCTTTTAAGTCAGCAGGGGCAAATGTATCTTCCCAGCCCCTTTTGCAAAAGGGTAGGGATGATCTTATGCCCTACCTGATTAGTATTCTTCGAAGTAGTAATGCTCTTGGGTATATACCAACACTATGGAGGAGAGCTAAAATAATCTTTATTTATTTTATAAAAAGAGACAACCCATCCAAAGTCTTTGAGGCCAATAAGCTTAACATCCTTTGTACTGAAAACTTTAGAGAAAATAATAGACAACTTCATAAGAACAGAAGTTTTAATAAACAGGCCAATCTGCGACAACATGCCTATAGAGCGGGTAGATCTACAGATACCGCTGTATTTGAACTAACTTATACCTTATAAAAAGCTTTAGATGCAAAGGAAACGGCATTAGCTGCCTTCCTGGATATAGAAGGAACATTCGATAATACCTCCCACGATTCTGTAAATAAAGCCCTTGTCAGGAAGTGTGTTCCCATCACCATAACCAAATGGATTAGGGAAATGATAGGTACTAGAACAGCAGAGGCACTAGCAGGAACGAACATAAAGAGTGTCGTTACCACAAGAGGTTGTCCTCAGGGAGGGGTACTAACACCCTTGCTGTGGAGCCTCGTAGTGGATGAACTGTTAGAAAATCTTACGTCCCAAGGCATACGAGTCATAGGCTTCGCCGATGACATCGTTATCACAGCCCTTGGGAAGTTCGAAGAAACTCTTTGTGGTATAATCCAAAGAGGACTAACAATTACAAGGAAATGGTGTCTATCTGGAGGACTTAATATTAAAACCATAAATACTACGATTGTACCATTTACCATGAAAAGACTTCTACCCCGCATGAAACCTATCCGGTTAGCTGGCGAAGTAATTGAAACGAAGAGGGAGGTAAAATACATAGGCATTACACTAGATAATAAACTCCTTTGGAACAAGCATGTTCCCCGTCGGGAAAGCCACAAAATCCCTTATGATATGCAAGAAACTTGAAAATCTTGGGGTTGCAAGCCTTACATCCTCAGATGGATGTACACCATGATGGTAAGACCCATAACTACCTATGGTGCGGTTACTTGGCACAAACGAACCGAATTAGTAACAACTAGGAAAGCTCCAGAAAAATTACAAAGGCTCGCATGTTTATGTATAACTGGAGCAATGAGAACTTACCCCAGAGCAGCTATGGAGGTTATACTCCACATATCCCCTTTTCACGAGGTAATTGTAAGTGCTGCAAAGGGAGCCATTATGAGATTTGCCAAGGAGGGTACGGGGACTGGAAAATGTATCAGTCTGAGGGAAAGAGACTGTATTCCGAAGTCCTCAATAAAAAAATATAACTTCGTGAAAAACTTCCAAACGAAGTTGCAAAAAAGATTGGGAACGCAACACCGTGAACTACTTTTTCAATGCAAGTGCCATCAAGTGGTACACTGATGGATTGAGAACGACAGAAGGGACTGGTACGGGAATTTTTGGGCCAAGAACCAAACTTTCCATACCGATGGGACAGTCCTCTAGCATTTTCCAAGCTGAAGTACAAGCTATAGGAACATGCGCATGTCAAAATCTCGAAATGAAATACAATAAACAAAACATTGCCATTATGTCAGATAGCCAAGCCGCACTTAAAGCTCTGAGCTCCTACTCCATCAGCTCTAAGCTAGTATGGGAATGTGTTGGAAGGCTAAATGAACTCGGCAAAAATAACACTGTCACACTCCATTGGGTACCTGGCCACGTACGTGTTGAGGGCAACGAAGAAGCAGACTCCCTAGCAAAAATAGGTGCTACGACTCCCTTAACGGGACCTGAACCTTATTGCGGGATAGGAGAAAACGTGATAAGAAACAAAATCAAAAAAGAAGAGGAGGCAATAAGATCCAAAACTTGGATAGAACTCCCAAAGCTAAGACAGGCTAAACTAATACTTGGGAATTATAACAACCAACGTTTTACAGACTGTATCAGCTTAAGTAGAAACAACCTAAGAATTATAACGGGTCTCCTCACTGGACACTGCAAACTAAAAAGACATCTTAGTTGACTTGGCCTAGTAAGAAGCGCCACATGCAGGTTCTGTGACACAGATGAGGAAACGCCGGACCATATTCTAGGCCGATGTAGCACACTCATACATCAAAGAAAGAAGTACCTGGGACGCTACCAGGAAGAAGAGAGCGACTTACCATCTCTTAAAATAATCCAAACACTCCAATTCTTGAGAGGAATACATCTGGAGGAAGAGCTGTATGATGAACAGGCCTCATCCAGCTCTAGGAGGCGGGCACAATAGATCTTAAGGTCGCAGTGCAATATCCCTCAAAATTATATTCATTCATTCATCGACTCCCAAAATTTTCCGTCGGCTTGTAGTTACTATGAGTCCGACCATGCATTCCCATTAGACTGTGATTGTGGCTGCTTGTAATGTCAAATAGAACAAAATATACAAAATATACAAATTACGTCAAATTAATCAAAACAGACTTGTTTCAAAACAAAGAGATCTTTTCCAGTCCAGCAATAACACAAATCATAGTGAGGGTGATAGAAAACAGTTGAAAGAATAAATACGATGAAATGCATGTACATATGTAAAAATAAATAAAATGCACGACTGGGTTACACCTACCTTATGTATATGTATGTATGTTGTCGTAAAGAGGCTATAACATGACATTACAAGGGAATAGATGTTATAAGTGTTTCGTGTCAAAAAATTGAGGTTTAAATGAAAACTGACCTTACGATGATGGAGAAGTCAACTAGTCGTATTTTAACTTAGTATTACATTTATATTAGTTATAACGTCCTACTAAGGGCCAGTTTGTTCACAGCTAATCATCTTTAATCCATGATTAGTGGAGCTGGGAAATCCTCAAATGTGTTCGTTGCTAAATTTTTTTTTAAATTCAAAGTATGAGTTGCTAATCATGGATTTCACTAATCAGCCAATTTTGGTTGATTAGCGTAAAGCCTATGAAAGTCACATACTAAATTTAACACACTGACTACGAACAAACTGGCCCTAAGTCTACTTGGATTCTTCGTCATTTTCGTTTGTTGAAAATTATCGTTAGGCCACTAACTTGTATCTGATTATTCTCTAACGACGGACAAATCTGCTATAGGCAATTTTACATACTCCAAAGTTTCTATTTTATTTTTGAAAATTAAACCAACTTGCACAATAGGAGCAATAATAAGCAATGCATCGATAGTCATGCAATTTTCTTTTGGAAACATACTCCACTTTATGACAGCACACATTGCTGTATACTTATCTAAAATAAAAAGGATGTTCGGTATGTTAAGTTAATTTTATACCAATGCCACTAACCAGTCATTAATTGGTAGTTGAGTAATTTTTAAGTTTAATGCAATTATTCTCGGGTTTTCGTCTCTCATTTTAAATTTGTTCATCAATTACATACATATGTATGTACATTGTACATACATATAATGTTTATTAAACTTTTATTTCTAAATACAGAATAACAACTAAATTTGGTAAAAGGGGTATGCACATCTAAAAATTCTTTTGAAATATGAGTGAGTCAAAATAAAAAGTACCTATACCCATCTAATTGGTATTTATTTTGTGTGAACAAAGTTCGCAGACAAGAAACTTTTTTACAACAACTGGTGTTTGTTTTATCCGTATGTCAAAGTTCTCAGACATTTGAAAGAAGTGTTTCTTCTTTTTATTTAAATATATTAATTTTAAATATATTCATATTTGTTTGAGAAGTATAAAAGCGTCAGCTGATTTGTTTATTCGGGATTATTATTATCTAACAAAGAAACAAATATGCACGACAAGATCGTACGAACTTGGCCTTGTAGCTATCCGGCTGGAAAAAATTTTGTCTAGTTTGGGCAAAGCCCTAGTGCAGTGGTTCCCAACCTTTTCTCGGCTATGTCCCACCAGAACCTTTCCAAAATGCACATGTCCCCCTGGCCCTACGTTAAAGTTTAGGTTAAGTAAATGAGCTGACAGTCTGTCTTGTTACCGTCACATTAAGATTGGCCATAACATTTTATGTAAATACCTGAACAGTTTCAAGCATCAAAAATATGAAATCCATATAAAATAAGTAAACAGTAAGCTAATTTTCAAAACCTATAATGAAGTTAATGAAACTCAAAGAAGAATTATTTTCATGTTAATCTGTAAATATGGATTTCTTTTTTCAAAATTTGTCTTTAATAAACTTTGGAAGTACATAGTTTAAATTTCAATTGGTATTGAATGAGAATTATGTTATGTTATGTTATGCTTTCAAATATGCATAAAATACAAATGGGGAACGTTCATCGTGGACAGCTGCATATTTTAAGTATTCCTGCGAACATTCTTGTGTACGCACCTGTGGGAAATGCTGACAACCAGGCTCATAAATCAACGTTTGTAGTCAAGTGTCATTGAGTGAAGTGAAGTTTGTAACAAACAGTTGATACGATTGATGAAAGCAGATCCTGATGGGTATGTTCAGAAATATATCTTTATGGGTGGCATCATAGAAGCTTGGATATCTCAGAGAGGTGTAAAAAGGCATTATTTTAAATTGCCCCCCTATAACATCAAATTGCCCCCCAGTGGGGCGAGGGCCCCATGTTGGGAAACACTGCCCTAGTGAGTTTTTAGTAGTAAAAATCTAGACGAGGAAAACTTGTCAGATGGACTTCAGTACCAAACATTTAAACGAGGGAAATTTTTCAAACACTCGTGCAGTCCTCCCTAGTAAAAACTTGTAGGACATGTACCTACCCCATCAGGAATGTCTCTTCAACAAAAAAAAAAAAAAAAAAAAAAAAAAAAAAAAAAAATTCTATAAGCACCATGTAATTTCAGTATCATACGATACTTTTTTCTTGCTTTTATTTGTCTTCTTTTTCATTTCAGAATAGCACAGATTTATGAGAAATGTTAGGCAAATTGGAACAGAAAAGCTGTTCTAAGGGCCAGTCTGTTCACAGCTTATCATCTTTGATCCATGATTAGTGCAGCTGGGAAATACTCAAATGTGTTCGGTGATCAAATTTGTTTTTTAAATTCAAAGTATGAGTTGCTAATCATGGATTTCACTAATCAGACAATTTTGGTTGATTTGCGTTGTTTAATTAAAGCCTATGAAATTCACATACTAAATTTAACCCACTGTGAACAAACTGGCCCTAAGTTGTTCTACCTAAAAAGCAAGTATATACATACATAAAATCCTATTCCATTCTGTATTTATTTGTTTTGCAATATGGTATGAAACATAAGATTATGAAACTTATTCACTTTCGACCCTAAATTTTTGTATGGTGAGTTAGCCCAGTGGAAGCAGAAGATCGCGGGATCAAGACCCATAAGCAACTTTTTTTGTTTTGTTGCCTGACGAGGCAAAAGGGTTCATAATCGCCAAGGCCCATAGCCTTTGTAAACCCTTGCTAGCTCCTTGCCAGAATCTATGTTAAACTCTGTAGAGCATTGTTGAAAACTAGATTGTTTTTCTGCGCGGGTGATATCTAGATTTTAGCTAGGCATTAACAGTGCACTTTTATTAGATCGTTAGTAAGAAAACAATAAAAACAATGTAAATTAGCAATTGTGAATTTCTTTGATTTAATACAAAAACATGTGGAAAAAAACTTAAAAATAAAACATAACAGATTTATTTTAGCTTTTATTTTTTTAAACAATTTTTGAACGCAATATTTTTGTTGACTAACTTAGAAGTACCGAATTGCAAAATTATGACAGCACATTACTGATTATTCTGCAATATCCCAAAACAAGTTAAAAACCGCCAATTTGGTCTAAATACCTGAGAATTTTGTATCCGTTTTTCGATTTTTTTGGCAAAAACCTGATAAACAAAATTATAAAAACTGATTGAGAGATTACGGATATACGAAGTTTAATCAAAATCGTTATAGCTGTTGTTGAGAAAACTTGATAAAACAAAAATCGTTGTATGAGAGCTACCCGTTCTAGATGACCTTAAACAAAAATTTGAATTTTCCCTTTAAAGCCTAGTACTCACCTGTGAGTAAAATGAAAAATAAAAGCGGTTTAAAATTCACGTGAATGAGCATTGTGAAACCACAATTAATTATCCACGTGAAATTCCAGTCCTCAGTTTGAAAATTTTTAGTAGTACTTACTTTGAATACAAAAATTATTTGATTTGTCTGACAGTTTAACAGAATCTTGAAATGCTTGAGAAGACTATTTTAATTCCATAGTTCGGTTTTTGGCTTGCCGGTAACACTTAATATTCAAAAATAAATGATCATAAGATACAAAATAATTCTTTAGGCTTTTTTATTCAATTCTTACAACTTTTATTTTAATTTATTCAAAAAATGTCACACTTTTCCACACATTTTATAAAGTGGTCGTACGTTAGGAAATGAAAATTATGAAATCAAATTAATTTTGAACCGGTTCATATTTCGCTCTCACATTTTGGGTACTCAGCTCTCGTTATGAATTTCATCATTGTGAAATAAATGTCACTTTTATATAGAAATTTCATTTTCACTTGAACTGAGTACTAGGCTTAAGGATTCAAAAAAAAAAAAAATGGTCGACATAGGTTTAAGGTATAACTATAATAGAAAGAAGTCAGCTTACGCGGTCGTACGAAACTGAGCGAATACAAAGAATTGATATGATCCGCCCATAATTGCGATTTGATATTTTCGTTAAGTTTTCGTTAACTTTCGCTATCGGTAGCGACAGCGCTCATCGAGCGCTCTTGCGAAAGTAAACTGAAAATTAAAAAAAAAAAAAATTGCATGGGTTTTGTGTTGTGAATTTTTTGTGAAGCAAAGTTTAAACTGCATCAAAAACAAAAATATCTTTGTTCTGCTGCAAAGTTTTTGTTCAATCGAATTAGAACAATAATTAATTTGAAAATAATTACATTTGTTATTCCAGTTAATTCTCGATTTTATACGAGCTGTGTGCAAAGTTTTTCTTTAAAATTTTATTAAATTTCTCAATAAAGTGAGTGCTGCAATGGCAAGAAGATCATCAGCTACTGGAGGGGAAATCATTGGTACAACTTCAAACCACTTAAGCGAATTATAGGTTACATGTCAATTTGACGTTTCGGAACGCTACTTTTCGTTCTGTTTTGACATTAGCTTCCGACAGCCACCGATTATTATAGTTCTACCTTTAAGCTTGATGTAGATCAGGACGCATTGTGTCGCCTTTTAACAAAAGAGTTTGCAAAATTCAATTTTCGTTTGTATATAATGCAAAAATAGTTTATCTTTTGGATTCAGAATTCAAGAAATTGAAAAAAAAAAAATATTAATAATAATTTTTTTCTTTCATATTATATACGTAATAACTATTATTTTAAATACGACCTAATTTTGATGTTTTAATACACTTTGTTGACTTCATGGTGAGTTTAAAAAAAATATGTAATTCTGGAACACCCTGTAAGACATTTCTCTTAGATTTTATTTTTTTTATAGCACTAAATCAATTCACACACTTCCTCCATAGCTTGATTTAAAATGTACCACTAAAGTAGTATATTTGCCCTCAAATGTGCAGCAAAAAGTCTTTTGATCCATCTGCAAAAATACTCACAAAATTTATTTTTCGTTTACTTTTATGCACCACTTTGACTTTATTTAACTTTATGACACCCTGTTTTTACTTCAGTTATCTACTTTTGTCAATTTTTGAGCTAAAAAATTATGTCTATAGAGAGGAAGTCGTATTTCAGAAGAAGATTGTGAAACACCCTGTAAATATGTTTTTTCTAAAATTCACAAAATTAATAGCATTTGAAATTTTCTTGAAGCAGAAAAATAAATTATCACGATATCTTTATTCGCTTAAAAGCTATAATTTTTGAAACTAAAATAGTCAATATGAGCCACTGTGGGTCGTCTTGATGAAAATCACTTTTTCGGGCTTCGTCATCAATGTAATGTTAGTTTTGATTAAAACCTTTCTTACCCCAAACCAATAATTGCCCTATAGAGTAAATAAAAACAAAATTATATGCCACAAGTCTGTTTTGATGTTAAATTTAAGTTAAAAAACCATTGAAGACAACAATTAATATGTAATTAAAAAAAATGTTTAAATTTAGAAATTTTAAAGCCGACAGGCAACATCCAATACCAAGGTGTAGGTACTTTTTCTCTGTTCTCTGTCTTGTTCTGACAGGTGACAGTTTTCACACATTTAAGCTGTTCTGATATTTCATTAAATTTTCAGTCAAGATAGATTTATTTTAATTTAATATAAAATTCAATTTTAAAATAATTCAAATCTTCTACACCACAAGTGAGAGAATTTTGATTCAAGACTTGTAGGTAGTTGACAATTGATTTTGAGTTTTCTTATAAAGCAGCAAGGTTCAGGGACATTTTAAAAATTATATGCTACTATTTTTTTTTTTTTAATAATCGACAAGCACTTAAGGGGTTGTTACTACCCTTAACATGTAAACACAGTGCGAGCGTTAGGAAAATAGGATGGGTTTAAAAGGAGATGTCGATGCACATTGGTTTTGAATTTCTGAATATCATAATACGAGGGAAAAATAGAGTAAGGTATAAAATTCCACATTCGTTTTGTGCGGCTAAAAAAAGAATCCCTGTACTTGACAGTACGTCCGAAATTGGGCTCAAGGGTAAACTGATGAGCATTCCTAGAAGCGCGAGTATTGCGGTTAAATTGTTTAAGGGGAGGAATGCAACTATAGCTATGTCTATTTACAAGACATGAAACATTGAATGTTTCCGTTATGGTTTTATCACCTATCATTTTTAAAGCTTTTTTTTTGGATACTATCCAAAAGACTCAAGTAAGTTGGAGGAGCAACTGCCCAGATATGCGAATTGTACTCAAGCTTTGGACGGATGTATGCCTTATAGATCGTAGCCAGATCAGAAGAGGAAAAGAATTTCTTACATCGCATAAGGGATCCCAAACATTTTGCAGCGTTTTTAGCGACGTCGAATATGTGATCATTCCACGAAAGGTGGTCTGTGATGTACATACCGAGAACCGAAAGCTTTTCAGTTTCCTCGATGCAAGTACCACTCATGGATAGCGGCATGGGGTGTGGGTTTCGCTTTAACGACAAGAGACAGCATTGAGTTTTTGAAGCATTAAATTCTACACGGTTTCTTAATCCCCAAAGGACAATGCTGTCAAGATCAGAATTCAATGAGCTAATCACACGCTGTCGTTGAAGTTCCACATCCGAAGAACAGGGATGTGAATCTATGTAGAAACGAATATGAAAAGCTGAGGGTACTGTCGTCAGCAAAACAGTTTAATGGATTAGAAGTTTCAGACAAGAGATCGTTTATGAATATAAGGAAGAGAGTCGGAGACAAGACGGAGCCCTGGGGCACACCAGCATTTATTTTGTGAACTTCAGACTTGAAACCGTCCAAAACAACTTGTATTGAACGGTCCGAAAGGTAATTTCTAATCCAACGAAGAAGAGATTCATCGATACCAAATGCACGCATTTTCGATAAAAGCGCTTGATGCCAAACTTTATCAAGTGCAATAATCTTACTTTCTCCAAAACGATGTAAAGATTTGTGCCACTGTTCGGTGAGATTTACCATCAGATCACCAGTGGACCTTTTACTGCGAAAGCCGTACTGCCGGTCATTAAGAAGCTTTCGTTCTTCGAGATATTTCTTGTACTGGAAATTAATCAGCGTTTCCATGACCTTGGAGAGAAGGGACGTAAGTGAAATTGGTCGATAGTTAGAGGGGGAAGAAGATACGCCTTTTTAAGGGACAGGCTGGACAAATGCTGTTTTCCATCCACTCGGAAAGAGTCCAGTAGAGTAGGAAAGATGGAAAAGCTTACGCAGTGGTTTTGCTAGCGTTGAAAAACACCTCTTCAGATCAATTGGAGGGATACTATCCGGGCCAGCGGATTTGTGAATGACGAGATCTTTCAGAATTCTAGCAACTGCACGAGTGCGAAAGAAGATTTTTCCCATAAAATCATTTACGTTCTCAAGTACAGGAGGAGTCATAACACTCTCTGACAGCGTCGAATTAACATCAAACTGTGCTGCAAGCAAATTGCGAGCTGACAAAAGAAGTGTCATTGAAGACGAGCTTGGAACCGAGAACGAGGTGGTATTTCGTATGTTTTTTAGAAATGACCAAAAATGTTTACTACCTTCGGGATATTGTAGTAGCCCGTAGCGTAATGGTTAGTGCGTTCGACTGTCACGCTGGAGGTCTGGGATCGTTTCCCAGCTTCGTCCACCTAAAAACTTTCAGGGCTACTGCCTCTTGCGAGGAATTGACAAATCCTCCAAGAGTATCACTTGTCACGAATAAGTGCTTCTCGTCTAGCCGTTCGGATTCGGCCTAAAATTGTAGGTCCCTTCCATTCCTTTCGAAAGGCGCACACAGGAATGGTTGCGAGTTGTTAGTCACTAGGCCCTGGTTCTTCATGAGCCGTTGTGTCACTCGATTTATTTTTTTTTGGGACATTGTAGTATTTTTTGCGTTATTTTTGATCATGATCATCAAGAATTTTGTTCGTCGAATATGAACTTTACAGGTATTTCTAGCATGTTGAAACTTTTTCCGTATTTCCTCAGTAGGGTTGGCTTTATAAAAAACGCTTTATAACAAACGCAATCAAACCATGCGTTTTCTTTGGGTTTGATAGATTTTACCCTATTCGGGATAAAATTTCTCATTCCACAAAGAATCTACGTCACTTTCGAGGAAGCATAGTGACCAGTTAAGATTCCTGAAGAATACATTGAGACCGTCCCAGTTGGCATTCTCGTACTGCCAAACGGTTCTCTTAGGAGTTTTTTTTTAACTGAGTTTTGTTGGCACGAGAAATTTGCAGATATGACACAATGGTCTGATGTGCCTACAGGTGCTAATACACTATCAGTATATTTATCGGGTTCAGAGGTAAGGAACAAGTCAGGAGTGTTCGCAGATTGACCTGCAACTACAGAGATTCGAGTTGGCTCATCAACAAGCTGAGTAAGATGGTCTAACTCAGCAAAGATCTCAACATACCTTCCTTCGGGTGTTGTCTGGCCAGAAAAGCGGAGCCAACTTGAATTGTGTGCATTGAAATCTCCCGCTATGACGATTTCAGTGTGAGGTTTATGGGAACCAATTCTTTGGATGGAGTCAGACAGAGCATCAAATTCGTGAGAAGTTGAATTTCTGTCCAGGTTTGGACTCCTATAAATGAAGCATGTATGAATAATGTGCTTGTTTACCGTGAATTTCAACCATAGAAAATTAAAGTTTGTGTTAGCACACGCACCACATTGAGGTTGGAGCTGGTAAGCAACATCGTTTCTTACATACACAACGAGGCCATGATGAGAAAAGAATAAAGGCACTAAATGATACCCATGTAGATTAAATTCCGAATAATCAGTATTTTCTCCCACCTGGGTCTCACTCAGTGCCAATATAGCTGGTCTGTAAATTACAGAATGAATGCATGCAGCACAGAAATTCTTCCTTAACCCAGGGATGTTGGAATAATCCACCCTAAAATTACCTCTCATTAAAAAAAAATTCAAAAAACTTACCTGAAAACCAAATCATACAATTAATCTATGTAAATTAACAGGATTAGGGCCCAATTGAGCTTTTCAATACATATTACCACTAGTGTTATGCCTTAGTGACAATATGCATCGATCAACCCCTGGAATGAATACATCTGATATTAATTTAGCTCTCTCATTGATTCATTATGTGAAAGCTTGCCACATAATATATTCGATGCTTAAGCTAAAGCAACTACGTGTGAAAGGGAAGGGAAAGATTAGGGATTTACCACTCGTTGTGTTTTTTTTCTATTGCCCATTACACTACGATGGCACATTAGCTGTTTTTTTTGTTGGTAGTTGTTGTTGTTGTTACTTGTTGTTGTTACTTGTAATAAAGGTAAGACAGCCAATGTTTTTTAAGTAATTTCCTAGTTTACCTACTTTGTTCCGACACAAAAAATGACTGCACCTGCCATACAACCATTATGAAAAAACTATTAATTTCGAAAAATGGGTCTAACGCTTTTGATGAAAAAAATACTGTGTACTATCAGTCGAGTTTTGGCACTACACCCTACACTACGGGATCAAGTACTAATAAAGTCAGAAATTCGCAATATCTGCTAAGCTCATCAATCAGAGACGCCTCGCCAAATTTGAACTTTCTAGCATAAGCCGTTCCTGAGATATAGAACTGCAAAAATCTCAAAAAGCGCAACTGACTAACTGACTGGAACACTCACTGACAGATCATTAAAATTATGGAGCACTTCCCGACATCGTAGAATCTTGCAATTTCACACAACGGTAGGGGTTTAATTTAAGATTTACCATCCAGGCGGCGTGGTACCCCCCATTTTCATAGAATTGATATAAGTTATTTGGAGCACTTTTGATTACTGCAGAATGATGAAATTTGATAGAGCGGTAGGGCTTGAAGTGAAAACAAAGGCAACATTTTAAAATTTGAGATTTTACATTATGAGGGCGATGGCAATCGCCGATTTTCGCAGAATTTATATTAAATATATGAAGCACTTCCGATTGTTGCAGAATTATGAAATTTGGTGGAGCGATTGGTTTTGAGGTAAACAAAGAACAAAATTGAAAAATTGCAATTTCTTTGCAATTATTATGATTTAATTGCAGCACTTCTTACTTATGAAAATTGGTAGAGCCGTTGGACTTGTAGTGCATAGAAAAATTAAAAGCTTTGTTTTTCTTACGGGTTCACTGAAATTTTTTCCACCCACTTTCATCCGATAAAAAAAAATCTGTGCAATAAGAAGTGAAATCAAACCAGAAACATATAAATGTTATAAAAGAAGCCAAGTTATTCTTTAAACAAAAACCTTTGCGCAACAAGTCAGCCGTAATAAGTAGTGAGATCTAAAGGTACGCCGAGTTCTAAGTTTATTACTCTAATATTTAATATTTTAAGTAGAGTAGAAGAACCTCAAATTTATTAGAGAAATCTGTTATTTAATGATCATGATAAATTTGGTAGGTTAACTTGGCAAAGTTTTCTTTTATGTATTACCTAATTACAAAATTTTGAAATAAAAACTTGACTAGTGAATCTACCAAATGCTAAGGACACTTTATAAATACAAAATAAAGAAAAAAGCTTTAATGTTTTTTTCGCCGCCTGCAAGGACTGTCATTATAGATCCGTTTTTATTTCGGACGAGAATGCGTTTATGTAAATACATACATATATATATACATAGCTCTCAACCAAAAGGCGTAGAATTATTTCCCTAAATCTTTTAGTTAGGGCGTTAAGGGCATCAACCTTGCACTTCATCCTGACGAGATGAGCTTTGGTACAATAATAGTCCGCATCCTAAATTTACTTTTAAGAAATCTTGCTACGGTAGATATACTGGCAGACCGGAGATATAAGGGTTGCCTTCTTACCAGGTGATAACAACGAAATTCCACATAAATGGCCTATAAATCGAGAACCAGATAACGGTCGATTACGTGTAATATCCCTAGAATACTTTAAGCCATAGGAACATATTCTTTTTTCCCCCAACCTTGCGTGCTGGAGGCGCAAAACACCCTCGGCTGATAAGGGTTTTTATTGGTCAGAAAATAATGGTAATTATATAAATATTCATAAAATTTTTAGATGGGTGTCGATGTCGACGCAGAATTTCATACACTGCAGCATATCCGAAGTCCATTTTGAGCCATGCATTTGTTTTTTATATAATCGTTTTCGAAATGGGGGAGGGGAAGGTGGAATTATATCAAACCAGTTTGTATTGGTATAATCTAAGCATATGGCACATGACTTTAGGGAAGTTTTTAATGCCCAATCTTATGCAATCAAAATAAATACAATACAAACTTCCCAAGAAAAAGTTATATTCCTATTTATAAAATGATGACTCAATTTTTAGTGAAACGAGCATAATATTACAAAGTTCTAATGCTATGGTGATGAAACTTGGCACACAAATTTCGAAACAAAAATCAAAAGAGTCAAATATTTGGGGTGAAAGGGTGTTTTTTTTTTTGAGTTTTTTTTTGAGTGAAATGGGAAAGTATAAACCTATGACCAGTAAAACCCCCCAGAACTAGCACGTTGATGAAAGTTGGTAGGAATGTTTCATTTTGTATTGTGATCAGGAATTAAAAAAGATAAATCAAACATCAATGATGGTTAAAGGGTGTTTTTTTAGCGGAAATATTTTATCTGTTGTATTCAAATAATAAAGTAATTTGTCCTTTAAAAGGACAATTGCTCTCTTAGGGGTGCTTGTAACGTCTTAATTTTACTTTTATTGGATTCAATGTTAAAAAATACTTTAAAATAATGTACTATTTTTTATATATGTACCTCGATTGCACAAACAAAAAAATTTGGGTTTATAACCCATAATTACCTACCGCCTAAAAACAAACACCCCTAGAACCAATATATTTGCATGGATCCTTTTGAGTCTTGGTTCTAACAAAAAATAAAACATTTCTACCCACTTTCATCAACATACCAGTTTTGGGAGGGGTTGACTGGTAATAGTAATTCACTTTTCCATGTCACTCAAAAAAAAAACACTCTTTCCCCCAGTTATTTTGATGGACTCTTTTGACTCTTATTTTTTATGACAAATGAAATATAAAACATGTGTTCCAAATTTCATCACCATATCGGTTATGTTATGCTAGTTCCACTAAATTTTCAGTCATCAGTTTATAAAAGTAACATTACTTTTTCCAGGGATGTTGTATTGCTTTTATTTTGATTTCATAAGATTAGGCACCTTTAACTATCTTAAATTCATGTATCATACGCTTAGATTATACCAAGTTAAATATTATATGGGTTTGACATACTACCACATCCCTATCTCCAGCACTTGAAATTGATTGTGCAAACAAAAAAAAATACAGCGCGCAAAGGTAGGGGAGGGACTAAACAAAATAATATGTTCCTATGGATTCTAGTATTCTGAATCCTGTGAGACATTCCACGAGATTCCATGTCTGGTTCTCGATTTATAGCAATTTATGTGGAATTTTGTTGCTAAAACCTGAACCGCTATAACTGCACATACGTAAATGTTCTTTTCATTTCGAATAACGATAGCAATGTCCAAAGGGTGATATGGCACCCCCAAATTCAGTACACTTACACTGGTGCGCAGGGCCGGACCAACCAAATGTGCAAGATGTGCAAATGCACAAGGCGCAAAATTCTGGGGGCGCATTACCAGGAGCAAGAAATTGTAATCTGATCTTGCGCAAGCAAATATGTACTGCCATTTGCATTTTAACCACAAACATTCTTCAAATTATCCCAAAACAACATCCATCACAACCGTGCTCAGTTATTTCTTGCACACTAACTAAGATCACTTTCATTGTTGCATTTGCATTGAAGGAAAATTTAACTCAAGATTTCGTAGAATTAAAAATCCCACTAGACCCATGCAAGTTCAATACTACCTTCCTTCCTTATTTCCAAATAGTTCACCCTGTTCGTACAAATGAAACAAAAAAGAAACAATCTCAACACAAAAAGTTCTATGCCACCTCATTATGTGCAAGATTTATTTCATACACACTATGTTAATTATGACAACGAAAAATATTTATTCTTACTGAATCATGTGGGCTAGAGCCAGCGTTGGCAACCCGTTTAAGCCAAAACTTGCCTCATTTGAAAAAAATAATGCCTTTTTCGACGAAATAATGCCTCACTTGATTTTTTTTTTAAAGTTTATAAATAAGCTACAGATTATATAAATCTATGTTTGAAATGATTATCCTTTTTACTTTTAAAGTTATAAAAAAAAAAAAACAAGAAAAGGGGATGCCAAATCTCCCACCTTTACTCTATTAGTGTACCAAAGTTCATCCCGTCAGGATAAAGTGCAAGATTTGCCCTAAAATATGCCCTTAACACCCTAACTATTTATCACAGTTATCCTCGTACATACATAAATATTTAACTTTTTTTCATGAGGCAGATTTTGTGTTCATTTTTAAATGAATGTGTGTTGTAGTTTTTTTTGTTTTATCATCCAATCATACATGTAAAATTTTTTTAAATGAATACCCACAAAAACACCTAAGGCAAAAACAACATAACCATTTTCCATACAAATAATATAATATCCCAAGGACCGGCACACAATTGAAGGCTCAAACCAAAGTCTATGATATAGGGAATTTTGTTTGAGTAATGAAACAAAATAAATAAAAGTCCAGAAAATCCATACCAACAGTCATTAGTCCTCAGGATAAGCTTCGTCTAGATGATTGTACCCATTATGCTGTTTGTTTTTACAAAAAATTAAGAATGATGTCTGCGCCTGCAGGAATAAAATTTTGAAAGACAAACTCACTTTGCCCTTATTGTTTTTCCATTTAAAAAAAAAAACAATATTTTCTTTTGAAATGATATCACTTTTTGTGTACATCTTTCTAAGTAGGACAAAACACAGAACATCCATATAAGAAAAATTAAGATAACAAAACCCATGGTACCTAACCTACCCATGACATGGCTCAGAAAAATGGTTAGTCATTATGATGCTTTTCACGAACATTTATGTATGTAGGAACATACAAACTATACGCAAGGGCGTTGATCTTTTTATGTATTCCCAAATGTAAGCTAAGTGGAGTTTTCCGCACTGATAATATACCAACAAGAAATACGAAAAAGAAAATAGCAATTTGCTCTAGGGCTTTCCGGGCTTTCATCAGAAGGTAATATAAGCAGCAAGCAGTGTTACAGGTGGCTGATTCTTTTGCGACAGAGTAAATAGACTACCTACCTGCTACCTCTTATATGTTTGTTTGCAATTCTACAAAAATGACATTGAAGTTTTATATCAGCAAGATGTCAAACCAAGGACCAACATTACGTGAGATTTTTTTAGATTTTCTAACAAAAAAAAAAAAAAAAAAACAGTCGGATGGAGGTTGCAATCGGGATTGTAAGAAAATTACAAAAAAAAAAATCACATATCTCGATGGGAATCCCGAAATGTTTTATATTTTTTTTTAGATACAAAACAAAATGATGGAGTTTCCTCCATTGAAAGATTGCTATTGAAGAAGAGACAAGAATGATTTATTTATGAAGTAGTTTTATGGTTACAAAAATACAAAAAAGTTATATGGGCATAGGCATTAGGTAGGTTTAATAAAAGATAAGAAGCAAGTTATGTACAGCTATTTATCTGGGTAAAAAAATAAAGAAAATGTAGAGTGGGTTCCATTTCAATAATTTGTTGTAAAATTGAACTTACAAAACAGTAGAGCGTGTTTGTGGTTAGATCAAGCTGTGATAGTAGTTTTATTTGAAAGATAGAGCCCTCTTCAAAAGCAAACACTCATGTCAATCATAGTTGTATATCTGTTAAGGAAAGTTTTATTCATAGTATGTACGTAGTTAGGTAGCAGTGGCGAAGCTAGCCTTCGAGGGGCCCCGTATCAAGAATTAGTAGGGGGCCCCCTCCAAAATTACAAATTAAACAAAAACAATTTTTAGAAAACAAACAAAAACACACAATAACAATTCCAGTCTATTTAATGGAACATACATATAGGGGCATGCATATTCATAGTCGCAGATAGACCCAGGTTTAACTAAACTACAGTTTAAGAGAATTTTGGCTCAATATATACAGACCGATTTTAATTACAAATTGTTGGTTTTATATTTTTATAAGATAATTAACTTGGTATACTTCACAAATAGCTTCAAATATTTTGAAATGATAAACTTAAAAAAATAGAATCAACGTCCGAAAATTCAACTAAACATATGTTTAACTTAGACCCGGGTCTAAAATGACTATGAATACGCCCCATGGTCTTTAAATAGGTACAAATGTACATAAATGCAGGTGCTATAAAACTTAAACTAACAGTAAAAAAACTCAAACAAAAACTTTTCTTGCATTTGTTTTCGCAAATTTATTAATCATCAAAAAGATCAACTGTCAGTTCCTCATTGTATTTAGGAACTAGTTTTCCTGCTTCCTTTTTATTTTTTTTTTTTCATTTGAATAGGATAAAAGTTTTTCTGGTTGTAAAACTTGAAATAAATTACTTAGATCATAGAGGCTCTGAAATCTTTGTTCAGTTTGAAAAATCAATATATCTAAGTAGCAATAGTAATCATTGAATTAAGACTCCGGGTATGATATTCTCTCATCTTCTGATAATTCGTCAAAAAAGCGTTTTGTTTTTTTCCTTCTTTTATTTTTAAAAACAGTTGTTACCCCCCACTCTTTTCCTGGACTCGATAAGCAAACTTAAGAATGATTTTTGACTCCTTAATTCTTTTGTTTGTTAATCATTGTCTTTATCTGTAAGTCCTTGGACACAGGGTTAATGATTTCGAATAAAGAAGAAAAAAACGAGACCGATACAATGAATATGTAGCTCTCTAAAATGTTAATTATATTTTTACTTTCATCACGTTCATCTTTTTTTTTTAAACTAAATTAAGTTGGTACAATGCTAAAAATGCATGAAAAGAAAAGAGATTTTTTTATTTATTAATTTTTTTCAAATGTATTTCAGTTTCTTACAAACTTATCTCGGTTGTGGGGCCCCTGTATCTAGGGGCCCCATATAATGGATACGGCTGATACCGCGATAGCTACGCCCCTGTTAGGTAGTATAACACTTATAAAACCATTTTTTTTTAAATTTTCAAATTACATAAAGATCTTCGATTATAAATACCACAAGAAGTTTTAAGTCATTCGTGATCTTGGAATTCAAAATTATGGCATTCCAGATTTTGGGATTCGAGACTGTTGGAATTCGAGATTTTGGCATTCGAGATTATGCCATTCGAGATTATGCCATTCGAGATTATGCCATTCGAGAGTTTTTGGGGTTTTGCCAGATTCCAATTCGAGATTTTGCTACGAATAGATTGCACCTACTTTTTCTTGTATATCTAATAACGAGAATTTAGCTAGATGTATTTTAATGGTTCGATACTATTTTTATATTGAGAAAAATAATAAAAACGTACAAAAAATAGTGATTTCTTGAAATTTTTTGATGAACAAAAATGGAGTGAAAGTTAAGAATTAAATTAAATTGATTGTTTCTTTGAGTTTCAAAAACAGTTCACACAAATTTTAAATGCAAAATTTCTTCACTAACTTAAAACTGCCGAATTGCAAAATAATGATAAAATCAACCGGTCCAATGACAAGATATTTGGAAATATCCCAAAATAAGTACACACAAAAAAAACAGTTAGAATGTAGCTAGACATTTGACGATTTATGTTAAAAAATTGGAAACAAATTTAAAAACTGCAGTATAAAATATTTTTGTATTTGAAAGTAAACTGCACTAATATAATACCATCCACCCTTTTTATCAAAATTCTTGGAGCTGTTTTTGCGAAAATTTAAATTGTTCTTAATGGTTTTTCAACATTTATGTGGAAAACACCGTTATTTTTTAATCTAGAAACATGAGTTTTTCAAATGTTCTGCAAGATCATAAAAACTATTTTTAACCAAATATCTCCTCTTAAATCCTTTCCTATTTTCCTAACGCTCGCACTGTGTTTAAACATTTTAAGGGTAGTAAAAACCCCTTTAGTGCGGGCTTAATATATAAAAAAAAAATTGACAAAGTCGTTTACAAAATATTCAATTAAAACAAATAAATCTTCAAAAAGCGTTAAGAGGATTCACCATAGAAAAATCATTAGAGCCGTCTTTGGTAAAAATATTTGTTTTTTGGTCTAAGAACAAAAACGTGTGGACATAATCATTCAGCACAATTCTAAATATTCACCGGTAAAATAACTCCCCGGGATATTTGTTCCCGAAAACTTAAAATGCTCCTCACATCAAATATATTAACATTTTCAATTTTTTGGACATTTAGAGTTCCAGCTTTTTCCTCGTAGTATTATTTCTCATATTCGAAGTTTGCTTAGAATAAGAAAAAGGGAACAAAATTCCCGGGAATTTCTCGTTTAGAATAAGAGAGTAGGGAAGTATTTCCCCGGGAATTTTTATTTAGAATTGGGCTGATTAAAAAAGTGCACCGATTCTTCAAAGTACTGCACTATGAGTCATAGTCATATATGAATCGGTGCATTTTTTTTTTGTTTAAAAAGCGTTTCGAATTCTTACAAAATCTCAAAAATAGGGGAAAAAATAGTTATATTCCATTTTCAGACTGGAATATCTCAAAAACTAGAGCCGATGGTGGAAAATTCAGATTTGAATTTAACACAAAAACTAAAACTTACGTGTCTTACTTGCTCGTTCCGGAACCCGTGTAGGCCTTTAAAATCGAGAAAATATATAACAAATCGTGAGCACTACGATATCTCGCAATTAAATCTCGAATAAAGAAACCTCACATTTTTTTTATAAATCTCGAAATACAAAATCTCGCAAACTAATAAACCCGCTTTTCATAAACTCGCAATAACGAAATCTCGCTTTTAACAATCTCGCATTTACATTTCACAACCAAAAATATCGCAAATTTCAACTAAAATCTCGCATTAACACTTCATGTCTTCATGTTGGAAAATTCCGCACTGCAAAATAAAGTCCTTCAAACGGAAATTGAAAAATTAGAAGCCTAAAAAGGGAGACAAGATCCTTGAACCCGATACGATATTTCGATCGCGAGATTTTAATTTGCGAGATTTCGTAGCCAACCCAAAAATTCAACTGATTTTTTGAGTACCTATTTTCAACCATTTATCGAGTAAAAAAGGAATGTTTTGAAATTTTAAGAGCCAGTAACTTGTTCTATTTTATTATTGCATATGAGTGTGTTTTATAATACAAATTCTATATATTACTGAAATACATCAGGCAAGTAGAAGACTTAGCATTATTTAATTTGACTTGTTGAATTATTGATTCAATATAGCTTTTAACGGCTTTTAGTCCATAAAAATTGGCGTTTCGTCCCGGCGTTCTCACTTGGACTCTTCAAGGCCCTCACTGTCAACTGAAGAGTCCAAGTGAGAACGCCGGGACGAAACGCCAATTTTTTATGGACTAAAGGCCGTTAAAAGCTATATTGTAATTTATTATTAGTATTCTTAGAGAGCCAAACAAATGTTTTTAAGTCGACGAAACTACGTTTGATACGCGATTTTCTTGATCATTTTTTGATTTTGAAAAAAAAAACGTTTTTTTTTCATAAGAAAAGGTCGCGGGGTCTGGAAGTATCATTTTTTTAAATTTCCGACACGTAGAAATACTTGTGTGGGTATCCTCTACAGGATCCACAATCATTTTGAATATGTGACAACAACAAAAAAAAAAACTATGGGACACCCCTAAGCTACCCGTAATAGATAAGCTGAAACAAAAATTTAAATTTCTTCTCTAGGAAACTACATACAAAATGCTTGGCGCCGAATTTGAAGGAAATCCCTCCAACTGTGTAGACTCAAGCTCGATGTACATTAGGACGCAGAGACGCACTGACAAACATACCGACACGGACCGGGCGTCTTGCTGAAAATCACTTTTTTTAAAACCTCGGTTTTTTTTTGACACAAACCCAATAGAGCAAGTAAAAATCCATAGTGTGAAAAAAACTCAAATAAGGTAAAAATTTATTTTTTTCTCCGATTTTTGTAGTTATTAAAATTTTTTTTTTTTTTTTTTTTAATTTTGGAATGCAATATTGTTTGTTCTCCTAAGAAAAACTTGTTACCGAAATTCGAACAAAATTTAAGCAGCCATTTACGAATAATTATTTTTTTTGTGATCATCCCACTCACTAAAGGTGTTTTTACTACCCTTAATATGACAAGCACAGTGCGAGCGTTAGGAAAATAAGGAAGGATTTAAAAGAAGATACCGATGCACATTGATTTTGAAGTTCTGAATATCAAAATGGGGGGGGGGGGGGGGGTAAATAGGGCCAATAAAGCATTCCACATTCTTGTTGTGCGACTGATGAGCGTTCCTAAAAGCGAGAGTATTACGGTTGAATTGTTTAAGGGGAGGAATGCAACTAACTATTTCACTTGAAGACTGCTCATAAAAATAGCGACAGGACAGTGAGAGACAGGTGACATTGAATAACTCAATAAAAATGGCAGTTTTCTGAAAAAAAAAGTTAAAGTCCCTTTTCCGTTTAGTAAATTTGTAATGTAATTTTGTTACAATCTCTTCAAACATTACAGGTACAATGTTTAATCGACGAAGTTTTAAAGAAAACGAAATTTTTATTTCGAATTTTAAGTCAAGCTCATCTAGCTAGATGAGGTGTTACAAAAATAAGAATTTCTCCTCGTCGTAGTAACTTTCCAATGCTTAATACTAATTTTAAAGCAAATTGGTCCACCCGTTAAGGCTAACACAATGTGCAGCAGAAGTACAGACACACAGTCCGACATGCCGGACGTCAAGACAAAAACTATTTCCTTGAACTTCTCCATAATCGTTATGTAAAATTTCGAATTTAGTTTGACACGAAATCAATACTTGCTCTCCTATAGAACACGACTTCTTTTTTTTGCTGAAAGGCTAAATTTATTTAATTGAAGTAATGAGATTCGTGTGCATTAATTAAAACTGTGGGAACTTGAAATTCAGAGAATTTGTAACTCATACTGTCTATGTTCGTGAGTATGAAATTCGACTGACAATGCTGGCCGTGTCGATGTAATAGGAATGAATGTACCTTCACAACTAACCATTTTCAACCCTTTTATAATTAGCTGGGTGTCTGGTGATATCCTATGTGAAGCATTGACAGGCTACACTCAAATATTACATTAAAAGGGAATAACTTACATCAGAGAGAAAGGCATAACCATAACCAATTGTTTCCATTCAACTTATAGTTCCAAAATCTAAATATCTACGTATGAATTCTGGGAAATTTAAACTCAAATAAATTGGAATATTGATACCACCAACTGCGAGATGCTTTTTGTTCTCCGAAGAATGGTTCTGTTTGTGATAGAAAGATCTGTTCCTGTTGAACAAGCTGAGAACAATGTATTTCCCTATATACTCGCATAGATGTTGTAGATAGTCCTCTCTGGTCTATTGCAAGTTGCAGTTGAAATTCTTGAAGGCTTAAAAATGAACAACTTTAGAATAGAGGATGAGAAATATATTATAGTTGGATGGCTTTTATGTTTCATTTATGTCGGATGTGTTTTGTGGTCGTGACCGGAAATGGTGTAAGGACTTAGGTATATACCATTTTCCCACTTCCTTTGCCCAACTTGATTTCTCCCAGTAATGAAAATTCTACAGAATCCGTATGGATTTCAATAGCAGGAAGGTAGTTGTTTTATTTAATACAATACTAGGTATATCAGTTTTGTAATTTCAAAACTTTTTATAACGTTTCATAGAAAAATTTTATTCATAGTCATTTTTCAAGCACACAATGGAACTTTGTTATAGTGACATAAAGTAGAATACATTCAAATTTAAGTATTGGCGAGCTCTTTTCGGTATTAAAGGGCTTAGATTACTCCATGATGGTGGGATGCAGGAGAATATTGTGGGTGTTGCCATTATTTTTCAATAGTGTTGTTTCTACCTTAAGTTATTTTTTTAGATAATTGTACCTCCCATCTTAACGGGGGTACATAGCGCGAAAAAATCGCATTTTTTTCGATTTTTGACCATGAAGCGGTGGCCGCTCGAGGTCGACAACTTAGATAATTTACTATCACCCGTATTCATAAAGAAAAATTAGTTATTTTAACTCCCGTGTTTAGGAAAACTACACCACGGAATACGAATTTTCTGGGCTCAAACTAAAGACAATTGCTTACTGCTCCATTTGAGTCTGGAACATTCTCATTCCATGGTGTAGTTTTCCTAAACACGGGAGCTAAAATAACTATTTATTCTTTATGAATAAGGGTATATACATATATATAGGACAATATCCTGAACAACTGAGAAAAAAATCAGAAATACCAGATTTGACGCATACGTGAATGTATATAGTTACTGTACTATTGGGGATTCTGGCAATAAAAAAGTAAATATTTTCGATTGATTTGTTTTGCTTAGACGTAGAAACTTATTGATTATGATATTAAAAATGCATTACAATAGTTTGTTGTTATATATTTAGGCCAGTCGGCAGAGACAAATGAAAAAAATGGGCACGACTGGATCGCACAAACTTGCTCTCGTAGCTAACAACTTGAACGTAGCTTAAAATTGACAACGTGCATATGTAGTGCTACTATAACATTATGATATCATTAAAAAAGTTTTAAAAACAATTTAAAATACAAATTATTACTAAAAATTACTATACATTTATTTTTTAATAGCTAAAACAGATAGAGCTCAAAAAAAGTATGCCATCTGATTTGTTTGATAAATATAAATTTATGAAAAAAAATTTCAAAAATTGTTAGAGTGGGTTTTTTTTTTAAATAATTTTATTATATAAAAATTTTTGAAAATTAAAAAAAATTAAATTTTGTATGCCAACTTTTAGTATTTAATAAAATTCAATTTTTCACAAAATTTAAAAATAGACCATTAACCCGTTTTCAAGATATTGACAAAAAAAAATCAATATTTTTTTAAAAATCCAAAAAATATTTTTTTGAAAAATTTTATATGCAAATTGTTAAAATTGCAGAGGACCTCTTACATACAAATTTTTTTTGAAATCGATGTAGCCGTTGCAGAGAAATTTGAAAACCAAAAATTCGGTCCTTTGACAGGTACCGTTTTTTTGTAGGATTTATATTTTCAGAGTTAAAGCGTCGAAAAGAATGTTTTTTTCAGTTATTTTTGTTCATATTTCCAAATGTTAAATCAGTCGTAAGGCCAAAATTGAAAAAGCTCAACTTTTCGGTGTTTTAACTCTGAAAGTATATTATACCAATTCCTAAGAACTCAACAGGTAAATAATTTAGACCAATATCAATCCTACCTTTTATGTCCAAAGTTTACGAGCGTGTAATGCATAAACAGATAAATAATTTCTTAATATCGAACAACTTGCTAGTTCCTTTTCAGTCTGGTTTTCGGGCAAAAAACAGTTGCACAACTGCCTGTTAAGCGTTGTATAGGATATAAGAGAAAAGTTGGACGAGAATTATGTTACGTTTCTGGTACTTTTGGATTTTTCAAAAGCGTTTCACATGGTTGCGCATTCTGTCCCTATTAAAAAACTTCGTAATCGTTTCAACTTTTCTTTATTCACTACAAATCTTATCTCGTCACATTTCAGTGAGAGGAAACAAGCAGTGACTATTGGGAATGTTTCATCAGATTTTATTTGCCTGCCCCGAGGTGTTCCTCAAGGTTCTATACTGGGACCACTGTTGTTCTCAAAATACGTAAATGACATTGTATTGAGTATACTTTATTTATCGGAACAGTTGTCCACTTGGTCTTATAGAAAATTGCGCTTATGAAGTTAATGAAGACTTAAAACAAATTTCGTACTGGGCTGTCGAAAACGGATTATCATTGAATCCAAGCAAGTGCAAATGTTTACTTATTTCAAAAAATAAAATTGATTCTTCATATTTCCCACCTAAACTTCTTAACAACTCTCCGATCAACTTTGTTGAATCTGCAAAAAAAACTTGGTTGTTCAACCAAACACTTTCGTGGAATGACCATATCAATTGGATTGTAGGAAAAGCGTACGGAATTCTTCGAACATTATGGATAGCTCAAAAATTCACACCAATAAAGAGTCGATTAATTCTTGCTAGATCCTTGATATTCCTGTGCTTATTTATGGATGTGAAATTTATCATAACTGCGATAGCAACAGTAAGAGAAAACTTAAAACTGCGTTCAACAGTACTTTACGCTGTGTATATAACCTCAGGAGGTATGACCATATATCTCACCTGTCGAAGAATTTGTTGAATATGACTTTTGAGAATTTTCTTAAGTTTAGGACACTTATTCTTCTTCAAAGCATAATACGAACAAAACAACCTGCTTGTCTTTATAATAAAATTAGATGTCCGGCATCCAACCGATCTTCAGCTCTAATTTTACCTCGATTCAATTATTTAATATCGGAAAGGCAGTTCTTCATTGCTGCTACCTGCCTTTGGAATACACTTCCGCGATATCTTCGAGAAATGAGTGACACGCATCGATTTAAGAGGGAATTGGGGTCATTTCTGGCGAATTAGAGCAACTAAACTTTTAATCAATCATGTATCATCTTTTAAATTTATTTTTATTTTTCAGCAATCTCAGTAGGTCTATCTTATATTTTTCTACATTAAGTAATTAAAAATTAAATTTAAATTTATAATACAATTTAAAGTTAAAATTAAAAATTAAATCTAAATTAAAACTTAAATTCAATATAGAATCAAATCTAAAAACAAATATTGAAGTTCAAGTTGTAAATTGGTCATTTTATCTAGGTATATTTTCAATAAAGATTAAAGTATAAATCTTAGAAGCAAAATTTGTTTTTAAGAAAGAAAGATAAGATTGTTTTTATAAGTATACCTTATTGTAAAAAAAAATTTCAATCATTAATATTAGCTGCCGAATAGACTAATTCTTATTAAAATAAAATGCTTGACTTAGTCGCACGAACTTTCTCTTCTAGTAGTTAACAGCTAGAATGTAACTATAGACATTAAGGAATAGACGATGTATGTTCATGGTGTAATAATAAAAATAAAAAACGAATTTAAATAAAATTTTGGAGAACATGGATATTAGGAAAATGTTCCAAAACTTCAAATACATTTTTAATTGCGATATAGGTACTATAGACATAGACTATAGGACAAGTTTTGGATTCGTAAAAAATTGAACCTGAGATAATAATTTTCCGTAACATAACGATTATACTTTTTTAGCTCAAGAAATACGGTACCTGCCAAACAGCCAATATAAAAAATGTATTAATTTCAAAAACTGATCTAAAGATTCTAGCACAAAATTTACGAGTTCAATATTTTGGTAATACAAAATTTACCAGTAACCGTTATTAATGGTTCTTGTCATACATTCGTTTTTTTATTTTCAAATTTCTCATTAATGTCTACAGCCATTTTAACCAATTAACCGTTTTTAGTTGAACTAATTTTGCATACAAAAAAATTCGGATTTTTGTTTTGTTTGAAAGTTCAATATTTTGGAAACGGATCAATGATTTGTTTTTTATTTTGTCCTAAAATGTATTTTATAAAATACTAAAAGTTGACATAGCAGACTCAATTTTTTAAAAAGTTCCAAAAATCTTACATATACAAAATTAACTTTTAAGAAAACTGCCCTAACGATTTTTGAATTTGTTTTTCATAAATTCATGTTGATCAAACAAATCAGATAGCATATTTTTTTTTGAGTTCTGCATGTTTAAAATGGTATTTTTTAAGCTAGTTTAAATAATATAGATTTAATTTGTTTAACACTTTATTTTGTATAACATCACTATTTTATAAAACTAATAAGATATATTGTGAACTAGCTGCCACAGCGAACTCCGTTTCGCTCAAATTGTTAATCTCATAAAAATAATAATTCCGTACCTGGAACATTCAGCTTGATGTACCTAATTCGGTCAATTAAAATTACGTATTCGAAAAATGCAATGGAAAAAACTGAAGTATAACAATGTCGACGTGTTTAAATCAAACCACAGTTATTGACGTGTCAACCTGCTCTTTTACTGAAGTGCTTTATGGTAAATAACGTTTTTTCGTTCTATTTTCGGCCGGGTACACGTACAAAGCGGGATGTTTACTGACTCGTGAGCACCCAACATACAATTGACCATGCCAGAAAAATGGGAACTCAAGATTAATGCCACAAACATCCCGCAATGGTCCTTGTTACTTATTTATTCTTATAGCGAAAGCGAGACGCTTGAATACGAATGGCAAGTCGCTGGAATGGCAAATTGTTCAATTCATCTGTCGTATTTTATGTTGAAATTACAGGCAGCCTATAAAGAAAATAACCTGACAGCATAATAATTGCACCACTGAAACGTCTTTCATCATTTCGTATATCTTATAACATGCGATTCAGGGCTTCCCATGCACGTTTGTCAGCCATTGGGCACTTGTCGTAGGTGGTAATGTTACATTTTTGCAATACTTTCACCATCGCTTCTTCTTCTTCTTTGAAATGTTGCATGTAGGTTCTTCATCCACTTGCAGATTCAGTGTCAATTTAAATGCAGAATTCTTACAACGTAGAATCAACACCCTAAGGGGCCAATACCAAAGGAATCTCAGATCTCGTACGAATCGTAGTCAAAATCAGTGAAATCAGTAGAAAAAATTTCATTTCCACTGAAAGCATCAAGAAATAAAATGCAACCATTTCCGTTATCGAATGCTTGCATCAATTCATTGAACATCTTGACTCTATCAAATACATTTCTGGTCGAGTTCTCGATGTCACTTTGATGTCACTTTGATGTCACTTTGACAGCTGTCACTTTGACAGCTGTCACTTTGACAGCTGTCACTTTGAAATCTGTCACTTTGACATCTGTCATTTTGACATCTGTCATTTTGACATCTGTCATTTTGACATCTGTCATATTGACATCTGTCATTTTGACATCTATCACTTTGACATCTGTCACATTAATATCTGTCACTTTGACATCTGAATAAAATTCGTATGGTTCAATACAGGTTTAGTATTTCAAAAATTGCCTATTTTCTATTTTTTCAATTTTTCTGTAGTTTAAAAAAAAGGTATAAAACTTGCCAAAGCTATTTGTAAGTAATTTTTTGTAGGCTTTTTTGGTCAATTTTTTCTTTAATGCAAATAAAACAAGTCTATTTCTCCCGACGTTTCGTCATTATCCACGACTTTTTCAGGGGTGTTTTAGTAGATCTTTATTAAATTATTTAAATTTTTACAATGAATTATTTCTATTTCTTTCAAAAATTTGAAAAACTTACTTATTTTAAATTTGGTTGATTTTACATATTTTAGTTTTCTATGTTTTTTTTTTATTTTTATATAACAAACTCTATTAATAAATTAATTTGAAACAGCACAAAATAAATTAACATTAAGCTGACTTATAACTTTTAAGAACAAACAAAAATTATCACAGTAGTGTTGACTATCAGGTACTTTATTTAATTGCCAAAGCATAGCTCACGATCGTATTTTCTCTATCCTCTTTTGTAATCATTGTTTTTGTCAGTTTTTGTTGGATTCGTAAGCTCTCTAGAGTAAATCTCTAGAGTAAATTCTCCTTATCAAGTACTCTTACATCGTCAAATTCGGCTATGTGTCCACAGTCAAGTATATGTTGTGAGCAGTGTTGTCACTTCCAATTTCGAAAAAGGAAGTAGATTTAGTTAAAAAATGTGGTAGATCCAGATTTTCCGTGGTAGAATTTCAAAATATTCGATAAGACAAACATTTTTTTTTATTCAGTTTCAAGAGGAAATGTTTTTTACACAAATTAAGTTAAAATTTTTGTACTTTGGAAGTAAGATCATATAACAATTATTTTCAATTGCAAATCTGTTGTAAGCACAGCCATAATGTCTTTGTTAGTTTAAAAAAAGACAATTAATTGGTTATTTGAATATTAGGTATTGTTGGTATAAAGCTACCTAGATTCAATTTAAAGTTTTTCAATGAATCTATGTCATTAAATATAAAATTTAAGTAAAAGCGTATAAATTCAGCAGGTGGAACAATAATAACGGATTTATTTTTCATTTCTTTGGAAAAAATTAAAGAGTTAAATAACTGTTTTTACATCCAGCATCCAACATCTTTTGTTTTTAACTTCATTTATTATTAAAAAGACTCTTTCCACTGCAGTACTGCTATGCAGTAAAACAGCTAAACTGCACAATGCACAGGGGTTTCGGTTGTATGGAGAGAGCGTCAAAATTCAATAAAATCTGAACGGCTGAACCGACGATCTTGATGAAACTTTCAGGCATTATAAAAGATTTCATTAGACATCATCACAATAAATTTCCACCTACTGCCACGCCTACTTAAAAAAAAAAGAATATAATCACTAAAATTGCTACAAATTTGGGTTGCTATTATAGACATTTTTGTTTTAGATAAGGTTTTTCTTTATCCATATGAAAGCTTTTTTCCACACCTACTTCTTGCAGGTTTTTAGAATTTGTTTTATCATTTTGAGGAGTATAGTCTCATTTCAATCAAATTTTAACGAAACAATCGATTTTAATGAAGCTTTTATGCAATGGTAAAAAATAGATGATTACAGACAATTTTCGGTACTGATTTCCTCATTTGTTTTTTTTTTTTGTTGCCCAAATGTCATAATGTTTTTTTCTTAGACACCGAGCAAAAATACATTGAGCCTACGAGTAACAGAAATATGAAATGTGCATAAATAAACAAAATTCGTAAATGTTGTGAAATCAAAAGAAAAACTTAAATTTTACTGTTAGTAGGTGATTGTGGGTGGTAAGACCATATTTTTCGTAAAGCTGTGAGTTTTATCAATACTTGGGTCAACATTTTATTTTTAAGCTACATACAGGACTAGGTTAAAACTTTACCTAAACTCCAAAGAAAAAGAATAAAAGCAACTTTAACCTCTGCGGAGTCTTACCATTATAACTTTCAAAATAAAAATCAAAATATCACTTAAGAATTGATAAAATATTCTACACACCTTGTTTCTGTAACCCCATTAAAACAAAAAATTCCAAAAAATCCCTATGGAAAAATAGTTGAATTTACGCACACATATGGATCTATGTTGAGACCGTGGAATAAGCTCACTTTGAATGAGAAAAAAAAAACTGATAATACGTGACATATATGACGAAGTGTTTTTAACAGTAAATATTGACCCAATATCTATTATAAAAAGTCAAGAAACAAACAAAACAAGCACTGTTATTTTTTTCATTTTTGTCGTATGGGCGAAACCACTGTGCAATGTACTGACTTATATTTTTGAACATATATTACTCATAAATATTCATTTTTTTACTTATAAAGTCTACTCAACCTTTAAGTATATCATGAATTTTATTTTTATCAAAAATCAACAGATCTCCATTCACTATGTATAATGTGTTCTGAAGTCTCGTTGAATCGAAAAGTTTTAATGAGTGGTCAAATTGTTTGCTGTCGGCCTTTTTGAATTTGAAGAATTTTAACAGGTTTGCTAAAAAAATCGAGAATCTTTCTTTAAATCCATCGCAAAGTTTAATATAATCTCGAACCAATTTCTTCATTAAAATTTTGAATATGGCTTTCAACATTTAGCCCCAAAAAAAATTTCAGAAAAGGGTAAATGTAAACTTATAATCTTGTAATCAATGTCTTAATCAATATACTGGGAGGATTTTCTTGAATAAGTAAGTTATACGAGCGAATAACAAATGGATTAAAGTTTTTTTTCCGACTGAAAATTTGTATTTATTTTGTTGACATCTGCATGTACGAAAGACAAAAAATGATAAAAGGCAAAATAAGTTGAATTCATTCCTTGCAGGATATCAGCTGCACACGGTTCACTGAGTTATTCAAAGGACATTAACAAAAAGTAGTCTTTGAGTGGCCCCAATTGCTTAACTATTTTATAGTTTTCTTGTCAACCGTTACAAATTTACAAATTTGCTGCAGTCTTCGGAGTAAACCAGTAAGATCAATTTTTGTTTTAATAATTTGTTCTCAAGTCAAAAATATAATGGGGTAAAACGAGAACACTATACACGAAATAAAATGTAAACAGGTTGAAATGGAAGCATCTACAATCTACATGAATAAAGAAGTCAGGACCAGATAAGGCACTGAATATCACTGAATGGCTGCAGTCAAGTAAAATAGCGACACAAATTGGAGACAAAAAATCGGATTTTTTTCGTAGATCAAAAAATATTTGGATTTATTCTTTGTTGTCATGGGTGAACAAAAAGTGGTAGAATTTTCGTCTTCCGGGGTAGAAGTGGTAGATTCAAAAAATCTTAGAAAAAAGGGGTAGATCTACCACAGTTGTGGTAAAGTGCAACACTGGTTGTGAGAGACCCGTTGATTCTTTTTCTTTTCTAATGTCTGCTTTGTGCTCCGTCATTCTTGTACCTAATAGTTTTTTAGTTGTTCCAATATATACCAAATTGCACGTTTCCTCCTCTTATCCATTGCAGCCGACCTCATAAACGACGTTGTATTGTTGGTTTTTGTTGGTAAAAATTGTTCTTAGTGTTTTGTTTGATTTATGTGCATACATAATATATATGTGTATACATAGGTATATATCTAATGCTATAGTATTTGGTGTTGGTGTTGCCGTTCTGTTGGTTTTTGATTGTCTTATTATTTGTTCGGTCAGTTTTTTGTTGATTTTTCTTTTTTAGTAAATTATTAATTAAAAACATCGGAAAGTTGTTCATCTCGAGAATGGTTTTAATTGTTTTTATGTTCTGTGATTTAAATAACAGATCGCTTATGTCTAGGACTTTGTTGATAAAATTTGTTACTGTGTTGATTTTATGTGTGTATGGTTGTGTCGATAAGTAATTAATCATTCTTCCGGACGATGTGGGTTTCGAATACCAATTAAATGCAATTTGTCCGTCTATTCGACAAAGTCTTACGTCTGAATATGGTATGCTGTTGTTTTGTTTCATTTCTATCGTGAATTGTATTTTGGTGTGTTAATTGTTGAGTGTTTTTAAAATTGTTTCTTTATATCGGTCTTTGATTATTGCAAAAATATCATCGACATATTTTGGTATGTGCTTGATATTTATGTTTATTGTATTTAAGCTATTTGTTATATTGTCGCGGAGGTCGTCAAGTATGATATCTGCTATTGTAGGGGATAATGGGTTCCCCATGGGCATTCCAAATATTTGGTTGAAAAGCTTATTTTCATATTGGAAATAATTATTTTCTTTAAGATAAAATTCTAACATGTGTAAGAACTGCTTTTTCGGTATTCTTGTAAATTTTTCTATTGTTGACCATTGTTTCATAATAATCTTTATAGCTAAATAGGTGGGTATGTTGGTAAATAGCGATACAACATCAAATGAAACTAATTTTTCATCTTGATCTACCGTAGTGTCTTTAAGTTTTTCTTTTGGCTTGTAGCAATTTTTTACGTTGTACTTGTCAGAAATAATATTCTTAAGAATTTCACCAATATGTTTCGACATTTGGTAACAAGGTACATTACAAGACGAAGAGATTGGTCTGAGCGGAATATTTATTTTATGTATCTTAGGCAGTCCATAAAGCCTTGGTGCGTTTGCTGCTGAAGAGTAGAGTTTTGTTTTTTGCCAGTTTTTGTTTGTTTTTGAATAAATCCTTTACTGTTTCATTGTTAATGTTTTGTAGTTTTTGAGTAGGATCTGCTCGTATTGTTTTGTAGGTATTTCTATCATCCAATAGTTCAGCCATTTTTTCATTGTATTCATCTCTGTACATTATTACAGTTTTGCTACCTTTATCGGCTTTTGTTACTACTATTTTGTGTTTATACGAAATACGAATGAAGAAATTTTTGAGTTTTTTGATAAGTTTTTATAATAAATTTTTCTATTGTTGAATTTTTTAGTTTCCTTCTGTATTCAATAATTCTGTGTGATATTGCTGATCTGGCAACTTCCCTTTCTCTGTCATCTATTGCGCGAATACTTTGTTCTACATCTGTAATAATATGTGTGGGTGAAAATTTTTTGTTGCAAATTGGGATTGCAAATTTTTCTCCTAAAGAGAGCAGCCATTTACTCTCTAGCGGAAACTCTATGTTAGTTTTGTTGATAAACCAGTCTTCATTAAAAACCATCTTTTGAATATGTATTTCTTTAAGCTTTGTAATTGTAAAGCTATGTTTAAATAGACAGCTATAACCGTTTGAACCCAATCAAACAGGTTCAAAATCAAACAAAAATCAAACATTTTTGTTAATTTTTTTCGATAAAATTAGAATTTCACTTCAAATAAAACTCCGAAGGAGCTGAATTTAGGTGGAGATCTTTGTTTTGATGTCTTACGCATTTCTTAGATAAATACCTTAAATTTGGACAAGGACTTTCGATTTTCAGTGGTTAAAGCGTATAAATCCAGTAATGTTTTTTTTTAAATGATATAAGCTACAAGTTTTCCAAAAACGTATAGTAGGTACGTAGGTACTACCTACGGGTCAAAAACAAGCATTTGATACTGCGGGAGGGGGTCTATCTGACCCCCTTTAGGAGTTAGGGGTAATTTAGAAAAAAATTACTTAAAATGGAAACAAAAATATTAAAACACAATGGCAACGCTTACGATAAAATACTGTACCGGTTTTAAAAGCTAGAAGTCTGTTCTTCAATCCTAAAGTTAAATTGAATTATTCATGTCTACAGTTTTTGAAAAATTTGCATGAAAAACTCTAAAGTTTGGTAAAAAAATGAAAAAAAAAAAGTTTAGAGCAGTTTTTGTTTTAAATTGTGAAATGAAGTGCTGAATTGGCTTTCAGTAGTCAAAGCTTCTATCAAATCTGATCGAACACGAAAAAGCTGGTTTTATGTCTTCTAGTTTTTGAGAAAATTGAAAATAACTTTAACTACTTTTATTTATAATTTTTTTTTGGTATTAACGGTGATCGCACTTTGAGTACGATAACTACGGTCCAGCTAAATAATAACGGATTTTTATAGAGGGACTTGATACAATCATTTCGTGTTAGGGGTCGTGCGTTTATCTCACTCCGTTCAGTCGGGAGGGCCTAATTTCTACGAAATGGCTTTAAATGAAAAAAAAAATTAAAACAACGGCAACACTAACAATGCTAGATTATAGGTTTTCTGTTTCAACCAAGTTATTTGTCTTAGTAGTTTTTTTTTGAAAAAAAAATACTTAAAAGCTCAAAATTTAGCAGGATAGAGGCCCCAAAAAGGGAGTTAAAAAAGCGGACAACCCAAGACACTGTTTACTTTACACACATCACTGTTTATACGCCGCACCCGAATGCTAGGTGTTTGCATACTCTATTTATGTAGGCAAGCAAACAAATAAAAATCTCATAAAAAAGTACTTTTAGTAATTTTCGATTTTCTCAAAAACTTGAAGACATAAAACCATTCGGGTTTTTGTATTCGATTCAGAATTAATATGAGCATTGACCAGTAGGAGGCAATTTAGCACTTTATTTGACAGTTTTGAACAAAAATGGTCTAAACTTTTTTTTTCATTTGTATATCAAACTTTTGACTTTGCGTGCAAATTTTTCGAAAACTGTAGGCATGAATAATTCAGTTTATTTTAAGGATTTAATCCTTATGTTTTTGGCTTTCAAAACCGGTATAGTACTTTATTGTAAGTGTTGCCGTTCATTTAAATTAATTTTTTTTAATGCCCCTACCTCCTAAACGGGGTGAGATAGACCCCCCCTCATATAGTAAAAAATGCTTGTTTTTGACCCTTCTACAAAAAACCGTTATTAATTTTTGGTGCCTAAGTTTTCGTAGTCGTGACCTAGTGAACATTGACTCAAAGTGTTTTATACCGCGTCAAATTTTGTGGCCATGTAGTTTGTATCAGTGCAAGCTACATGTCATCGGTCTGGCAGCGATATCGCGGCCCTAACACCACTAAAATGTACTTTCAAAGTCCAACAACAAAAATAATCCCTCTAAAAGATCTTCATACGGCTCCAAATTTTCATCACTAAAGCCTTGTACCTATACTAACTATAGAATCCATCGGAGAGTTTAACATAGATTCTGGCAAGGGGCTAGCAAAAGCTAGAACGGGAAAATAAAAAAAGTTGGCTTATGTATGGGACTTGATCTCTCGATCTTCTGCTTGTTAGTCTAGTCTCTGTTAGTCTCTTGACCAGCCCTGACCGAAACATGTCTCGTAACCACCAACGAAACATGTCTTTACACACGATTGTTTGAAAAGTTTCCCTCGTCTAAATTTTTGGTACAGAAATCCAGCAAGGGATTACCAAGTTTCTGACAAGTTCTCCTCGTTTAGATTTTCCCTACTAAAAACTTTGTAGGGCCTTGCCCAAACTAGGCAGAAACTTGGCATTTTTTCAGACGGTACTTATAATTCACCTTAAAGTTGTTGTAAGTTAAAACTTCTCATTTTCATCAAAAAGTAAAAATGAAGGTTTAAAAGTAATCATTTATCACGAAATTTACTCCCAAACAAAATTCTGAGTACCGATAATTAAAATGTTATATATTGTAAAATATTTTATTTTGTAACCTCAAAAATAAAAAAAAAAAACAAAAAAAAGTATTTCTTCCACTTTTACGGAAAAATAAGCGAGTTTTCACATTTCATTAATGTTACTTGGAAATAAGTAAATAGGTGAATTGCTTAATAATTGTTTAACGTAAGGCAATTAAATTAAAATGTGGCAGCAGATTTTGGTCGTGAAAGAAACCAAAAGATTTTAAGAGTATAGGTAGTTCTGGCGAAGGTGATAACGAATACGTTCATCTGCCAGCATGTAGTGGCCCCGTTACCACGTAAAAGTGCATCAAAAGTACAACTTTTCTGAAAATTGAAATCGGGTGGGAAACCATTTCAAATGTAATACAACTTGACGCCATCAACTCCCTGATTACAAAAATGGTTTCGACAGACGTCTAGGTGGCCCCAAAACCCAGACAGACGTCCCCGAAAACGCGATTTTTTATTGGCGTTTTTAGGCTTTTGGGAAACCACCTGAAATTGGTCACAACTTTTAGCCACGGATTCCCTGAGTGTGAATATGTACGTGACAGACGTCTAAGTGGCCCCGAAACCACCGACAGACGTCCCTGAAAACGCATTTTTTTTGCGTTTTTTTTCAAAAAGGAAACCACTTGAAATGTATCACAAACGAAAGATCTTGAGCCCCTGAGTTTAAATATGTACATGACAGACGTCTAAGTGGCCCCAAAACCTCCGACAGGCGCAATTTTAGATAATTGATGTATGCCACCAAAATGTATCGCAATCGAAAGGTCTTCACTACTAGAGTACTAATGTATTAAAAAAAAAATAGTTTTTAGTGTCACCCAACAGCTGGAAAGGCGCGAAATAAATCGCGGATTTCTTATTTTATTTTTTTAGTAATAGGGGTTTGAGGGAAACCACTTGAAATGTATCCCAATCAAAAGTTCTTGACCCAAAAAAATTAAAATGTAAGTGACAGGCGTTTGAGTGGCCCCAATCAACTGACAGCTGCGATATAATTCGCGGATGTTATTATTTTTTTTTTTCAATTGTATATTAGTGGTAGCTTCTTCAAATGTTTACCCATTAAAAGGTTCTGACTCAAGAAAGTGATTTTATAAGTTACAAGCGTTTGAGTTACGCCAAACTGCTGAAAAGCGCGATAAAAGTCGCGGATGTAATTACTTGTTTATCAAAAAGATTATGACAGAAGTTTTGAGTTACGCCACGCTGCTGAAAAGCGCGATAAAAGATAAAAGTCGCGGATGTTTTTACTAGTTTATCAATTAGATTATCAATACAAATCTCTTGAAATGCATCTCAATTTATAGGGCTTGACTCCCTGAGTCGGAGAATTTAACTGACAGTGACAGACGTTTTGAGTTACGCCAAACTATTGAAATCCACGATATAACTCGCCTTCAAATATTATTATTGTTTTTCTTTCAATTTAAATGGTACCTACATAATTAAAAGGTTTTGACTAGCTGAAAAAAATTTTTTGAAGGAAACGGGTTTTGAACACACCAAACCATTCAAATAAGCGATATAAGAAAGTTTTCACGACCAAAATCTGCTCCAGGCTCTTATAGACTATGTGCCTTCAGTGCCAATTTTATAGAATTCATGTATAAACACTCTGTTTTTATATTAAAACTGGACAATTTCATAGAGCACACAGCAGTTTTCATTGATTTTAAGGAACGAATATTTATTTTTATTTACCGATATTCTTGCTGCAATATAGTATATAATATATCTGTATAAAGGAATAACAATCAAACCTATTTTGACAGAAATTAATTGATTTGGTTCAGTTTGTTTGCATATCTATTGTGCTTTTAACTCTTTGTACAACAAAACATAGATTACAGTATCTATATATCTGCGGCGTATTGTATGTAGCTAAAGTAAAAAGGCAATCACCCTTAATACAAAATTTTATATGAAAAGGAAAACCACAATTTATATTTATTCCATCAATTTATTGACTCGTTTCTATTCAAACAATTCATATCAATTGATTTTCATATACAAACATAGATTCATATTTATATAGGAATATCTACTCGTTCATGCACAGACACAGGATCACATCAATGTCAGATTTTATTGGATATCGTTTTGTATGACAATTGTTAAGATTTATTGTTTATGTTGTTATTATAATATCTGGATCAGCTTTGAATATATTAGATGATCTGAAAAAAAAAAAATCCACTCGAACGAAGAATATTTTTTAATTGAAAAAAAAAAATTAAAATAACAAGCTCTGTTGTGCCCAAATGACATGGTTACTGTTGATTGATTCCTTTTAAGAGCATATTTACGGAAAATTGATTTTTCCTATTTACATAAATACTCGTAAAAGTATATACTTCGTATTCTTGTGATGTTTTAACGATTTGTGAAAAACATACATATCAAACCTAAAACGTGAATAAACTTTCAATTGCTTAATAAACGGTTAACGTTGAATCAAACAAAAAAGAAGCACGTATACGCCACAGTATATCTTCTAAGAAAATTTTAACTGACCCAAATGTAATGTCCTGGTTTATCTTCTTCCTACGCAACACGCATTCATGTTTATTTCGCTCACATCTTGTGCTAATGAACATCTTTATAACGAGCTAATGGAAAAGAGGGATACTTCAAGGCGATATGATGGAAAAGTCATTTCTGCCGAATTTTCCGGAAATTGGTTGCTCGTGTTCAAAACGGAAGAATTCAAAATGGTGTTTAAAGTCCACGAAACGAACAGACTTTTCACAACAAGTAGGTCATAATCATAACACTTCAAACTTTGCTTTTATTTTTAGGTTATACTCTGTTTACTGTTTATACAGTGAAAAGGCTTAAATTTTATTTAATTTTGACGATTTTCTTGCAGCAGCATTTGGTATCAATTGATTTTTTTTCCTTTTGAAACAAATTTGGGTAGAGAACATTTAAAATAATGACAAGGTAGGAACCGATACTTTCAGTGTATCTACTAGTAAAAGTTTATTTTGAGTTAAAAGTAAAAAAAAAAACACCGTTAACACTCGGACCAAAAATTTGATAAAATAATCGAAATATAATAAGCAGTACGGAAACAGTAAAAATAAAATAAAAATAAGTTATGAAAAAAAAAAATAACCGATAGATGTTTTTTTTTTCTTAAATTCAATTATATTTAATGTTCGGACTTTGATAACGACGAATGAGTTACAAATTTTTTTTTACCAAACTTGAGGTGACAGAGGAGAGTCAACTTGTAAAAAAACATGATTTAGCATAAAAAGTTAATAAAATAACGAAAATGAGGAAATATCAAAGTGGAAGAAATTAAGAAATAAAATTAGATCTGTTTAAGCGAAATGATTGAACAAAAATAATTTAACGTCTTAAAAAGGAACGGCAGCATCTTACTGATGAACTCACTTTCGCACTTACGCAAAACGCATTTTGGAATTGAGGACACTTGAGTTTTAAATTGAGTTCAGATAATAAAATATTAAAGGAGAATGAGTATTTTGGTCTACCTTTTGCCCACGAATGAGATATATATCGTTTGGCAAGCTTAGTCCTAGTACATCATTTTGTTGTATGGACACAAAGTTGTAAGCCATGGGGCTTAGGCAGTATATGGCAATAAAGACTGCAATTAGAGAAAAAATTAATTGCAATAGTTTTCCATTGAAATTATAGTATTGGTCACTTTCGATGAACTGAATAGACCGCTATATAAAGGAACTTTTATACCAATGCTTAATAATAGCGAATAATGTCATGGTTGGCGAACCATTCACTTAACAGTATGAAAATTCTACTTTTTTTTTATTCGATTTAGCGAAATTAATGAATGGGAGTAATTGTCCGTCTAGTGCCCACAATAAAGTTATCTAACATTGGAAAGGTTAGTTCCAGAGCATCATTTTTGTATATGGACACAGAACAGTAGATCATGGGGTTTAGCAGTATATTACAAAATATAAAACAATTCGTCTATGTTAATTCGAATTTGCAAAGTGTTTTTCTTATTTTCTTGGTCGCTTATTATAGCTAACTCCCACTGTTTTTGACAAAAAAAATACTCGTACGTTGGTACACTCCAAAGTACCCAATCGTTTTTATAGGTCTCGTTTCTGGGAACTAGGTAGACCAGGTCACATATATTTTTGCTTATTTTCTTTTAATGAGAATTTATTTATTGTATTTCGACAAAGTTTCAAGTCTTAAAATATTTCAGTATTATTTCAAACTAAAGTTATTATTGCCGTTTTCCTGGAGTCATTCATAGAACTTTGTTTGCACTGCTATTACACCAAAAGTCATCGATTGGATGCTCGATTTCATTCAGAAGTCCATCACTCCAAATGCACATTGGACATTTGGTTCTATACACAGTGTCCCTTAATTCGTCAATAGTATTTTAAGATATGATTCTGGGGTATATTCTAAGAAAAAATGGTTTCACAGTGAGGGCCTATCTTCAATTTTGAAATCATTTATCGGGAATTTAAGAAAAGTCTTACTTTATTGTATACCCTGACCCATGTTAACGGCAATTGCGCTGTAAGTACTAACGAAAGAAATTTTATTTATGCTTTTGTTTTTAGAAGAAATACCAGCCTTTGTAATTGCGTTTAAATAAACATAAATGTTTACTATTTGTTTTGAATGAACGTAACAATAATGATAAAACATAATACAAATCAAACTCAACAACAAGTTTGCAGAAAAACATGGTGGGTATCAGGTAGGGTTTATTGTGGAAGGAGCCTCCCTGAACCATCCTGAAATCTGAATAAATTTCATGATGTTTGCAGGTGGCAAAATAGAGACTCCATCTAAATCGTCGAAGAAGTATTCTCCGAGAGTTGCTCTTCTGATTCTAGCTAGGCTGGGGCATTGGCAAAGGAAGTGGTATGAGCCCTCCACCGCCTCCTCGTCTTTACACCCTCTACATAGGTCAGATGAGCTGATGCCCATTCTGCTCAAGTGGGTTTCCATGGAGTTGTGACCCGTGAGTATACCAACTGAAAGGGATAATTGTGGCCTGCTTAGCTTTATTAAATAGTCTGTCTTATTCTTAGAGAGTAACGGCCACAAAGTCCTTGAAACTTGACAGGACTCCAGTGTTGACCACATGTCGTTAGTAGCTTTTAAGAAACTATAGTGAATTCTACATTTTTCTTGTTCAATAGGCATAACTACCCAGGGTATGACTTGGCTCGGTTCAAGTGCTGCCCAGTTTTTGGCCAGTTCGTCTGCCTTTTCATTACCAAAAATGTCACGATGTCCTGGGACCCAATGAAGGGTAACTGTGTTTGCTGCGCCCAACGATTTTAGTTCGCTGCGACAGCAATCAATCAATTTGGATTTAGTGACAATTGATGATATGGCTTTGATTGTAGCCTGACTATCTATGAAGAAATCAATGTTCTTACCCGCCAATTCAAGCGTGGAGATATGCTTTGCAGCTTCACAAACTGCAAGGACCTCTGCTTGAAAGACGCTACAGAAGTTCGGTAGTTTGATCGATTTGTTTATGGGTGGGTTTTCTGAAAAGAAGCTAGACCCTACCCCCTCGTCTGATTTGGACCCGTCAGTGAATACCAAGATATGATCTTCGTTAGTGACCCGGTTTTCCTTCCAGAGTTCTCTTGATGGAAAGTCTGCAAGTACAACTCGGTTGAAATCAATATGCGGTAAAATGTAATCCGTTTGAATATTAATATCAGTGAAATTAATTATCGTCTTATGACCATAGTGGCCCCCTTCCAATAATTGCACTCTTTTAATCGAAGAGCGCTTTTGGCCGCCAGCTCTTTTGTAAAAAAGATCAAGTGGGGCAAGCGAAAGGAAAGCTTCTAGGGCTGCGGTTAGTGTAGTTCTCATGGCACTTGTTGTACCTATACACGCGAGTCTTTGTATTTTTGTCATGAGCTTGAGATTGGTGGCTATTGCGAAATTAGTGTTGCAGTTGGGTGAATTTAATAATGAAACTTTCTTCAGCATCGTTACAATAAAAGTGTGCCAAATTTCATTGTTTTCATTTATTATATATTGTTTAAGAACCAGATATTATAAAAAAATATGCACACTTTGCCAAAATCCTCTTGAAAATAAATGAGTTTATTTTTAAGGGAAGTGCAAGAGAAGTAATTTCAAGTTCATTAAAATACTTAAAATTTTCTTCAACATTTAACTTTTTCATATCTGATATTTTTGTAATCTATATGGGCAAGTTGTTCACATACAAAAAAGTTGTACGCTAAAAAAAAACTAAATCTGCTGATCTGCGGTATTAAATCCTCTGATTAAATTTTGGTAACCACACAAATTCGATTATTTCTCGAACTACTTGGAATGCCCTTACCCTGAGGCCACACGAGCCAGTACTGGCTTACTAATAACAATACATTTAAATTTTTTTTCCTAACACATTCAAACCTGAGCAATTTGCTCATCAATTGGCTTGCCTTTTTCGGAGCCAGTCGGAAAGCCAGTAGAGAAGACAGTGGCCTCGTTCAGACTTGAATATAAGGCGATGTAGATAGCTGTTCGTCAGAATTTTTGGAATTTTATATTCACAACTTTTAATGAGAGGAGGCCAAGAAATTTAAACATTTCCAAAACAGTCAACTGTCAAATATGATTGAAATATGGCTATGATTATGATGAATTCTACAAAATCTCTTAAAAATCCTAATTTGTTGAGAGTATATTTTTTGCTTGGGAAAAATGAGAGTTTTGGGGATTTCGGGTGACATTTGAAATATTCTGTTGCTGATTTGTCAAGCGATCGACTGTCAAATTAAATTAAAAGATTGCTTCGAAGATGATGCATTGAAATAATTTAGTTTTCCCACCTATCTGTCAATGTATGAACTGTCAAGTTCCTTTAAAGGATGGCTACGATGATGAAGATGGTGAATGAAAAAACCTCCAAATAATACATTTTTTTATTAATTATTTAAAAAAAAAAAATCGAAAATGTTTGAATAAGATGAAAGTCAATCCTTGTTACTTTGACAGAAAAGTCTGTCAACGCATTGGCATTAGTTTTATACGTTGACCATAGCAAAACTTGGCAGACTTGATGCCGAATTCGACGTAATTTTTTGTTAAAGCGTTGAAGTAAGAAAAAATCAAAGTCCGATACCAAAGCGAATTCAATAAAAATGTGTATGTAGAATCCTAGAAAGGCTATTTTAGTAAAAGCTGAACGTGGCCAGTACGATACTTGAAAGCAACTTGCTTACAAGTTGCGCTCCGCCTACCTCACAGCATATTCACGTATAGGAATTTGACAGTCAATGTTTGTATGTAGCCAACTTGCTTGCCAGTACTGGATCGTGTGTCCTCGGGGTTAAATATGATGACTGCAATTTGTTTAGTTTTAATTATTTAGTTATATTTTCATTTTAGTACACAATTTCAAAAAAAGATTTTGAGTTTTAATCGCACGAAACTTTTAATATATGGTTGTGCTAGTTTTGTTTTACGATTTTTGGGGCAAAGTTGCGACTTTTTGTTTAAATTATTGGGCTCTGCAAACTTTATCATTTAAATATAACTTTTTTGTCGACATTTCAAAAATTTCAGCGGTAACCCTGCATGATGGAACACTCTAAACCCGTTAAACCCTTACAAATTATTTTTTTTATTGAATTTGCCAACAATTATTCATCCGTTCTCTTTCATCTGACCCCCATCGAAACCATTGACTAGCGACCATTCTTCTAATTGTGTGTACAAACTATCAACATGTAATTAGATAGTTTCACTAAACTATTTTCCAAACAAATTTGAATGAAAACAAATTTACTCATCACTAAAGCATAAATCAACCGCCAACCACAACAACCAAAACTCTATACCGGCCAATTTCAATTAATTCCGCATAAAATTCATTTGTACGCATAGTACGCAACAAAACTGATTTTAAACAATATTAATGATAAACACATACTATGTATTGGCAAAAAGTGGATGCAGCGAACAAAGTACCCATATATAACACATAACATAATGTACCTTCATACATATAACACCATTTGCTTAACTGAAAGGATCAATATGCGTTTTGTTCTTCTGATGAGTCAACATTCTACAATCCTTGTCACGTGATTGATTTCGATTGATTTCTATTTAAACTGTTTTACTTGTGGTATCTTTGAGCCCGCCCGCAGTTCTTTAACTATGTGTAGTTTACGTTTTCGAAACGAATACATAGGAGTGTATTCATAGTCATTTTTAAACAGTGTCTAAGTTCAACATAGGTTTAATTTTATTTTCTAACCTTAATTCTATTTTTTGCAGTTTGTCATGTCAATATATTTAAAGCTATTTTTGTGGTATAACAAATTAATAAACTTTTAAAAATATTAATACAACAATTTAAAAAACAAGTCTTACAATCATATTATTGACTTGTTTCAAAACTAGTTTTACGGCAAATCTAGTTCAATAGACGACCTGCATCGTGCCTGATCGGGAAACTATTGATTGCTCAGAACTTGGTCTGGGCCAGTAGCGCAACAATCAGTCACGATGAAGTGCTTGTTTTACCTCCTCGTGGTGGTCCCCGGGCAACTATTTATGTATCCCACTATACATAAATAGGCCAAAATTACAAGTGCGAAAAGGCCTAGCTTTCTAGGATAGGTTACGGAGGTTAGCATTCTCCGTAACTGAAATCAACCCGCTACCGAAACCAACACTACGCCTCGGATAATTGATGATAACTCGTTGACGACTTTTGGCTATTGTACCCGGACAAAGATTGGTTTCTGGAATGTGAAGACGCTTCTTGACAACGGAAAAGAAGGTCCTCAGAATGCCAGATTCCTGCAACTAGAGAGGGAATTCATGCGGTATAGGATGGACATCTTAGGGATAAGTGAAGTTAGATGGCTGGGTTCGGGGAAGTTCAAGTCACCAACCCGTAACACTGTACTATTCTATTCCGGACAAACACCTGGAAGCGCTCGGGAATCTGGCGTTGGATTGCTGCTTTCCAAAACAGCTCTCAAAAGCCTAATTTCCTGGGAGCCTTTAGGTGACAGGATCCTGAAAGCCAGGTTCCGGACTAGAGTACGTCGCGTCACCATTATACAGTGTTACGCCCCAACTTTGCTCTCTTCTGACGAGGAGAAGGAGGCCTTTTATAACCGGCTGAGTGCTGCTTATGATAGCGTTCCACGAGGTGATATAGTTATGGTGATGGGAGACTTAAATGCCAAGGTTGGCAATGACAACTCTGGGCTAAGGCATGTCATGGGAAAACATGGTGTTGGTAACCGAAACGACAATGGCGAACGATTCGTCGATTTCTGCAACGCCAACGGCCTTGTTATTGGAGGGACCATGTTCGAGCATAAGACGTGCCACAAAGTCAGTTGGGTGTCGACTGACAGACAAGCAACTTCCAACCAAATTGACCACTTCGCGATCAGCCGGCGTTTTAGAAGCAGTCTCCAGGACGTCCGTAACAGAAGAGGTGCTGACATGGGAATGGCCCGGGACCACCATCTGATGGTTGCTACCGTAAGATTGCGTACAGCTGCAGTTCGTAGATCCCAAGGAAACACTCGAATGCCCAATTTTAATACAGATCGACTAAAGGATCCCGCAGTGCGCCAACAACTAGGGGACCACCTTTCACAAGGATTGAACGCAATCAGCAGCACGGAAACCACATCCATCGAAAATCATTGGTGTGCTGTGAAAAATGTGTTCATATCCGGTGCTGAAAGTATAGTCGGCCGGGCGCAAGGGAGAAATAGTGCTTGGCTTTCCGACGAAACTTGGGAAAGGATCGAAGAAAGGAAACACCTTAAAGCTCGCATCGCAGCTACCCCAGCAGCAGGGAGAAACGAGCTTGAGTCTACGTACCGCATGAAGATGAGGGAAGTTCACCGTAGTGTGCGACGTGATAAACGTAACTACATCAACGCACTGGCTACAGAAGCAGAAGAAGCCGCTAGTAGGTGTGACAGTAGGACCGTCTACAGAATTACCAAAGAGCTCACTGGTGTCCAGAGCTCTAAACAACACCTGGTTAAAGACACAAACGGATCCCTGCTAATTTCGGATGAGGACCAGCTCATAAGGTGGAGGGAACACTTTTCTGCGGTTTTAAACCGCGTTTTCGCAAGTGAAGTGAACCCTATTCCCACTGAGCTACCCGAAGTAACAATTTCCCGAATTCGCACCGTACCCCCCAGTAAAGAAGAAATTATCACCGCCATCAAAGCACTGAAGAACAACAAAGCGGTTGGACTTGATGGTATTCCTGCAGAGCTCTTTGGAGCAGCCCCAACGACATCGAGCGAGCTACTGCACCCACTTATTAAGAGAGCTTGGGAAACAGAGAGCTTTCCTGAAGAGTGGAAAAAAGGAATGATTGTCAAGCTTCCAAAGAAAGGAGATCTCACACAGTGCGAAAACTGGAGAGGAATATGCGTTCTGCCTGCAGTAGCCAAGGTAATAGCAAGGATAATATTGGACCGAATTAAAGACCACCTCGAAGACACACTCGACGCCGAACAAGCAGGTTTCCGCACTGGATCTTCCTGTGTGGATCACATCAACACCTTGCGGATCATCATCGAACAGTGCGTTGAATATCGATCACCACTTCACCTGCTGTTCATCGATTTTGAAAAGGCGTTCGACAGTGTCAATAGAGAATTTATTTGGCTTGCTTTGCACAGGAGGGGCATCCCAGATAAATTGATTGCTATTATCAAGGCTACATATGATGGATCCAGGTGTCACGTTTTGCACAAAGGTAGGCTGTCAGAGGAGTTTGAAATCCAAAGTGGAGTTAGGCAAGGCTGTATACTGTCACCAATACTGTTCCTGTTGGTGGTAAGTGACGTACTGCACGCAGCTTTGTCAAATGGAAATGGAGGAATTCAGTGGACTCTGCAATCTCACCTCAAACATCTGGACTACGCGGACGACGTATGCTTACTCTCTCATAGGATCATGGATCTCCATCAAATGACAACAAGGGTGGAGAGAGAAGCAGAAATCGTAGGGCTTAAGATCAACTCGGCAAAAACTAAAAGGATCAGCCTTGGAACTTCCTCATCAATCCAAGTAAATATTTCTGGACAACCCGTAGAGATGGTAGAGGATTTCCAATATCTTGGGAGTATTGTCTCTACGGGTGGCGGAACTGAACTGGACGTAAACAGCCGAATCAGAAAAGCAAAGGCTGCGTTCGGAATGCTGTCCAAAATATGGAGAAACAACTCTTTTAGCTTAAAGACCAAGCTACGACTGTTCCGCTCCAATGTTGAATCCGTTCTGCTTTACGGCTGCAGCACTTGGAAAGTCACTGAAACTGTCACTAGAAAGCTGCAAACCTTCGTTAATAGATGTCTACGAAACATCTTGAGGATTTTCTGGCCCAACCGTATCTCCAATGCCGAACTTCATGCGAGAACGGGTCAGGAGCCCATAGACTCCATTATACGAAGAAGAAAGTGGCAGTGGATTGGCCATACGCTTCGAAAAGGCGATCGGTGCATTGCATCTCAAGCAATGCAGTGGAACCCGCTCACACAGGAGGGAAGACAAGTGGGCCGGCCTAGAAGTACATGGCGAAGAACGGTCGAACAGGAATCGGCACGACTCGAGCTGAAATACATTTCAAGAAATCGTACACGATGGCGCGTAGGTGTAGTGGAGGCCCTATGTCCCGTAAGGGAAACATCACGGACGTAATAGGTCCGAGGACCTAAGTAAGTAAGTAAGTAGTTCAATAGAAGTTTCGACTCCCAAGTTTTGGACAAATCGGTATTTTAAACTCAAGATATTGAAGTTGGGATATCAAAACTTTCATAAATAATAACAATTTGTATACAACTTGCAATTTGAAAATTCTATAAAACTAATTTTGCTTTAAAACTAGTTTTGAAAAAGTCAAAAATATGGCTGTGTCTTAAGCTGAAGTTTAGATTTTATTCGATCGTTGAAAAAAAATCTTATTTCGAAAAATTTTAAAGGCAATATTTTTTTTAATAACTGAGAAGTACCGAATCGCAAAACTATGACAAAATCAAAGGAACCAATAACGAGATATTCGGGAATATCGCAAATCAAGTTAAAAACCGACAATTTGCTAAAATAACCCCAACACTTTATTTCAAAAATAAATAAATAAATAGGGTGGCGCAACGGCTCGTGAAGAACTAGGGCCTAGTGACTAACAGCTTGCAACCATTCCTGTATGCGCGTGTCGACAGGAATGGAAGGGACCTACAATTTTATGCCAAATCCGAACGGCTAACCGAGAACCACGTATTCATGACAAGTAATACTCTTGTAGGATTTGTCAATTCCTCGCAAGAGGCAGTAGCCTTGAAAAAAAAAACTTTTTAGTTTTTAGGTGGACGAGGCTGGGAAGCGATCCCAGACCTCCAGCGTGACAGTCGAACGCACTAACCATTACGCTACGGGCTACTACAAGAGGCAGTAGCCCTGAAAAAAACTTTTTAGTTTTTTTTTTTTCACTTAATTTCGTTTTTCTAATTTCTTGGCAAAAACCGTGTATGCAGTGCAACTGAAAGTACTCTACTGAATATACTTACGAATTTCAATCAAAAATCTTTAGAGACGTATTTGAGAAATCTTGATAAAACCAATATTGTTTCAAGTTCTAGATGAGCTAAAACAAATTATCGAATTTCTTCCCAAGGGAATCACATAAAACTACTTCGCACCAAATTTGAAGAAAATCCATCCAACTACTTAGGCTCTTGCTCGATATATATCAAGACGCACAGACAAACAGATCGACTGAAGTCTTGTCGAAAATCACTTTTTTTTATACTTCTTCGTTATAGTAAGGTTAGTTTTGATTAAAACCTCGAAATCCTTGATTTTTTTCTGAGGCCTTCAAGGCTCTACAACACTCGAAGGAAAGTATGCAGAGATTTTTGCTGAGTTAAACAACCTAACTCAGCTTGTTCACGAGCCTACTCGGATTCCTGACGTTGCAGGTCAATCCGCCAACACTCTAGACTTGTTCCTTACCTCTGACCCTGATAAATACTTATTAGTGTACTATCGCCTCTAGGCTAGGCACATCAGACCATTATGTCATTTCTGCAAATTGCTCATACCGAAAAAATCCAGTTAGAGTAAAAACTCCCAAGAGAACCGTTTGGCAATATGAGAGAGTCTCTCAGCGATTTTTTCAGGAGCTTTAACTGGTCACTTTGCTTCCTCGATAGTGACGTAGACGCCAGTGGAATGAGAAGGTTTATCCCGAATAGGGTAATCTATCAAACCCAAAGAAAACTCATGGTTTGATTCGAGCTGTAAAGAGGTTATTGGTGTTAGAGAAGTAAACTTCCGTTCTTATAAAGCCAATCCTACTAAGGAAACCCGGAAAAAGTTTTAACAAGCTAGAAAGATCTGTAACGTTCATTTTCGAGGAAGCAAATTCTTACATAATCAAAAATTACGGAAAAAAATACTACAATGTCCCAAGCGTAGTAAACAATTTTGGTAATTTGTAAAAAACATACCTCGTCCTCGGTTCCCGCTCGTCTTCAATGATTCTCCTTTTGTCAGCTCACTAGATAAAGCCAATTTGCTTGCAGCACAATTTGCTGTTAATTCGACGCTGCCAGAAAGTGTAATGACTCCTCCTGTACTTGAGAGCGTAAATGGTTTTATAGGACAAATCTTCTTTCACACTCGTGCAGTTGCTAGAGTTCTAAAAGATCTCGATGTACACAAATCCGCTGGCCAGGATAGTATTCCTTCTATTTGTGTGAAGAGGTGTTCTTCAACGCTGGCAAAACCACTGCGTAAGCTTTTCCATCTGTCTTATTCTACTGGTCTCTTTCCGAGTGAATGGAAAACAGCATTTGTCCAGCCTGTCCCTAAAAAAGGCGTATCTTCTTCACCCTCACATATCGACCAATTGCACTTACGTCCCTTCTTTCCAAGGTCATGGAAACGCTGATTAATTTCCAGCTCAAGAAATATCTCGAAGAACGAAAGCTTCTAAATGACCGGCAGTACGGCTTTTGTAGCAATAGGTCCACTGGTGATATGATGGTATATCTCACCGAACAGTGGCACAAATCTTTACATCGTTTTGGAGAAAGTAAGATTATTGCACTTTATATTTCAAAAGCATTTGATAGAGTTTGGCATCAAGCTCTCTTATCTAAAATTTGTGCATTTGGTATAGATGAATGTCTTCTTCGTTGGATTAGAAATTTCCAATACAAGTGTGGACGTTTTAAGGCTGAAATCTACAAAATAAATGCTGGTGTGCCCCAGGGCTCCGTTTTGTCTCCGACCCTTTTTCTTATATTCATTCATCTTTTATCTGAAACTTCTAATCCCATAATCTGTTTCGCTGACGACAGTACTCTCAGCTTTTCATATTCGTTTCTTGATTCACATCCATGTCCTTCAGATGTGGAACTGCAACGGCAGCGTATGATAAGCTCATTCTGATCTCGACAGCACTGCCAAGTGGGGAATTAAAAACCGAGTCGAATTTAATGCTTCCAAAACTCAATGCTGTCTCCTGTCGTTAAAGCGGAACCCACTCCTATGCTGCTATCCATGAGCGGCACTTGCATTGAGAAAACTGAACAACTTTCAGTCCTCGGTTTGTGTGTCACAGACCACCTTTTGTGGAACGACCACATATTTGCCCAACTTCGGACGTATTGTTAAGTACAGAGATTCTTTCTTCAGTCGCATAACACGAATGTGGAATGCTCTACCCAGCTCAATTTTCCCCTCCCATTGTGATCTACGGACATTTAAAACCAATGTACATCGGTTTCTCCTTTTAAAGCCCCTCCAACCTACCTAATCGTTCATGCTGTGTTTATCACTTTAAGGGTAGTCACAACCCCTTAAGCGCGCGTCGAATAAAGAAAAAAAAACAAGCCAACAAGAAAGCGGTGCGAAACATTTGACGACGGCAGTTTTTGTTGTTGTTTAGCATTGTTTATTTGTCATTTTTGTTAATATTGTGAATGATTCGCCGTGTATACCCAAAGTTTCGCTTTGGTTTGGGACAGACTTTAATAAAACATTTAGTACCTAAATATTAAGACCACAATCAAGTGATACGAAGTGTGTATGCCAAACTCTATCGTAATGGTTAGATTGCGGTTGATGTTTGGGGCTAAAAACTATATTCCAAAGAATTTGAGTTTTCATCAACTTTGATAAACCGCAAATTGCGGTTTCACTTTACATACCAGAAATCCTGTGCACAATGGCTGAGATTAAATGGTAAATGACATGAAAATCCCATTAAAGGGACCGCACTCGCCCAAATAGGTACCTAAAGGTGATTCTCTTGTGCTTCGAAATTGGTTAAAAATACAGAATTTGTGTGCGACTAAGGTCGTTTAGTTGAAACTTGAAAGGTTTTTATTTTATTTTTTTTTTATTCGCTATTGTTTTTGATTGGCTTTGGTTCTGGAACTGAAATTTAAGAAGAAAAATAATGATTTGGAATTGAGAGAGCTAAGAATAAAATTTTTGTAATTGTTATTTCGTCATTTTGGAGAAAGTAACTTGACTTAACTTAACTCAAGTGTTGGCCCAATATATTTACTTATTCATTTGCTTAATGTGTCTTGCAGTACTCAAAAAATATTGAATTAGGGTAGGTGTACCAGTACCCGGCCACTCACTAGTATCCGGTCACTTTTCAGTTAATGCCCATTAATAAGACTTCCAGAACTTTTTGTATATCAAAATAAAATATTTAAATTAT